>OZ020519.1:3490734-3999322 GCA_963971425.1 Bryoerythrophyllum caledonicum | reverse complement strand
GTCATTGTCCACCAAGAAAGACGAGGGTTTCCAGTCCGGCTGAACTGCTATGCACCTCTCGTTTAGTTTTCCGAGCCAAGGGACTATATCAACCTCCCTAGACTTCCCTTGGATCGTGAATGCGACGGGAATGCCCTGCTCCCACTCATCGAAAACCATAACAGTGTATAGAGGGTACTGCAGAACACCAGGACAAACGAAACCAGTGAGCAAAGACTCTTAGGACAGGCTGTCTAAAACAGGAGTTCTTAAATGGGAAAAAAAAAAAAAAAAACCTTCTGTCGAGGACAGCGGAGTAGTATCCATCTCACCTTTGAGGGCGTTAGTGGAGAATGTTGCATCCATGGATAATGCTCTACGGTGGCCTTGCCTGACCATCATTTCGAGTTGTCATTCTGTTTGGATGGCCAGACAGAATGGATCATCTTCATCAGGTGGTGGATCATTTAGGTCAAGGTTACCGTACTCTCTGTAATGGTAGAAGCTTTCAGGATTCTCATCTGTCCACATGCGGACGCTCATCGCATCCCTGGGATGCTTCTCCCAGAGCTCCTTGGCCACCTTGTTCGCAATGTTGTAGACATCTGCTGGCATGACAAAAGTATCTCGAGTAGCAAGTAGGTTGAGTTGTGCACACCGGAGCACTTTTGCTTTGTGGTCGGCCATGACATGGGCTGGCGACTTGCCTGACCTAAGAAAGTCAGTTATCCACTGCTTTGTCGCTGCAGATAGATGGCCAGAGAATCCTGCACGTTGTCCTCCAAATTTTGAGCCATGACAAGGCTTGCCGTTCTTGTTAGTATGTGCCATACAATGGAACTGAATAGTGCAAAGGGATTCATCAACCAGCAATCGCTTTGCAATGAAATTACACTGACAGCCTCTCTTCATGGACATTCCAGCATGAACTTTGCCCACTCTAGTCTTTCTCTTCGGTTTCACAGCGGAATCAAGAAGAGCTTGAGCCTCCAAAAGCCTCTACTGTGCCTCCTTCACCCTGGCATGTTCTTCGGCATCCTCATCAACAGGTTCTACATTCAGGTCCACCTGCACCTCCTTCTTGCTCTTCTTTTTAGGACGGGGCTTGGCTGCTGCTTCCTTGGCCGCTTTGTCCACTATCTTCTGCGCACGCTGGAGAGCCTTTCTTTGATTCGTAGAGTTCTTTTTCTGTGTTAGGACGTGAGAGAATACTTTCTGAACCTTCACCTTGTAGTGCTTGGTATAATCCTCGGGTCCATACTGGCACCGGTAACTGCATTGTAGGACACAACGACTGTAAGGTTCGATTCTGGCATTAGGCCAGGCGCAGACCTAGATATGACACGTTAGGACAGCATAGGACAGAGGTAGGACAGGTTAGGACAGCAAAGGAGAATGTCTAGACCACCCTAAACTCTGAATACACAAGAAAGTAGAGGATTTGGGTGTGTTACCTGATCTCCTGTACAGTCGATTCGGCTAGCACCTGCTTCCTCTCGCCCTTTTTTATGCACTGCCTAGACTCTTCTACAAAGGTGCAAGGGTACTGCCTCGCAGACATCTCCCTTTCCAAGAAATCGTCCAACAGATTCCATGGAATTGTGGCCTTTTGAATCTCTCTTCGTCTTCCACCTCCCTGATTCGATTTAGTTTCCCATTGCAAGTCTGTCCTGGTGAACGGACCAAGAGGAGGGATCTGCACTGATGCCCTCACCTTCTCCAGCAGGTACCTCCAGGACGGCCTTGGTTTCTTTTCTTTCTGTCTTGGCTTCACTAACTTCTCTCCTACAACACCGACGTCCTTCTCCACCTAGACGGTGTGCTCAACTGCACCTCCAACTCCGCATGCAGGACCATCACTGCCGGGGTCCTTGACATCCTCCATTACCTGTATTAGAGAGTCACCGGAAGGTGACGGGCTGCAACCTCCAGAGTTCCAGTGGAAGCCGTCGTCTTCCGCAGCTAGATCCACGGCGTCCCCTTCACCAGCCAGATCGGGATTTAGACCAGCATAGGCGCCCATCCTCGCTTCTCCTCCGACCTGTCCAGATTCGGCACCACCGGCGATCGAATGCATCCTCACCGCGTGGCTTGGGTCGCCATCAAAGTTCCATCGGTGGAAGTCCTCCATCTCTCCGACCTGAACCTCCCTCTGAAAATCCGTCACTCTAACCTGGTTAGGACCGTCAGCCTCCATCGCGATTCATGACCTCAGAGCTCTGAGATCCTAAAGTACAGCCAGCCGCACTCACAGCAGATTATCCGAAAATTCTGGCGGCGTCCATCACCAACATCACCCCACTTATCCCCTACAACGCAACGAACTCCCTCCAGCGGGCCGGCGTAGACGTCCCATGTTCCGCAGCGCGCCCTCAACCATCGCCAAGGCGCCATCAATAGCGCCGGCGCCATGAAGCCCAAGACGCTCCAACCGTTTATAGTGACGGCGGCATTGATGTTCCACGACGGGGGCGCGGGCGGGGGAGGGAGACAACGGGCGCGGGGCTTCTCACGACGGATGAGACCAGGGCCCGGTGGATGACGGGCTCGGGCGGATGGGCCGGTTGAGCACAGGCGAGCGGGCGGGGGCGGGCCTGCGGGGACCCGGCCAGGGTCGGGCGGAGGGAGGGTTGGGAGGGCGGAGGCTCGGGGAGGGGCGCGCTGCCCCTGCCCTCGAAGAAAGGAAATGCAACGCTCGTCGGGGGAGAATAGAGAGACCCCTGCTAGAGGGCATGGTTGAAACCCCAAACTGTCATCAATGTGGAGGGCGGCTATGGCAGGAGCGGCAGGGTGTCAAGATCCGTTTTTCGGCTTGGACATTACTGGCGGTCAGGGTTGACGACGCGTGGGCTGCTCGGTGAAGGGAAGGACGGGTTGGGGGAAAAAAAGAATGAGGTGGGTAGGGACGGCCGGGCACATGCGCGGGCGGGAGGAAGACCGGGCTGGGCTGGGCGAGCGGGGGGAAACCGGGCTGGGCTGGGCGAGCGGGGGGAAACCGGGCTGGGCTGGCCGGGTCCGAGAAGGAGGGTCGGGGCCGTAGGCAACCACCCTGACGAGGCTGCGGCATGGGCCAACGCTCGTCGGGGTGAATTAGCCAGATCCGTGCGAACATACCTTAACCTAGGTCCGGTGACACAAAGTCCCAAACTTAGTGGTGGAATGAACAGACACTGTATTCATGTTCGCCTCCCTCGAGATCGGAGTTCTTCCCCTATCGTATGTACCCAGTGAGAGCATTAACTCAACCTGAGGATATAAGCCTTGTATCTAAGGTTGAGTGTTTTTTTTAAGATGGTGACAGACATTCAGTTTCATGAACAAAGTCAAAGATATGGAATTTCATACCATATATCTAGGGTTCAGAGCATTCCATGAAAGACACGGAAAGCACAGTGAGTGGGGCACACTTCCCCTGTATGGATGCTACCTCTAAGTTGATGGCTGGTTCTCCGCAGGAAGGAAAGTACAACGTGCACTTCACGCGTTCGACGGAGCTATTATAGGACCATATTAAACTCTTGCACTATTTTTGGCAGTCTCACAGCCCGGTCACTACAGTCAATCCGAGTTCGCGGTGTCAGGGCCCGGTTTTAGCCCTGACACCGCGAAGACCGGCCCTTCTCCCCAAGCGCCTTTTCGCCTCCTTCCCACGATAACTGCCACTCTCGCCCTCAATTATTTCGCGCTGCCCGTCTCTCTTTTCGGCACTTCTCGCCGAAAAGCCCCTTCGCCCCCGCCTTCTCCGGATCACCGAAGTCACCTTCTCGCCCCCGCCACGTGTACTCCAGAATTACCCGCCCTTCTCGGTGGATGCCGGCGCGAAGTGTCATCCACATCGTTTCGTACTGCGCCGTCTTTCTCACGATCTATTGTGCCGTGTAGCACCTTGCCGGAAGGGGAGTGCTTGTCTCCGCGTGAATGGAGTTCCTCGATCTCAATCTCCCCATCCAAGACAGGCCAAATGGGAATTCTGGCGAGACGGCGGCACCAACCGTTGCCGATAACGGGGCATCAGGGAGAAAATGGAGGCGTCAAGGGAGAAAGAAACCGGCTGGCGTGCGTGAGAAGGGGGTGGAGGACCTTGATGCCGCGTTCCGGGAAGGCCAGCATGCAGACTACCTGAAGAAACACGGTCACAAGGTTCTTCGGATGCACGATTCATTACAGAACCCTCCTCTAGGGATTTTGACGTGGAAATGTCCTAGGTGGAACATGGAGGCTGAGAATGATACGAGGTTCGTAGACGATCCGCAATCATCGAAGAGGAAGCAGTCCAAGCTTATCGCCTCCATTCCCTGGGATAGGGTCTCGGATTTCATGGAGGGTGAGCAGTCTGGCCGAAAGGATGTAGAGACTACCTTCGTCTGCGACAAGAACGACCCCACAAACGTCGGCAAGAAGACGCACTATCGGTCGAACTGCCACATCGAGTATCAGCGGTAAGTGAATCACGACCTCTGATATCACATTCAATATACACGGTAGATCTGCTTATCGGCTGTGCCGTTACATCTCTTCAGTACCGCACGTATCTCTGATGGTCAACGCCGATAAGCAGATGGCGTTGTCAATACGGTCTCGAAGACAACAGGGACAAGATCCAAGCTATCACGCCCGAAATGACACCAACGCCATCGAAATACAATCACAAAGGGATACAACTTACGTCCGGCGCTGGCCAGAAAGGCCCTCGTGCCACTGATGCGAAGGAAGGGGGCTCTATGAAAGTGGGCTGCCAATGTCGATTCTACGTAAAGAGGTACTATTTTCTACCATATATCGCCGAGATAGGGTACTTTTGCTCGGAACATGTCGACACACAGGGCCTCATCGTCCACGATAAGGACAATGTGCAGAGGGGAAAGCTCCGCTTTCGGAAGTACATATCGGAGGAAGTAAGGCTTTGGATTCTGAGGCAATTTGAAGAGCAAGTTCCGATGGCAGCTATAATACAGAAGCACCAGAAGCTGGTACTGAAGGCACGGGATGAGGGCACTCTTACGCCTTCTCGGGATTGTTTCCTTAGCATGGAGGACATCCGCAACATATGCGGAGTCCGTGCGCAAGAACTATACAAGAAATACGACAACAACGCTGAGAGTGTGAGAATGTGGGTCCGAGAAAACCGAGGTACGGTTTTTTACTACCAAGACCCGGGCAGCAAGGTCGACGGAGTGCTGAATGCCGATAACGTATACTTCGTAATTGGGATTCAAACCCCATTTCAGACGCACATGATGCTGAAATACAGTCACGATAACATTATTGCTATAGACGAGACATTCGCAACAAACAACAAAAAGGTACACATACCTTACCATGCTCCATGTAGGGTCCGTATAAAAATTAGGAGCACTCATTCCCATACCGCTTAATTCCTTGCTTGCATGTCCAGTATCCGCTCTTCACGATGATGGTATTCGACGAGTGGAGAAACGGTGTTCGAGTGGCTTTCGTGATCACTGCGAAATCCAAACAAGCAGATCTCGTCCCTTGGATGCGCGCTCTGAAGCAGAAGTTGGTGCAGATAAGGCCGGACTGGAGACCCACTGCCTTTGTACTTGACGACGCCGATAATGAGATCAACTCTCTTCGGTAAGCAATTTAGCATTCTTACGTTATCGGGTGACGGGCTTCAGCGAGTTGTACTTATAGGCGTGTCGGGTTATCGCAGGGAGGTTTGGCCGTACTCGCATCTATTTCTATGTCTCTGGCATGTTCGTCGAGCGTGGCAGAAGAATGAATGTGCTAAGTTGAAAGACATGGAGACGAGGGCCGGAGCTTTGCGAATTGTGGGCTCACTTATGTATGTATCAAAGACACCTAGTGACTTCCAAGACCCTTCGGCGAGAGCTCCCGGCGATAAGGTGTGGAATTTGGTAGAGTGGGTGCGGCACGTTTACGGCGAAGCTAAGGCTCTCTTGCCAGACGCTGATGCATACTGGAAGTACTTCGACAAAGAATGGCTCCCGAAAATCAAAATGTGGGTTGTGGGAGACTGGAAAATCCCCCATGCTGGCCAGGACACCACTGCAGCGATCGAATCATACCATTCTAACATGAAAGCAGTGCTCCGGCAATCCAAAAGGAAGCTTATCGGCCGAAGGATGGACTGGCTTATTTATGAGCTCACTGGAAATGTCATCGAGAAGTATGATTACAATCACTGGTGTAAGCTAAACGGTTTTATAAAGAACAAGAGGCAGCGGCAGATCATGGTCAATGCAATCAACCAAGCAAACACAATTCCCGATAATGTGGTCACCTTGCCCGAGTGGTCGGGAGGTCTTGCATACGTTAAATCCTCGAATAGGAGACACATTACGTATGCGGTATACAATCCATGCACCGAATGGGCCGTCTGCCAATGTGTTCATTTCCAGAAAGGTAACATCTGTAAGCACCAGGTTAAGGTCCTGAAAATGACAAGACCTGACCTGGCGGAGGGCAAAATTGCTAGATATTTGGGCTCCCTTCGCGGCACAATCCAAGGAGGAATGACGAATCTTCTCCGCCAAGACAATGGTCGACACCCGAATACCGAGGGCTTCCCCGATAATGATGTTCCCTCCGATACCGAAGCCGGAGATGTAACCCCAGTGACTTCCAACCTTCGAGAATTAGGGGAGACATGGGTATGCGACTTTGATCGTATGCATCAGCTTGTCCTGAAGCTACTCGAGAAGGCTTATCGCCAACCATTGCTAGCAAGACACTTGGATGCAGCTTTGCGCAACACCGACGCCACCCTCTTAAGGTTGGAGGCTGAAATCGAAGCCGGAATGCTTCATCCACTCCAGGATATAGCTGCACCGCTCCCCACAAATGAAGATGGTCTTGGAATGAGGCTCCGAAGGTTGCATGACTTCCTGGATTCCAGAGGTTTTTGGGTGAGGTCCATTCCACCTAGCGAAAGACTAACTCAAGAAACGACTTAGGTTGTCGGCACCGATGTGGATGAGTATAAAGGACAGAGGATTTCAGCTACAAACCTGCACCGATAACCATTAGTAATCTTATCGGTAGAATACTGCCGATCAGATGCTCTTAGATTAAGTTCCATGCATCGGCTGAAATTTCCACTGAAGTGATATTTCTTTAGTTTGAAAGTTAAAACTCAACATTCAATATAATCGGCAAAGACTGGATTTTAAGTTCCGCTTACAAGGCTCTGCAAGAGGGTCCCAAAATCCGTTTATGTACGCTATCGAAAAAATTGTCATTTACAATGAATGAAATGTACAACATCGGCATCCTATTAATCTGTAAAAATTCCTGGAGTCTATCAGCTGTGTACAACACCCCCCCCTTATCGCCTACTTCTTTGTCTTGGTGGTGCCCTTCGGTTTTCTCGGTTTTTTTGGGCTTTTCGGTGCGGTTGACTTCTTTCGCCTTCCTCGAGTCACTGGTGGGTTTGTGAGCACGTTGAAGCCCTGAAGATCACGATCCCCCACTGTCTCCAAAATACCAAGAACTGGGACTTCCTTCTTCTTCGCCGTCTCTGTACCGGCTTCCACGAAAACTACGTCCGGACTTCCGCTTCCGAACTCCACCGTATCCTGACCACATAGATTAAGGGCATCGTGGAACGGAAGCGGTGCGACAATCTCCGTATACAGCGCTTGCATGAACCATCGGTACGCCTTCTTCCCGTCCCAGTCCAGATATTTGGTCTCCGTCACGGTCTTCTCCTCCGCCTCTTTGCGCCCACCACGTGCGATCAGGTACTGCCAGAAGCCCAAGCCTGCCATGAAACCACACTCCTAGCTTTCTTTCTGACTAGGCAAAGGCAACCTTATCGGCGATCGACTCTGCCATTCAGTCCAACTCCGAGATCCGATCCTCACGCCCTTCGCTATTGCCCATCCCATGTGCACAAGGAAGATGAAGTTGTTCACTTCCCGACCCTTGTGCATGCCTTTCGCTGGGTCCAAGTGATATGTTCGCCTTTGCTCCACGACGAATACGCTCTAGTGACCCTTATCGTGGTAAGGGACGATAAGGGTATTCGGCGTCTTGGTGGTGCTATGGAACGAGCGGCTGAGAAAGCTCACGATGTCATCCCAACCCTTCGCTTCATTCGCCAGATAGCACTGCAAAGTCGCCGATAACCAGTTGTGCGTGTGATGATACTGGATTCGAACATGCTCCTTCGCACGGTAGACGACATGCCTAAGGATGAAATCCAGAAATGTGCCTTCCATTTCCCGCTTGTCCTTTAGCACGCAATGCGAGTCCTGTAGTGCGAGCGAGACATCCACGGCTTGCCGAAGGTCTGGACCGAAAAACCTCATACCTCCAGTCAGGTCCTTCGGGTGAATAAAACGAGGCCTACAATTCAGAAGAAAGCGGACGTTAGACAACAGGTCATGATAAACAGTAGGTGTCAGAGAACACGATAACATAGACGACGACACTCACCGCCGCATTAGGACCTCTACAATAATGTCGAGGTTCTTCTCTATCATGGATGGGTCATGCTCCTCGGCTTCGTAGTAGAGCGAGGGCGCTTTCTCCCAGGACACACAGTCTGAAGTACATACTCCGCGGTTCTCCTTCGACATGCACGTATACGCCGCCTTCTGTCCTTCCCTTCTGTTTATAACACGCTCTTCGAGTCCAAGATAAACCCAAATACTAGACATCCCAGATTCCTGTGCTTCCTTGATAAAGCGCAATGCCAGTCTGATCTCTTCGGGGTCCATCTCATTTGGAGAAGGGTTATCAGGCTCGTGCGGAGGAGGAGCCTGAACGGGTCCTGGCAGAGGAGCAGGCATATCGAGCTCTGGCGAAGGAGCAGGCTTATCGGGCTCAGATACCAGAACAGGGCTATCAGGATCTGGCACTGAAGCAGGCTCAACGGGTTCTGGCGGACTGGCATGGTTCTGGGGCTCTGGCGGGCTAGCAGGGTTCTCGAGCTCTGGCGGGCTAGCAGGGTTCTCGGGCTCTGGCGGGTTCTCGGGCTCTGGCGGGTTCTCGGGCTCTGGCGGGTTCTTGGGCTCTGGCGGAGGAGCAGGGTTATTGGGCCCTGGCGGAGAAGCGTAATCGGAGTCCGGAGAGGGAGCCTTCTCTGGGATTGGATGACTTTCGAAGGGTGTCACGGAAGGCGCCTCGGGAACCACCGGGGGACTGTCAGTAGAGTCCAGGTTTTCAATACCTTGATTCGACAAAGGGAACGATAGACGGTGGGGTTTAATGTCGGGTTCCGTCTCTCCCGTACCCGAAAACACAACATGCTGAAGAGGGGTGTCGAATTGAGATAGCCCCATCAGCGATTGTGAAGACTCCGGAAAGCCGAGGGTAGGGTCATTCATAGCTTGTGTCCACGAAAACTCCATGGGAGATGGGTTATCGACGGGACGGCCCGGTGACTTCACCGTTGTAGAAGCGGGCTCTTCCTAGACGCTATCGGAAACACCTCCCTGACGTATTTCGTCGCTAGGCCCCTCTTGTGCTTCCTCCGTAACTTCGTCCATACACTTGTCAGGGAATCCTTCGTCGTCGTTACTCCCCGGGAACCGAGTCTGGACGCGGAATTCATTCGAAGTTCCTTCGTCCATGTGAAGGAGGGTGGCTGCACCCTCGAGGTCCCTTGTTCGGATAGACGTCTCCCGCCGAATTTCGTCATGTGAAGTCACTCGATGCCCTTCTCGCCGATCCCACTCTCTTTTTACCAGACGCGACACGGCGTTCTTGCAATCTGCCTCTGCAAGATCCCTTTCGCGTGCCCCGATAGGATCTACAGTGCCTGCAAAAGCCTTATCGTTAGTCACAGGAAAATAACGGAGATACCAAGAATGAGGAAGAAAACAGTTAGATGAATGACCGGTGTGAGCCGCAAAAACGGCTCACGGTGATGAATGGACCTCACGTCGGGTCCATTAAGGCTAATGAGTGGTGAAAATGGGTTATCCCATGGACTAGCTCGTGGTTTTTTGATTAAAATGGCCAAGTGGCCTTTCCCCTCACTAAAAGAGGAGCCATTTATGGGCGATCGCGGAATTTATGTAGTTAGCCAAAAAGGAAGAAAAAAAAAAGGGAATAAACCAAAAAAGAAAAGCAAAGAGAGAAGGGAAAAAAGACAAAAGAAAATTAGAAAAGAATTAAAATGAGTAGTGGTGGAGAAGAATTTACCTCCTATCGAGTTAAATTCGGTCACGATGAAGAAATCACGAAACCAAAAAAATGGGAGAAGAAGAAGGAGGATGGTGAGGAGAAAAAAAAAAATAGGGCGTTAAAAGCCCTTAAAAAAAATAGTCAAAAGGGTCCAAAAGAAGTGGAAAAGAATCCTCATCAATCACTAAGTAAATTAGGAATTACCCCAAGCAAGGGGAATTCAATTTAGGTAGGTTAAATTAGATTTTTGCACCTTTGAAAATTAGCTAATAGCTCACTTATTGAGATCATGCACACACATGTGGCATGGAGTCAAAGTTTAGATTTAGATATTCCTTGGTTAGTGGGACACCCACTTGTATTAAATGCAAGGGTGGCTAGTGAATTATTGCTTTTTAGTCACTAGTTGTTTAGTGTGACCATTAATGTGCCCACCCAAATTGGCGGCTGTGAACGACGAAGGGAACGACCTTGGGAACAAAGAAGGGAGCAAGGGCCTTGGGGTTACCCCCTAGGAGGGCGCTCATTCGAAGGGTGGGAGGTAGGAGTGAGAGAGGTGTGTGGTAGGAGCTAGGAGTGAGAGAGGTGTGTGGAAGGAGAGAGAGAGGTAGGGTTCAGATTTCCCCCTGCTGTGGGCTGGAATGTGATTCAATCGTTGCAAAAATAGGAGAGTAGATAGATTAGGAAGTTGGCTTTTCAACAAGCTCAAGAACACGCGGATCGGAGCTGTGACGACGAAGATACGGGCGGCGGAGTGAGGACGACCAGCTGGAGGATCGGTGGCGGATCTCATACGGCCTCAGGTTTTCCCTCGTCAGTAGCGGAGTTCTTGTCCAATCAAGCTAAGAGTTTAGGAGTAGATAGATTAGAAAGATGGCTTTCCAAAAAGCTCAAGAACACGCGGATCGGAGCTGTGACGACGAAGATACGGGCGGCGGAGTGAGGACGACCAGCTGGAGGATCGGTGGCGGATCTCATACGGCCTCAGGTTTTCCCTCGTCAGTAGCGGAGTTCTTGTCCAATCGGGCTAAGATTTTAGGAGTAGATAGATTAGAACGTTGGCTTTCCAACAAGCTCAAACACGTGCGGATCGGAGCTGTGACGACGAAGATACGGGCGGCAGAGTGAGGACGACCAGCTGGAGGATCGGTGGCAGATCTCATACGGCCTCAGGTTTTCCCTCGTCAGTAGCGGAGTTCTTGTCCAATCGGGTTAATATTTTAGGAGTAGATAGATTAGAACGTTGGCTTTCCAACAAGCTCAAGAACGCGCGGATCGGAGCTGTGACAACGAAGATACGGGCGGCGGAGTGAAGAGCACCAACAAGAGGAGCAAGATCACGAGCTGAATAAGAGGAGCAAGATCACGAGCTGAACAAGAGGAGCAAGATCACGAGCTGATCAAGAGGAGCAAGATCACAAGCTGAACAAGAGGAGCAAGATCACGAGCTGAACAAGAGGAGCAAGATCACGAGCTGACCAAGCAAGTCGAAGGCTAAGGATGGAGGGTGAACCGAATTAACTCAGGGAGCCCCTTTTCTTTTCTCCCTCGAACCTCTTCAATTCCATGTGTATGACTTGAACCCTAATTTTCTAAATACAAAAACCACGCGGAAGCGCTGCCAATTTTTCGGTAGAATTAGGGTTTGCTATATATTCAACTAAATAACGGATTAGAGCGCCATTAGTAAGTGAACACAGCTGGAGGCTCACTCTTAGTAAGGCTGGGGTGGATTCTTGTGTGAATGAATGTGATACATGCATAGGAATGTGGTGCATGATCTTGAATAAAGTCATATGTTGAATGTGCACTGCTGGTCGCTGGCTGGGAGGTCCAGGGTCGAGTCAAATGATCAATTGAAGGCTTCCATCGTGTTAAGCAAGAAAAACTAATTAGAATACAAAAAACAAACGTAAAAAACGGAGTCATAATCACGAAGATAATGAAGAATTAAACTTTTTACATAAAAAGAGGAGCCTGTCTGCTGGTTGCTGCTGTTAGGGTCGCACTTGGGCCTGGAATTGGTGGTTAAGGTGCTAATCAAGTTCACAAGGCAAAATTGAACCTAATGGAGCTTTAAAACATTGGAAACAAAGCTTTGAGGCGGAATTTACGCTTGTCTAAAGGTTGGATTCAACCTAAGGCTCAATTCAGCCATCACATCACTAATTATTAACGAACCCTCTTAAGTGACCACGCCTTGGGTCATCATACTTGTATGAATGGTTAAAGTATGTTTGCACAAGGGGCTGCATCCCATATGTAGGATCTTGTGTTCAAGATAAGCCACCCCATTAGAGGGCGGTTTATTTGGCTCACAACGGGGTTATCGGATAAATCTTACGTGGAACGTAGCCGGCATACATGAAGTCCAGATCCTCCCTTGCCAAGCAGTTCTCGTCCAGGGTATCCCAGTGTTCGTAGGTACCCTTATCGGCAGCACACCACTGTCGAACGAAATCCTCTGGATGACTCCTTGCCGTGTCCACAACAGTGCGAGCATGGACCATTTCGATGAAGCGCAACACAGAATCTCGCCCGCCGTTCTTATTATCGCGGAGCCGCGAGAACACCGCCGAGAACGGGAGGTGCATATCGGATGCGTCCCTTCTGAAGAGGAAGGGACTCAGGACTTCGTACATTTGAGACGGCCCATCCCAATTTTCCACTGGAGCGTCCAAGTACAATTCAATGCTGGCAGGCCCGGGGATTACGCTAGGGTTGCACATATTCCGGCCCCTGAAAAACAACGAAGTCAAGTAAACCGATAAGGGACGATAAGAGACGATAAGAGACGATAAGAGACGATAAGAGACGATAAGGGACTATGAGAGACGATAAGGGGCGAGAAGACACGATAAGGGACAAGTTTGTGGCGAGAAGGAAAAACTTACACCCGCGAGAACCCGTTGCAAACGAAGTAACACTTCAACAGCTTAGCTGAAGCCGGAGACGGGGCAATGTCGATTCTGATAGAAATTAGACGGTGCACGACATCTCGAGCCTCGTCAATGTTGTGCGTCCGTGGCAGTGGGGGCAGCAATGGTCGAAGAATCTTGTTCATCGCGCAATACCCGAAGAGATTGTTGAAGTCCCATCGAATAGCCTCTGTCTCCACCGCCCTTTCGGCATCAAATCTACTCATCTCCATCCTAACTAACTTCTCCCTGCACCGCTTTTGTTTGTCGTTTTTGGCCTGCAAAGCCGCTTCTAACTGGACGCACTCCAACATATGCGTCCTGTATGCCAACGTTCCTCTCGATGCCTCTGTCCAGACCTCTTTCATTGTACTGTAATCCGGATTCTTTGCCAGATTGCAAAGGCTTGACACTGTTGAAGCGAAACATGGTTATCGTCGAAGCCGACCCCTTCGGAAATGCAGGCACCGAGAGCCTGGTGGAACCTCCCCTGGCTGCCTCCAGACTCCACCAAGGACAAGACGTACTTCAACAGCTCATCTTCGGAATGTAAACTCCCCATCGTGATATTGTCGAGCAGACCATGCTTGAGGAGTAGATATAGCGGCATTATCGGTACCTTCCTCTCGGGGGTGGGCACCAATTTCAACGGGAAAAGGCGCGCAGCGTCCTCCTGCACCTGCCGTATCATCTCGGCCCTCTCCGACTCCAAAGCTTGCTCCCTGCTACCTTTCGCCGGGAGAATGAGGCGCTTATCGGGATTCGCACCATCATTAGAGCTTAACCGAAGTATACTGGCCAATGTCAGCGGCGGTCGCTGTTCCTTCTGGGCCGAGGATTGGAGGGATTCGTGCGAGGTTATCGGCGTTCCTTCGTCAGAGTAGGAGGGTCTCTCGACATTACTCGTCTCTCTAAGCCGCTGTTGCACCGGTGGGGATCGATGCCTTCTCGCCATCGCGGTCTCTTCCACAGACATTCCCGTAAGCCTTTTCGCCGTTGCTGGGGGCCGGAATGCCTTCTTCAAGGACTCTTCAAATCTCGCCTTCTTCGTGGCCTCTTCAACTTGTGCCACCTTCTTCGGTACATTCTGCTTCGCAAGCTCCGCCTTCCGGAGGACGATGGAGGAATCCCTCTTGGACGCCGGCGCGAGTGCGGACTCCCAGACTTTTGACATCGGGTTCTCGGCACCGGAATTCCTAGAGGCATCATCCCCGGACGGAAGATCGCCCTTCTCGCCGTGCACAGTCAGAGTCCGTGCGTTATCGGCCTCATGATCTGTGCTGTGATCTCCTCCCAACTCTGCCGAGGAAGAAGTATCGTCACTGGACATAGCTTTCGGGGGCGGAGGTCTTTTCCGAGAAGCCGCCGCGGTACGCTTCTGCGGAGGGCCCTCCTCTGATAGCTTCTTCCCGCGCTTAATTCAACGTCGACTGTTCGGTTCCTCCTCATTATTGGTACCCTTCCGAAGCCTCCTCTTTGTGGCTATCGGCTCTATGGTGCCGAATACCTGAATTGCATCTTCAGCCGACTGGCAATCCCGAAGTCGTGCCACAAAGTTTGCCACATCCCTGACGCCCAAATTGGGATACGACGGCATCTTCACGCCCTCCTTCCCCTTCCCTTCGCACAATGCATGGTTCCGGTGGAGGTTGAACCTGTGCTTCTGGTGCGTCGTGTTGCAATGAATGCACAGTATCTGCTTGGGGCCGGTTTGTTGAGGCGGTACGATGGGCGAGTCCGGTCCATGCAGCTCCAGGATAAGGTCCCTTGCCTCCATCACCTCCCAGCTATCGCGCCAAATGTGGTCGTTCTCAATGACGAATAGCTGCTCGATCCTCCCCGTTTCCTTGTTGTAGGTGGACGGAATCCCTTTCCTGTTCTCCACCGGGATCTCATCAAACAGTGGCTTGCAAAAACACACCGGCCGCTTCGGCATTTTTACGGTCCTGCGAGGAAGGACATTGCCGAACATGAAACCTTATCGCAAGAAACGATTATCGGGAACCCTAAAACTCTTAAACCCTAAACCTGGACGCTTTGCAAAATTTTCTACACCTTCACACAGCTTACTTTCCAACGCCCCACATTTGAAACGGAATGGAAGAAGGACCGCCCGTATGCAGCACCAAAAAGAAATGGAAAGTAAGAATGACAGAGAACTTACCGAAATGGAATTAAATAAAAAGCAAGAAAGGCAGGGAACTTACCGAAAAGTTCAGTCGGCGATCGTTGACGCAGAGGCTTGAAAATCCTGGAGTTTTGAAGCAGCGATCGTTGACGCAAAGCTTGAAGATCCTGGATATGTCGCTAGAGGGCAAAAAACACTGTTCGAAAGTGCTGGAAATGGTGCCGCCACACAAAACTTTGCCATGCCTGGATTAGGGTTTCACGTTGATGGTGATGGTGATGGCGATGGTGATTATTGCCTAAGCCGCCTAAACCGATTAGCCTGGACCTACAATCTGAGGGAATATCAGCGATAAGCTTGGATTGCGTTACTCTTCGAATCGCGCATCCGAAAAACCTTGTGACCGTGTGTCTTCAGGTAGTCTGCATGCGGGCCAAACCCTAATCGCGGCATCAAGGTCCTCCAGCCCCTTCTCTTGCACGCCAGCTTCTTTCTTTCTCCCTTGACGCCTCTAATTCCTCCCTGCTGCCCCGTTATCGGCAACGGTTGGTGGCGCCGTCTCGCTAGAATCTCCATTCGACCTGTCCTGTATGGGAAGATTGTGATCGAGGAACTCAATTCAGGCGCAGACAATCACTCCCCTTCCGAAAGGATTCTATACGGCACAATGATCGTGCCAAAGACGGCGCCGTACGAAACGGTGTGGATGGCAGTTTGAGGCTGCCGAGAAGGGCGGGTAATTCTGGAGTACACGTGGCGGGGGTGAGAAGGTGACTTCGGTGATCCAGAGAAGGCGGGGGCGAAGGGGCTTTTCGGCGAGAAGTGCCGAAAAGAGAGACGGGCAGCGCGAAATAATTGAGGGCGAGAGTGGCAGTTATCGTGGGAAGGAGGCGAAAAGGTGCTTGGGGAGAAGGGCCGGTCTTCGCGGTGTCAAGGCTAAAACCAGGCCCTGACACCGCGAACCCGGATTGACTGTAGTGACCGGGGTCTCACAGAAGTTCCTGTGCCAACTATTTCTTGTAACTTCATGAGAAACGTGCCGTAATCACAGGCTTCGTGATTGGCACACTTTTTTGGGATGTAGGATGGAGTAGTAGTAACTTTCTCACGGCTTTTCTCTGGAGGCTCTCTGCGAACAATTTAATTCACTGACGAGAAAATCATAGGACTTTATCGACATGAGATCGTACACCCAATGTGTCTATCTACACTATATATTACGTGGAGTGTAGTATGCACTAGATGACGTATAACTGCTATAAGTTTTTGCTCTTAATGAATATTTTTACCAGTTGTGTCTACAATGATCCGCCTCTTTGAATAGTGTAGATAGTCGTGCTCTCGGTAAATTGATTCATTGAAAGTAAAAAGCTCTAGCCCTTCAAAATCCCAAAGTGTGGATACGGTACTCTAAAAGTGATATTTGCAATAGTTCGTACATAATTAACCCCTAAAAGCCCAAGCCATTTTTCCTCAAGAAACACACTGAACCTGCCACTATCAAAAAGTGGCAAGAAAATCTAATTTTGAAGTAAAATCTTGGACATTTAACCTTAGGATCTGAAACTAGACATCTATATATAGTCTCCATAATTTCTAGGCTGCAATCCACTGCACGGATTGAAAAAATATTGTGTTTGAAATAAAACAAATGGTTCATTTGCTTCCTTGTATTGAATGGATCAACAGACTTTGACTTCACTTGGTATCAAATATTTGCACTATACAAGGTCTAAATTTTCTACAATTCTGTTTAGCATGATGTTAGTTGCCTACACTCCAATCTTTAGACATAGAAAAGGAGTGAAGCATATTCAAAACAATTGTGCAAGAAGCGGAGGTTGAAAATTTTTGAAAATTTTCCATTTCACTTTTTTTTTTTTTTTTTTTTGGTGAAGTCAATATGCTATAGAATGATAATCCAAACACTTGACTAGTAGGCTTTCATCACATATTGTGGCTAGAAAAATAAAAAGTGGAAAATTTGAAGATCTCTAGGATTTATGTAGAAAATAATGTTTTTTTTTCCCCCAAAGCCCGAAATGTGTGAAAATGTTTGACTTGAGTGAAAATGTTCTTTTTACACTAAAGAAAATATTTTTTTTGAAATCTTAAAAGAAGGTAACATTCTTTATATGGACAAAAAATCTCATTGTCAATAGAAACCTTTAGCACATTGCCTGAACTACCCATTTTGACCTTTGAATGGTACTAACTTTTGAATCCAAGAAAAATAATAAAAATATCTCCACCAAGCTCTTACCGCGGACAATCTAGTCTGAAAATTTCAAAAGACAATGATTTATTTTTTAATTTTGGGTACTTGCCCAAAATCCAAAATGGACCTCATGAATACACTTGGGCTTTTAGGGGTTAATGTCACTCGGGAACTGTATCTAGAGACAATCCTTGAAATATTCAAGGGTTGTGGTGTTGCAAACCTAGGGGCCAATGCCAAATTAGAACAGTGAAACTTAGTTTCTTTGCACAATAAGGTTGGTAGTCTTTTTTTTTTAATCGAAAATCTAATGTTGCAATTGCTTGTTCCGAGTGGCCATATACAGTATATCCTCTTTAATGGTTGAGAGCTGGAAAAATCATAACATTTATAAAAAGTAACACCTATCAAGTTTTCAAGAATTTTTTCAAATATTTTCATCCATTGTGACTATTTTCATCCAAAATAGTCACTCAAATCCTAACTATGTTTTATCCGACTAGTTTTATTATATTGCTCTAACGGCTTTACTATCTTCAAGGCTTATCTACTCCTCCATCATAATTTTGCTTTTACCAACTTCAACATTTATAAAGGTGAAATTAACAAAGTAAACACAGTATTCGTGAAAACGTCACATGGCACATGAAAATGTCACAAATGACGATCAACATAGTATTTGTGAAAATGCCACAAATTAATACAATTGAGACCAACCAAAAATAGACCTACAAAGAAAATTTCATGAAGGATTTGTAAAAACCAAAATATACACATTAACATCTCATGTTTTTCACGTGAAGTCAAATCTAGTTGGCATGTCCTAAAAAATGTCACATGTGCATATGATGTTTTCACGAATATTGTGTTAGTAGAGAGCAAAACATGTCATAACACTAAACATATAATACTCAATAGTGTAAATATATAGGGAGCATAATTTGCACAACATATATAAGAGTACCTTACGCGATGGTTAGATTTGTACAAATTAAATTCCAAATAGAGATTTTCCAAAACAAATTGGAAAATTCAAGAGATCTATCAAGGTCATACCCATGTAATACCTAGGCAATATCCGTAACCCATTGTGTACACATCATTGTGTTCAAAAAAAATAATAATTTGCTAGTGAGGTGGCCAAAACTAACGGATGCGTACCGCATTACATATAAAGAGGTAACATTTAACCCATGTTAAAGGTATGTGGAGGACCATATAAACGGTCACATATTTTACTCTATAAAATACTTAAAATGTATTAACCCCTAAAGCCGAAGTGTACCTACGGGGTACAAAAAATTTATACTTTGACCACAATTATCTTTCAATATGTACGGTTGAAATTCACGAAATTTTGACCACATCATCTCATATAAGTTTAGAAGAAGATCCTTTGGTTACATTTTCAATAAGTTCATCTTGGAAGTTTTTAATCAACAAAGTAGAGATTCCTCTAAAATGGCTTGGGCCTTTAAGTGTTAAAGTGTAGCAAGACTTACACCTTTGGATTGAAGATTACTATCTTTGATTTGGAGACCATTTCAAAAACTTGAACCTTATCATAGTGAAATACGACACCATACACATGTAGAATACATGAGCATTTTGCAACTTCTCAAACATGTAGTAGATGCAATAATGATACAAATTTGAAATGTCATGTATCATGAGATGGAGCTCAACACAAACTACAAACTTCTATAATTATTAGAGTTTTCCTGAAAGTATAAGACATACTCATCCATTTTGTCATGCTCTATCCTGTAATTTACATCAACCTAACCATTGAGTTGACCCTACTTGTTTCCAACATGATAACATGTTCTCGATGCATTTATTTCCCTTTATAATATGGTGGGGTTCTCAAAGTGTTGCATTATTGTGTGTCATAGTCGTATTATAGAAGGAGTTTTAGACTAAAAAGTAAATGGCCACTCAAAAATGTGTCGTATAATGGAGTTTTGTATTAAAAAGGTTAGACTCTTCCGTTAGAATAAGTCATAATTATTCTATTCATCATGCGGATTTTGGATCCAACAATTATTTCTTTATTTAAAAATAAAATTGTTTTTTTTAGGTAAAAGGCCACTTTCTATATTCTAGTCGTTGCAGGTCAAGTTTTCTTATTGTAAACACCTCAATTACTTGTGATTATTCGCGTGCAATGACCTAATGCAAGGTAGAACATAGATCCATTGAGTTTATGCAACATGTAGAGGAAAAATATGCCATTATCTTGAGCCATTCGCTAATCCTATCCGGCCACGATAGAAGAAAACAAATTTGTACCCTTCAAATGCATGTATCTTTCAATCTGCACGGTCAAAGTTTACGAAACTTTTTGGGTGTCTTCTTGTTGTAGTTTTCTTGAAAATCCTACGGTTGAAAATAGTAAAAAATTGTCTAAATAAGGCTATTTAAGTGGCAATTTTGGGGTGGTTTGGGTGAAGTATAAGGCCCCATCCTTTAGGGGGTTAAATCTCACCCAACTTTGGTGATTAGAAAAAGACACATGATCCTCAAAAGGTGATGCGGCCGGTCTTTTTAGCTGAAACAAGATGATCACCCTCTAAAATTTTGGACTTCTAGGAAAACTCTTTAGTATACATCATCTTTCACCATGAATATGAAATACACAGAAAACACCATGTTGCAACCCAAACGTGACTTCTCAGATCTTCAAGGGTTAAAGCCGAAAGAGGGTACTGTAGTCTGGACATTGTCACCCGGCTAAAGTTGCCATGCTGGGATAGTGGTCCGCCAGCACACACATCGTAGACAGTTGGTGTGGCTCCCTGCTTTGCGCCAAATTATCAGAACCAGTCAGCGAGCATGCCTTTAATACCATATTGTCAATGAGAGTGATTGACTGCAATCTGGAACGGTGATCCCCTACAGACTGGGACGGTGATCCACTGCAATCTGGAACTGTGCTCAACTTGTCAGATCCGTGAATGAAGGCCGTAAACAACGCCCGGGATCGATCTACGAAGTTTCTATTGGTGTATGAAGCCTAAACTACACTAAAATTTATGTTTAGTGTAGTGGTACAAATAGTGTACTTACCCTAGTACACTATTTGTAAAGAAGTTGACAATTGGTGTCAGCTGCCAATGTCATTAATGTAACCCTCACTCAAATCCCAATAAAACCCCAATCATTCCAGCCCATGCTTCTTCTCATTTGCAACTTTCAAATGGCTATAAGTCATTCAAATTTTGTCCGAATTGGGCATGTGAGTTGTTTTTTGGCATCTAAATTTTCTGTAGATGCCAAAAAACACCTCATATGCCCAATTAGGATAAAAATTGAGTGAGTTATGGCGATTTGAAAGTTGCTGATGAGATACTATAACAGCCCTCGACTTCTGGACCTTTTTCTTCACTTGTACTATTGATACACTAAATGTGCACAAGTGAAAGAAATAATTTTATTATTTTTACCAAAATTGACAAACAAATTTGCAACCATGGAAATATGGTTTAAATATGGTACACTAAAATTTTTGGTAACATTCAAACAAATTTGCAACCATGAAATATGCCGGAGATTTGCAAAAGCCCACCTCTGGACTTTTTGCATTGAAAGATTATATTCTAAATTTACTTTCTTTTTATATATAAGTTAGTACAATTTCCCAATATTCTTCTACCATAATTTTTTCCCCTTAAGATGCAATTTCTTTTTCCTCCCATTTGTAAGTTTTTAAAACATATTCATGTAAAGTGCACATTGAGAAAAATTTTGGGCTTATAAAATGGATTCATAATATAGGAATTTTTTTGTATAAAAGTCAAAGTTTGACAATTCCACCTCAAATTTTCTACCTCATAATATTAAATTTAGAAGTAGACAATTTGTTGAAGCCCAACATCTCTTTCAAATTTTCTCTTTTTGGTACAAAATATTTAAAATTTTAAAAATCATTTGTAAATTTAGAAATATAGAGTTAATAGGAGTTAGACTTAAGCCTGACCCCCTCCCCTCTTTCAAAATTGCACTCTTTTAGGAATCATAACAAAATGTTACAATTCAATAATAATTCATGTAATTATTATTTTGAAATATAATGGTGGAGGTTAGGCTTGAGCCCGATTGGCCCCCTACGTCCCAACATTGCACTCTTTTATTATGATTTACAAGTTGTTCTACAAGGATTATGTACCATGTTAGAATGTATCACTTAAAACACATTATTTAAGAAAATGTCACATAGCATATGAAAATGACACAAATGACGATCAACATAGTATTGTGGAATGTCACAAATGAATACAATTGAGACCAACCAAAAATAGACATACAAAAAAAGTTTCATGATAGATTTGTATAAAACAAAATATACATATTAACATCTCATGATTTGCACATGAAGTCAAATATAGTTGGCTTGTACAAAAAAAGGTCACATGCGCATGTGACATTTTTACAAATATTTAAATATTTTTATTTTTAACTTCAATGTCAATTTCTATGTAACAAAAGCCTAATGAACATAAATTGTCAAAATTCTAAACATGTGGACTTTATTGTAGAATCAATTATAGTAAAATTTTGAAGCTTTATATAGATAGTGCAACTTTATGGGAGGAGGGTCGGGCTTGAGTCTAACCCCTCACACCTTGATATTTGGTATTTTGAATTTGTTATAAAAATTTTAATTTGGAAATAAAGTGTTAAAAAATGAAAATTTGAAATGGAAGGGGAAGGTTTGGGCTTAAACTAGCCCCTCAACTTTCATATTTAAACTTTGAGTTGTAGAATTTGTTATGAAATTATAAAAATGGTGTCAAAGAGTTAGATAGTGCAATTTTGACCTTTAAACTTTGATTTGAAGTATTTGTTATGAACTTGTAATCATCCGCATTTCATATTAGGATGTCATAAGTGCATTATGAACTTATGATATAATATCAAAATTAGATAAACATTAGATTTACAAATTTCAATTGTACCTAAGCGCACATATAATTTCTATTAGAATACATTTAGCAGCTTATATGGTGACGTTTACTGATTATTCGTGCATGTAGATTGATGTAAAACAAAAGTGCACATGTCTATGTGCACTTTTCATGAATATGGTATTAATTTATTATGTTCCCCAATATTTTTCTTCCATTTTTTTCTTTTTTCTTAGGAGTACACTCTTCCTTTCCTTCCATGTCTAACATGCAATTAAGCAATCATGCACTTGGCCAAGTGCACCTAGTGGTAGCTAAAATTGGCGGGTTTTGCACAAAACAATGAAAATTTTGGCAAGATTTCAATCATCCTTTTGAAAATTTTGTATGCAATTAATCAATCTAAATTTTATTGGAATTGTCTATAATATACCTTATTATTCTACAAAAAATTCACCATATGAAGAATAAAAGCTTTTGCACCTTGTAGATGCTAAGTCATGTTTGAATTTCCTCCAAATATTTAATAGTTTTTAATATTTTCTATTTTTAGAAAGTATTGACCCATTTAGCCATACTTATTGTGCTTTCAAACATCTTGGACAAGCAATCATTATAGTCTTCTTGTTCAATACAATTCATAGACCTCAAATTACTTACATATTAAAAATCCATTCATAAAAGGAAACATACTTTTGCTACACCGTTCTCTGAATGTAGTGTGGATGAGAGTAGTTTGAGTTTCTACACTAATTGGAAATTTATATGCAAACCTTAATTGGCACACACTTGGCGTGCTTGAAAAACAAACACAAAAAAGAATATGACATGTATGTGATTGATGGAGATTTGTGTAGATGATCCACATCAAAAATGAATTTAGAATATATAGAATGAACGGTGAAGTAAGTTCCTAACAAATGATATTGAGAGGGAATCGAAGGGAACCGAAGGGAACTGAGTTCTCAATCTTGGGAACTTCATGGAATCTTTTGAGGGCTGTGGGAGGGGTTCGCGAGCGCGGACCTCCGAGAGCGAGCGCTAGGGTTTTGCCCTCGTAGCTCACCTCGTCAGGTGGCGCTAGGGTTTCTCATGCCATCAACGACCAATTGATGAAGACTGTTTTAAAGATGTGCATGCGAGCTGCCGCCTAGTGGTTCGTGATTACTTGTGGGAATTGCCGTCACGAGGTATGTACAGGTGGTGAGGATGGCTTGAGCGAGCTGGGCATGGTGTAGGATGGCTTGAGCGAGTTGGGCATGGTGAGGATGGCTTGAGCGAGCTAGGCATGGTATTGATGTACGCGTATTATCACGGCCATTGTGATGTTTACGTTGACCATCGTAGAAAGCCAACTTCTTCTAACAGAAGATTCAACAATGTTGTAGGTGGAAGACCAGACACGAATTAGAGTTTGAAGCTTAAGGTCGTGCTCTTGTCCATCTTGTCGTGCCTCTACAACTCAGCGGACATATTGTCCGCACTCGCTGCCTGCTACTCTTCATTGTCGTCGTCCTAACCGCGCTCTTCCACCTCCGCATCACATCGCTCTTCAAGGATAAACGCACTGAACACAACCACACCGCCTGCTTCGTCTCCGACTATGATGTCTCGTCTCACATGCAAGCTCTCGAACACTTGGAGCGCTTTATCCTTCACAGAAGCTCATGAGTATTGCTGCAGATAGTGGAGGAGCTACCAGGATGTGCTGCAGACAGTGGAGGAGCTACGAGGATGTGCTGCAGACAGTGGAGGAGCTACCAGGATGTGCTGCAGACAGTGGAGGAGCTACTAGGATGAATTGCGTTCTGGAGAGGAAGAACATTCTAACGAGAAGGACCATTCTGAAATAAGCAAGTCGTTCCGAAGAGCGCTTATCAATTGGTCGTTGATGGCAGGAGAAACCCTAGCGCCGCCTGACGAGGTGAGCTACGAGGGCAAAACCCTAGCGCTCGCTCTCGGAGGTCCGCGCTCGCGAACCCCTCCCACAGCCCTCAAAAGATTCCATGAAGTTCCCAAGATTGAGAACTCAGTTCCCTTTGGTTCCCTTCGACTCCCTCTCAATATCATTTGTTAGGAACTTACTTCACCGTTCATTCTATATATTCTAAATTCATTATTGATGTGGATCATCTACACAAATCTCCATCAATCACATACATGTCATATTCTTTTTTGTGTTTGTTTTTCAAGCACGCCAAGTGTGTGCCAGTTAAGGTTTGCATATAAATTTTCAATTAGTGTAGAAACTCAAACTACTCTTATCCACACTACATTCAGAGAACAGTGTAGCAAAAGTATGTTTCCTTTTATGAATGGATTTTTAATATGTAAGTAATTTGAGGTCTATGAATTGTATTGAACAAGAAGACTATAATGATTGCTTGTCCAAGATGTTTGAAAGCACAATAAGTATGGCTAAGTGGGTCAATACTTTCTAAAAATAGAAAATATTAAAAACTATTAAATATTTGGAGGAAATTCAAACAGGACTTAGCATCTACAAGGTGCAAAAGCTTTTATTTTTCATATGGTGATATTTGGTAACAAGCTTTTGAAAAGTCCGCTAAATTGGCATTTATGCGCGCATCAGCCTTTGTTGCCAAGAAGTGCACTTTTAAAATGCTAAGTGCAAAATTGCTTAATTGCGTGTTGTCTATATTCTCATTGTCACAAATGTTTCTCTTTTCTGAAGTTGTAATTTTTTTAATAAAAATTTCTAAGTTCTTGTTTATCCAATATTTTTCTTCCAAATATTTCTCTTTTTTCAAGTTGGAATTTCACTTTTCCTCCATATGTACGATTTTTTTTCAATACATTTGTTGCAAATTGTTGATTTCCAAAAGTACTCAAAACCTACATTACTTTCAATGCACTAAATGTCCACAAGTAAATAAAAATGATAATGCAATCGTTAATAGAAATGTCACAATATAAGCTTCACCATATATTTGTGCAAGCACAATGCAATCTTTATTACAAATGTGCTTAAACTTTGATTTTCAGCCAAGATATCCATGATTCTCCTCAGTCACAACTTTCAAATGGCCATAACTCATTCAACTTTTGGCCGAATTAGGCATATGAGGTGTTTTTTGGCATCTACATTTTCTGTAGATGCCCAAAAACTCCTCATTTGCCGAATTCGGGTAAAAAATGAATGAGTTATGGCCATTTGAAAGTAGCTGAGAAGATTCTCTAGCAGCCCTCGACTTCTGGATCCTTTTCAGCCCTCGAGTGCTGGACCTTTCTTTGTACTTCTACTATTGATACACTAATTGTGCACAAGTGAAAAAAAATATGCTGAAATCTTTACAAGAATTGACAAATAGTGTATAAATTGACATTTAGTGTATGGTTTTGTCACTACACTGAATGCCTTCACAACAATTGGTGTATGAGTTCGCGTTTAGTGTATACTACACTAAACATAAATTTTAGTGTAGCTTGCACCTGGATATCATCTTTCTCTTGAAACTATGCGAACCGGAAGAATTTATGCATGTTGACTGCGAACGACCTAGTTGTGCCAAAAATCCTTGTATGTTTGCTTTTCTGTTTTCAAGGGTCATTTACACTTGGGGTTGAAGGGGGTGCGGGTGCAAGAGGGTTTACTTTTTTTAGTCTCCAAGTTAGTAGGAGGGGGGTGCAAGAGTGGGTGCGGGTGCGACGAAGTGGGTGCGGTAAGGTTGAGGGGACTCTTACTTACTACTTTCAATGACAAGATTACTTTAAGCTCCATTTCAATTTTTTTTTAAATTCAATTATAATTTTGACTTTATGAGTTGCAAGTTTAAAAAAATACGACTAGAAAATTTGAAAGTTGCCTTAAAGTAAAAAAGACACAATTACAACATGATAAGTTTAATCAAGTTCATATTTTTAAAATTTTATAAAATTAAAAATACAAAGAAAAAGTTTTCTACTTTAACATTAAATGGTCTAAATTGAAAGTAATCAATTTGAAATGATAATTTTATAAAGTAAATAGCAATTAAGTATAAAATCGACTTTTTCACTTCTATGACCAATATAAATATTATAAATGTGCAATGTTATATTTGTTATATTCACTTAATATATTGGTTTTTTATTTATTTTTATTAGAATCTAAAGCATTGGCGGCAATGGCAAGAATTAGTACACCTAATTTGAAACATTGCAAACAATTGATTAACATATATTTGAGAGGAAGACAAAAAAGAGTCTTAGATGACAATGATGAATTTCATGTGCTCATATTTCTCTTACTTTTATCTTCATTCTCATCTATTCAAAAACCACGATATTATCTTCCAAATAGAACTATGTGGTTGGACTATCGGCAAAAAGTATTATGGGAAGAAATTTGCACAAAAGAGTGGATGCGTAGAGGGGACCTTTTAGATAGCCGTTGGACAAAAGAGTTTAGAATGACTCATAGGCAATTTTATAAACTTGTCGAAATGTTGTCTCCATTCATCACCAAACAAAAGACAACAATGAGGGACCCAATTCCCAATGATAAAGTTTTGGCTATTGTTTTGCATAGATTGGCATATGGTGACTCTGTATACATTGGTGGGAATTACTTGGGTGTATCGGCTGCAACCACATCCAAGTTTACCCATAAAATTTGTCAAGTTTTAGTGAACCAATTTTATAATCGTTACATCCATATTCCAGAAGGTGATGAATTACAAGACATTATGATGGGTTTTGAAAATTTAACTGGAATACCGTATATGTGGGGAGCAATTGACGGAAGTCATATCCGCTTGGCTAGAAAATCAACTACACAACAAATTCCTTCTGACTATTTTAATCGTTTGAAATTTTATTCGATATTATTACAAGGTGTTTGTGATTAAAGCGGCGATTTTTAAATGTTTGTGTAAAAGCACCTGGAGGTTGCCATGATGCTGCCCACGTTCGATCGTCTTTATTGTGGAAAATGCTTCAAACAGACCAACTTCCACATAATCAAGTTTACAAAGTAAATGGGAAAAACATCCAACCATATTTGCTTGGAGACTCTGCATATCCTCTAAGGATAGGATTAATGAAATGTTATAATACTACTAGAAGTGGAGATTCAAAAAAAGATTTATTTGATAGGAAGTGGAGAGCTGATAGAGTTAAAATTGAAAATGCGTTTGGAATTCTTAAAATGAAGTTTCAAATATTAAAAAATATGAATGTTAAATTAGAATATGCTTCAACAATAGTCACAACTTGTTGTATACTCCATAACTTCTTAATTGAAGAAGGAGATGTTGGTAGCCATGACTTTGATAAAGAACTTAATTCTACTAAAGCCATATCCTCAAAATTCATTCGAGAGGTTGAAAAAATATCAGAAAATATTGCTAAGCAAAATAGGAGAGTCTTATTTGAGAATTGGCTTTTACAAAAATACAAAAGTGAAAGCTTGAAGTTGAAAAGACAATTGGCAAAGAAAAATATAGCTAAAAAAAATGAAATTGTCACCACTATAACATTGTAATTGAGCTCATGGCTCTAGAGATTTTCTCTTAGTTTATTAAGAGATATTAAATATACGATTGTATTGTGATTTTAGATTATGGACACCTCAATAACTTTTATGTAAAAGATGTTTTAATTTCACATTTCATTTTACTTTTATGGAAAAACTATTTTAATTTTAATTTTAGATTTCATTTTACTTTAATGTAAAAGAAATTTTAATTTTAGATTTCATTTTACTTTTATTTCAAAGTATATAAACAATGTAAGTATTCTATTTTTTTTATCTATATAAAAAACATACATGAAATTATATTTCAATTATAATTGATTATCCATTTATCCACCTATTTTATATATTATCATAACTTATGGCTTCTTCAAAAGATGATAGTACAAAAGAAGGCATCAAAAAAGGCCCTTCAGAGGGTCGTAAAAAGTACAAAAAACTTACATAGCTATATGGACTCCTCAAGAAGTCAATCTTCTTTTGACATATTATAATGATAAATTTTTAAACCTTAATATGGGAAATTTTAAAACACGCCATTGGCAAGAATGTTCTCTAGTTGTAAATGAAGGTAGGAATATCATTGATCGTCAGTCGAAAACAGCGGAGCAATGCAAATCAAAATGGAAATCATTGTCACGCAGAGACGTAGCTGATCGAAGTGCGGAGAATCAAACAGGGGGTGTGAAATCTTCTTGGGATTTGTTTAAGGATGGATGGTATTATTGGATCTAATCCTAAAATTATTGGAATACCTGGAGGCAAAGACACTGGACAATCTTCACCAATGAGATTCAAAAAAATAATGGATCCAAATGAAGAAATGGAAAAAGATGAAGAAGAAGAAGAAGGGCAACAAGAAGGAGAAGAAGAAGGAAAAAAAATTGAGGAAATTAATGTTGACGATAGAGAAGTTGGAGATAAAGAAGGTGTAAATGAAAACTCTGAGAGTTCGTTGTCGTTGCAAAAGCAAACACGTGGAATTATTGGACAAAAATTTTCTAAGAAAAAGGGGAGAGGGAATAGAATGAAAACAAATCCAGAGATGTCTGATGATTATTTAAATTCTTTTGTAGCTGCATACAAGGAAGTTGCGGCTATTAGAGAAGATCGGGAAGATAAACGAATGCAAAGTTTAATTCATGCATTAAGTGGAATTCCAACAAATAAAGAAGAGACAATTTTAATAGATGAAGAAGTGCAAATTATTGGAGACAACTTTCAAAAAGAAAAAAACATTGAAGAAAAACATACAAACATTAAAAAAGAGAAAGGTAAAACATGTGATAAATCTAATTTTCCATAATATGTATACATGTTGTTTTGTATATCTTTCAAATATTAAACATAATGTACTGACGTATGGTCTAATTAAACATGATTAACAGGAATTTGGTGGATGGAGCCATTATTTTTGACAAGGGAAGACCAAGAAATCTTGATGTCAGAAGACAGATGGCTAACTAATTCAATATTGGATGCTGCGTTCAAAATATTATATGATGATATTTTAGTACATAGAGGATTTCATCCTCATGAAACTCGCTTTGACGGCAACTTGAAGAAGCCAAGACTACCATTGCTAAAACCATGTCTCCAATTTTTTCATCACAAAGAGCATATGCATTGGATGTTAATATATTTTGATCCCACTAGCGATCTCTTTCATCAATGTCATGTATATGACACTTTGGGTAGACATGCTATTGATTTAAAAATTTTGGAAAGATTTGGTATTCCTGAAATATAGAATATAAGTACATTAATGTACAATAGGGTGACATTCAAATTGGCGTTTGGGCAATTCCAGGGATGGTGTCCCACACTGCTGCCAACTTTGACGCCCTCCACAGGGCTGAAAAATTGTTCTTTTACCCTGAAATTTTGAGAACAACATCACCTCTATGTTAAAAACATGCATACTACATTTCAAGTCCAGAGGACTTATAAAACAAAAGATATTAAAAATTAACCACCATGGGGTAGCTGTGAGAAAAGTTTCTCAACCGCCAACTTTGACACCATCCCAAGGATTGAGGAAATTTTTTTTGCCCATGGAATTTTTGGAGTGAGAACACCTTTATGTTGATTACATGTGTGGAAATTTTCAAGTCCAAAAAATGCACAAAAAAATCACATCCCAAATCTACCAACATGTGTAATTGTGAGAAAAAAAGGGAAAAACCATTTTACTACTTCCAACTTTGACACCCTCCCTAGGATTGAGGGTTTGTTATTTCAACATGAAATTTTTGACACATGGTAACCTTTATGTTGATAACATGTGGGAAAATTTTCAAGGCCAAAAAATGTATTCAAAAGAAGATATTCAAAATCTACTAACATGGGGGTTAGTTGTGAGAAAAGTTTCACAGCTGCCCACTTTGACACCCTCCCAAGAATTCAAAAAAATTTATTTGTCCATGAAATTTTGGGTATGAAGTCACCTTCACGTCAAATACAAGTGTGGAAAATTTCAAAATCCAAAAGATTTACACAAAAAACATATACCAAGTCTACCAACATGTATTGTTGTGACAAACAAAGGGGAAAGTTTACCACTACTTCCAACTTCAACACCCTTCCTAGGATTGAGTTTTTGTTGATACATAATGAAATTTTGGCCACAAGATCATCTCTATATTGGTAACATATGAGATAGATTTCAAAGCCAAAAGATGTATATACAAAAAGAAATTATTCCATATCTACCAACGTGTATGTCCTCCATGAGCATCAATCACCGCTTGTAACCTTGAGGGCATAGAATGACATAGTTGAAGGAGCTTTGTACCACTAACCAAATTCCACTCTTTTTCAAGAACTACCTTCATCACTTCTAAGTTTCTAGGGCATTCCTTGCCATGTTGCACAACATCTTTTAGCATCCTCCAGACATTCTCGATTGCATTGAGATCGAGAGAGTTTGCAAGCCAATTGAGCTTTTCGAGTTGGTGGGTTTGTCTCCATTCTTCACATGTTTTGCTACGATGAACAGGTGTACCATCTTCCATTAGCACTCCTTCTGGAAGTCTACTCAAGAAATGAATCAATTCGCCATCGTAGACCACTTCAACAAAATCTTTAGCAGAACGTTGAGTTTTTGGCATAAAGACAAGTTGTGACGTCCTCCAGCAAATGCACTCCAAATCATCAAAGATGTCCGTCCACTTTTAAAAGTAGGAACTATACAACTTGATGAATAACGCTCATATGCACTTCTCCAAACATGAATTTGCCGAGAACTTTTTCCAATCTCAAAAGTAGATTCATCTGTCCAAACAATACACTCCCACTCTTTTGGACTCCATCCATGGTACTTCTGAGCAAAAGCTAACCGTTGAGACATGTGATGGGATGTCAAGAAAGGTTTTTTGACTGAAATTCGACTAAAAATACCACTTTTATGTAATACCCTTTGAATAGTACGTCTACACACTTGAGTACGGCACATATTAGTAATCTCTGAGACTGAGGAACGACGATGAGTTTTTGCATAACGCACAATATTATTCACATCTCTCTCACTAAGTTATTTAGCGTGACTTCCACCGCAAGGTTTGCGCTTATAAGTTCCATCTTCATTAAACGTTTTTACTAACCTCTGAACTGTTCTAACAGAAACTCCAGTAATGGCTGCAATTTGAACTCCTGTATTTTCTCCCTCACTCAAACCTATAATGCGAGCACGGATTTCATCTGAAATTGCCATTACAGACTATTTCTTATGATGTTGATACAATACTAAATGCTCTTCAATAAGTAATCAATATAACACTCAACCTATGGCAATTGGATTATATAATTCAGTAAATACAAAGGGCTCAGCTTATGGCATGTGCACTAAATAAATCAATCAACAACATAACACTCACATTGGCATGTGCATTAGGTGATAACCATGGCATGTGCATTAGATGATAACCATGGCATGTGCATCAATTGAGTGAACCAAAAAATACTCTTGGACATACTCATGCCACATGTGATTCGTCAACACTCAGTAAACTAGTCAACAACACTCAAAAAAAAATTAAAATATATCCACCCAATAAATCAGCCCATATGTGATATGCCCATTCAATGGATCAGCCCATATGTGATTTGTCTACTCAATCAGTCAACAACACTCAGCCCATATCTAATATGTCCACTCAATACCATCTCAACATTCACTCTCAATACCATCTCAACATTCACTCTATTACAAATCACATGACAAAATACACACAACATTTCCTTTATATAGTGCTCAACAGATATTTGGAGGAGAAAACTCGTCATACGTGCATAATGCACACCAAACCTTATGACAAGTGCATTCTTCTACACAAAACAACTCTGCAATTCTACATGTAGATTTCATTGATCTTTTCAAGATGCATATATGTTTGGTAGCTTAGTCACATGAATAAAATCAATGAAGAGTACGAGGTGTCAAAGATAATTTGACATTCTCAATATGCCCCTTCAATATAGTTTCTCATTGTTACAAACACTGGTAGATATGGAATAATTTCTTTTTGTATATACATCTTTTGGCTTTGAAATCTATCTCATATGTTACCAATATAGAGATGATCTTGTGGCCAAAATTTCATTATGTATCAACAAAAACTCAATCCTAGGAAGGGTGTTGAAGTTGGAAGTAGTGGTAAACTTTCCCCTTTGTTTGTCACAACAATACATGTTGGTAGACTTGGTATATGTTTTTTGTGTAAATCTTTTGGATTTTGAAATTTTCCACACTTGTATTTGACGTGAAGGTGACTTCATACCCAAAATTTCATGGACAAATAAATTTTTTTGAATTCTTGGGAGGGTGTCAAAGTGGGCAGCTGTGAAACTTTTCTCACAACTAACCCCCATGTTAGTAGATTTTGAATATCTTCTTTTGAATACATTTTTTGGCCTTGAAAATTTTCCCACATGTTATCAACATAAAGGTTACCATGTGTCAAAAATTTCATGTTGAAATAACAAACCCTCAATCCTAGGGAGGGTGTCAAAGTTGGAAGTAGTAAAATGGTTTTTCCCTTTTTTTCTCACAATTACACATGTTGGTAGATTTGGGATGTGATTTTTTTTGTGCATTTTTTGGACTTGAAAATTTCCACACATGTAATCAACATAAAGGTGTTCTCACTCCAAAAATTCCATGGGCAAAAAAAATTTCCTCAATCCTTGGGATGGTGTCAAAGTTGGCGGTTGAGAAACTTTTCTCACAGCTACCCCATGGTGGTTAATTTTTAATATCTTTTGTTTTATAAGTCCTCTGGACTTGAAATGTGGTATGCATGTTTTTAACATAGAGGTGATGTTGTTCTCAAAATTTCAGGGTAAAAGAACAATTTTTCAGCCCTGTGGAGGGCGTCAAAGTTGGCAGCAGTGTGGGACACCATCCCTGGAATTGCCCAAACGCCAATTTGAATGTCACCCTATTGTACAACAACAAGCTGATTTGTCATCTTGTGGATTGTATGTCATTGCCTTAGCAGTGGATATAGCATACTCTAATGATTTTGAGAGTGCAATTTATGAGTTGACACAAATGCGTGCGCATTTGTATAGTTGTATTTTGAAAGGGAAGATGATACCATTTCCTAAGATTGTATCATGAGATTTAATCAAAAGGCTATAAAGATGTTAGCCCATTTTATATTTTTAATAAAAAACCATCGATATTTTATTTTTGAAATAAGAAACTAGTATTTCATTTCATATTACTTAAAACTAAAAGAATGATTTTCAACAAAATTCGGTTTTGACAAGACTTTTGAAGAAAAATGCATCAACGATGTCATGGTAGTCTTCGTTTCATAATTTTCGTGAAATAATTGCATGTTTTTTTAAGAATCATTTCTTTTATTATGTAGTGCATGAATTGATTTCATCCAATCTTAATTATCTCCAATTAAAAACACAATTTTTCTCAATTCTAAAAAACATGTGTGTGTTGATAACATATTTTTATAAAATATGTTGGCTATAAAGGTTTTTATTTAAGACCCCAAATTCCCATATTACAACATACTTATGTTGTTTCCAATATTTCTACTTTCATTTAGAGGTTGACCACAAACCAAATCTTAATTTTCATATCATTCTTTCAATTTAATCCTATATGAATCCTTGTTGAATAACTCACCCTTCCGCCCCTAGTGCGGCTACCTCAAGTGTAAATGAAAAATGGTTCTTGATACAAGGGTGCAGAGACGGGGGCAGAAGTGGGCTCAGCCGCTCCAAGTGTAAATGACCCTTCAGTCTGGAAAAGGGTGTGAAAGAGGTAAAGTGAAAGAAGTGTGAAAGAAGCATCAGTCCTTTCTCGGCCCATATTACTGTTGATAGGCGTTCCGTGACTATCCGCCTTTCCACTTTCGTTTCCACAAGCGTGCGATCGAGAGGCAACTCATCCACAGCGTTGTTGATAGATATTGAGGTCCTGGACCTGTCAGAGTGAATGCAGGACAACGGTGTGGCGGAGCAGCTTGATGTCGTTTTCGTCATATGTGACGGAGCTCGATATCGTTCCTGTGATGTGATGGAGCTTGACGTCGACACTGTTGTGATGCGATGGAGCTTGGCAGTATGACTGACCTTCTCCGCGTCTGCGTATGGCAGCTGTTCAGCACTTCAATTCCGTACGTCGTTCGTTCTCCAAAAGTAAGATCAGTATGTACAACAAATCTAGATCATCAGCTCTGAACTTGTGCGGTTCTCTCAATCAATTGGAACTTTCACAAAGTATCACAAATTTATGGGTCACATTAGACTTGAGAAAAAACTTACACAGTCCTAAGCATGCAGGCTCTGATTTTGGAAGTCAGAGACGTGAGGTTTGTATTTGAGATGATTGCTGAGAAGTCCATGATCAGCACATGATGACACTCTCAAAAGTTAGCATATAATTTTACTAAAAAGCTAGCTGAGTGCCTTGAGAGGACATGAGAGGGTGAGGCCGGAGACTGGACTATGTACCTCGTGATTAGACGACACCGAAATGTTACCAAAAGGTTTCTGCCGGTGTTCACCGCCCCACTTCGCACCATCCACGCACACTGCAACTGTTAGAGTAATAATACCTGGTCCACGAGACGCACGTCCGTTTCGACACCAGCATCAGTCAAGTCCCAGTTCTAGACCGCGATCTTACATCGCTTGATTGTGATCTTAGGTGCAAGTTCTAGACACCGATCCAACGTTGTTAACTGTGTCCTAATATTGTTCAGATCTACGCCACCGTGAACAAGAAGGAGGGCGATCGACGTTATCGCAACGAGAATCGATATCTAGAACTGTGATAACCACAATGTTCTTTACCCTGGAAGAAATGAAAATGAGTCTATGTGGATGGCTGTATCATAAAAGTGACAATGCTGTGAGTATGAATGAACAAAGTAAAAAATGTTGTTCTACAACTTTTGTATTCATGAGATAATGGACAACATGAAGATAAATGAATTTCAATAATTGCCCAACACTTGTCAAAATAAATGAATCCAAAGTTGACTATGTACATAGACTCCATTTTTGAGGCTATATGTAAAAGGTAGTAAAAAATTTGTCTACTTGCCATGAGCACCCAAAACTGCTGCAATTCTATCGAGCATACTAGCATACAATCTTTCATACTCATTTGTAGTAATGGTACGGAAACTCTTCTCCACACGCTCCCATAACTAAAGAGGACCGGTAGAAGGAGTTGAATAGGAATTCAAACGGCGTTTGAGTAGCCCAAACATGTTCAATGGAATTGAGGTTTGGAGATTGTGCTGGCCACTCTAAAGTACCAAATACTTGCTCTGAAAGCCATTATTGAACTATCTTCGCTTTATGCATAGAAGCATTATCATGTTGGAAAATAACTTTGTCAAGATTGAAGTAACCTAATCTCTCCAAACTCAATAACAAATCTCCATGTAAGACTCCAATATAGTCTTTAGCATTCATGCGCCCTTCCACCCTTTGTAAATCACCTAGACCTCTTACTGTCATGCAACTCCACAACATTACATATCCTCCATCATGCTTTATAGTTTGCTTGACAACACAATCACGGACACTCCTTGTCATTGACCAAACACCAAGACCTCCCATCAGCATTGAAGCGATTAAACAAAGCCTCTCTTGTACATTCCTTTGTAACAACATTGAAGTGATTAATCTTTGTCTTTTCACTAAACACCACTTTTTTCCAATCCTCTACAGTCCAATCCTTGTGAATCATTGCAAAACAAAGTCTCTCTTGTACATTCCTTTGTGACATCTTTGTGAATCATTGTAAAACAAAGTCTCTCTTGTACATTCCTTTGTGGCATCTTTGTGAATCATTGCAAACAAAGTCTCTCTTGTACATTCCTTTGTGACAGATAAGGCTTTGAAATCTTCTGACAAGCCCTCAATCCCACATTTCTCAAAGCATTTCGGAGTATGATATCGGAGAATCCTACTTCTCTATCCAATCTCAATACCTTTGTTGCCTTAGTTGTTATTTCTAGCCCTCCAACAGTGACCAAGTGCGCTGCAAGTCATTTTTTTGAAGGAGTAAGAATCTCTTGGCGACCTCGTTGTGGCAATTCCACGCTACTACAATATTTCTTCCTCACTCTATTCACCGTGGATTGTGAGAAATCCAAAGATTTTGCAACTTCATTGTACTTTTGCCTTTTATCAACAGTGCAACAATGTTTATTTCAACCTTTCTTGAAATCGGCTTCATCTTGCCAATGCTACTTCTAAAACTTCACTAAATGTTCTATAAGAATGTAGGAAAGAGAACCCACAAAGAATTTCAACAAAAAACAAGAATTTGCTAGCTTAATCTGCTCATCAGAGGTTACTTTAACCTTGTCTCAACAAATGAGTCTATGAGGGTGCACTCACTCTTTTAATCCAAACTCAAATTCTAGATACTTTTTGAGAAGAACTGCCATGTCATGTGAATCTATAGTTCATTGGGCTTTATTCATGATTTTTTTTAAAAAATAATACATTTTTCTTCCATATATGTCTCTCCGAAGTTGATGGATACATGCATTGACTGATTTGTTGAGGTCACTGTAAATAGATGTACTTTCTAGAAAAAATCTTCATCAAAAGTAAAAGGTTATTGCGCTTTCAATTCATGAAGTACAATACCATTACACTAAACATCAAATCAAATTGTAGTAAATCTTGCACTTTTGGTAAGTAAACCATACTTTCTCATTTCACTCCTACGATGAACGAAGTAACTTTTGCTGAACCATACTTCCTCAATTCACTCCTACAGTGCTTTTTACTCCCCTCAAAAGCCCATATAATGGTCTTCCGAGCCTAAAAGGGAACTTAAAACCTCTGGTAAATTGTAGGGAAAAAATAGACCCTCTCTAACTTACAAAACCCACCCAAAAGACACATCAATACTCCACATTCTTATACAACATTTCTTGAAGAAAATCAAAACAATATAAACCACGGTACATCAATACATAGAGAATTATACGACTTTATACATAGGCAAAACATACCTCCTTCAAACGACATAATAAAACAAAAATTTCCGTACCTCCCTAACAATCTAATCAACAAATTATTAAAAAGCCTCGACCCCATACCAGAATATACCCATCCACCTCTCCTACCACCCTATTTTTCTCTACAAAATCAAAATATTAGTTCAAATAATGATAGCACATACCTAATTACATGGAACGCCTCATCTTTAAACACCGCCCTTCCTAGCATACAAACTTTGGTCACACATACAAACACACCATCGGCCCTCATAGTTATACAAGAAACAAAAATATCCGCCACAAAATCCACAAAATACATACAAAACATATTCCAAGACTACAAACTTATTTTTAATAACACACATACACTAACAAGATGTATTCAACAACGTAGACCATATACACCAGGCCGTCTTGGCCTCCTTACTCTAATACATAAAAAATATGTTTTCCCGGGTAACATCAAAAAAATTCCTACTCCAATGCACATACCACCTTACCTCCAAATAATTAGAATTACTAATGAACCACTACAACCATGGTTAATTTTTCACATATATATGCCATCTCATCCCGAAGAGACTAGATTTATCATAGACATACAAAACACTATTACATCTCAAATTAACAATAACCCCAATCACAGTTACATCCTATGTGGAGACCTCAACAGAGACATAGCATTAATTGGTCGACAAAACGGAAATTATAAAACCCTCCCTCAAGCCACAGACTACCAATGGCACCACTTTACAGAAAACTTAAATTTCAATTATATAAATACCAATACACAATATTCTAGACAAGGCGGCTATAACTATAGTGATTGGAGCCTAATAGACGGCTTTTATATTAATACAAATAACAATACACAATACACTTCCACAACAAACAAAGACATTATTCTCAATTCCGATCATTCGCCTATACAACTACACATTCCAACCAACATATTAATTAGTCGTACCCCTATAATCACAAACAATGATACTATATACACACTCAATCCCATCCCAAAAGACAAAATAGAAAAATTCAACACACAGTTCTTTGAAGAAAACTCCATACAAATCGACTCCCTCACAAACACTCTTGAAAATAGTAATCAATTCTTTCAAATACAATGGCACGAAACATACCACACTCTAGATATTCTCATCAATAATATCTCCAACACACTTAAACAAACTTGTAAAGCCCAACCAATACCACAAATGACAAACCGAACATCTCAACAAGGAAGTTATTTACCCCGAAAACTTTCTAAATCATGGAAACAACACCTAACTACATACCATATAATACGAAAAACTATTAGAATCGTAAAAATAACCCTCAATGGCATAACCACCCCATATGTAATGAACTACTAAATTTACGACACATCCAAATTCCTCCCCCCCTCCCCCGCTCCCCCGGACATACTCCATGATACATGGATAAAAGACATTGCATTAATTGCAAAAAATGCCAATATACAAGCTCGGAAAGTACGACAAAATACGCCAAAGATAATATTAAAAAAACCATCTCAAAATATAGACAATTATACAAAACTAGCCCTAAGAAAATAAATAGAAAAGTTTTTAAAAACATTGAATCCCCACCACTAGATTGCATCATTAACCAATACAATAACATTCAAACTAGTCCCGAAGACATTGCTAATGAAATATTTAACTTACAAACAAAAAATAATAGACTCACAGTACCAACATGTAACTACCAACTACAACACCCAATCAAATGCACATGTATAGTACGCCAATATCCATGGCATGATTAAGATGGATTTACCTTAGATGAACGAGGAGAACACGAAATCCCATTACATACATACTTCAATAGAGCCACATACGATACATGTCTCCGCAATCTAGGAAACAACAAAGCCCCAGGGCCAGACCGTATACCAAATTTGATACTAAAAGACATGCCTCCAAGATTTTATAAACTACTATTCCTATTTTTCCCTCACTGCTATAAACAAAAACAAATACCAGCCTCATGGAAAACAAGTGCAACGATTATATTATACAATAAAGGCGATCCCTCAATACTACCAAACCATAAACCAAGTGCATTAGTTAATACAATATATAAACTATACACTAGTACACTTACCTCTATATTATCTTCTTATGAAGAAAAATTTAAAATCTTACACGATAGTCAAGAAGGATTTCGAGCAGAGAGAAGTACCTCTAGACAAATACAAACCATAATAGCAGCACTAGAAAACGCACGATTCACAAACCAAGACATATATATTTTATACATCGACTTCAAAAACGCCTTTGGCTCTATAGACCACGCGCGACTATTAGCGATAATGACTGATCTTGGTTATCCAAAAGACGGAACTATACTAGTTGGAAATGTCTACTCCCAATCATCTACTCGCTACATTGGTGAACACTTTGGAAAGGCTAAACCTATTCCCATTCAGAAATGAACTATATAAGGTGACACCCTTTGCCCATATCTATTCATCATATTTTTAGAACCACTACTTAGATGGCTAGAAAGAGGCAATAATGTATACACTTTTAGTACATCACAAATCACCATAAACTCTGCCGCCTACGCCGATGACCTTGCTGCTATAACCAAGAAAATAAAATCACTACAAGTACAAATTGATAAAATAGATAAATATTATAAATGGACTGGAATGGACGTAGGCGTCCTAAAATGTGCTGCTTCGGATGTCCAAATAAATCCAAAATAAATCCAATTGCATTTAAAGCCCTAATGCAAGCTTCTAACATCAATTACCGCAACCAACCAATCCCCATACTACACCAAAATGAACCATACGTATACCTAGGCACAAACCTTGTTCCCTCTCTAAAATGGAAAATCCAAATTCACACCACGACCACAAAACTCATTAAACAATGTAAAGAATTGACAACCTATCCAGCCACTATGAAACAAAAAATAAAAATGGTAGACACCGTACTACGCCTAGGTGTAGCATACAGCTTCTACGCTGTAGCATACAACTTCTATGGTGTACCATATCCTATGCTAGCTATCAAAAAACTAGATCAAAAGATTATAGCCATACAAAAAATCATTTGTGGTATGCCAAAGTGTATGTTAAATACAATAACCCAACTCCCACATAACTTATTTGGACTTGAAGCTTTCTCCCTCAAAAATGCCTATCTCCGATGTATAGGTGAACAATTACAAAATGCTCTCAATGACAAAGGTAGGCTTAGAAAAATATATAATGGATTAACTCACTATGTTCTCACTCGATATGGTGGTGCTGAAAATATACCTAGAATTAAAAAAACCGATTGCATAAGATCACCAATAACTCGTACATTTTTCTTATTGAAACACATAGCTAAAGTCCACCTTAAAAGTACACTCCCAAATTTCCTCTTTGATCTAACATAACTAGAAATAATATGGCGGCAAGAAACACAAAACCATAACACACTCAATGCCCAACTCTCCCAAAAACTTCTACAAAAACTCCTCTCAAAAAATATTTTTGAATTAAAACAAATTACTTTACCAAACGGCATGCACATCATGAAAAATGAGGACTTCAAAATCTTCCACTTCACACCATCCAAACTAATCAAGAGTGCCCTAAATATTGCCAAACAACTTTTTTGTCGACCAACATGTCCCACCACATGCAATATCCCTTGTAACATACACCCATACTCCTACATACTCCAAGATCCATTCATTTCTATCAACAATAACATCATCCCAAGAAATATCCCCCCCTCCAATCCACCCTTCCAATCCCTCACACCCATACCACCCCCGCCCTCCAACATACAACCCTTAAAAACCCCACCATATACCCCATTAATAACATCATACATCATGAACATATACAACACATAGATTCTAACAATATACAAAATATTTATACAAGATATTTATGCCAATGGCAACACAACAACAATTCATTCAACAAATGGCTTCCTCAAAGAAACCTCTTTCCACGACACAACCGCAATACCTCCACATACAACACCAAAAAATTTAAACAATATTATCAAAGAATTCAAAATAAATTTTACTCGGAAATCATTCAAGCGCACCACCCTCAAGAACAACTCCAAGACCCAAGATCCGTAACTCCACCTATAATTATTCCACTTCTAAACATCTATACAACAGAATGTAACCCCAAAAATGATATACTCACATTCTCAAACACAATTAAAATAGATAACAATCAAGCACATCTATATGAAGAAAATGGCCGACATTTATACACTATTTCCACTACTAGACTCGAATGGCTATGGAATCAATACAACATGAAACTACAAACTCCTACAAACATTAAACCAACAACCCAATCATTTGAAACCGAATTAATTTGGCTATACCAAAGATATAAATATTGTATTCCAAAAAATAATCCCCTCAAAAATGCACAATTACACAATACCCACACCTATTCTAGACTCATTAATTTCATCCTTTAACATCGAACAATCATATTTTTCTTCCTTCGTCACATGTTCCACCAAACTAAAAAAATTCTACTCACCCTTTGAAAGAGATAAGATATTTGGCTCCTTGGGAAAGGCCTTTGACTACAAATGGATTGGTAATGGTATAGCTCACCCCACAATGAGGAGGAAACACAACAAACATTACACTGGGCCCGCCTTGCCGCCAAACATGACCCGAACCACACATCTACACTCATCATCACACCGGACAACAACTGGTACCAAAACTTTAACCAACACTCAAGCCCATTTACAGACTCTCATATCATTGCACTATTTGAAGCAGACTCAATACCATACGAAGAACCTACTATTCCACCCGAGCTAAAAAAGCCCCGGATAGAACCATCTACATTACAAATAATATGTGTGGACCACCAAAATCAAAACCTTGGCACTCTAGAACAACTTGCTAAACTCACTTCCATAGCAAATACTCTAAACATACACAGACTATACACTAAAATGGCCCCACCAACCAACACCTATACCAACCCCCGTTAACCGAAGCAAAAAATGGTCAAAACTAAACTACTTCAACAACACATTAGACTACCTTGGAACACCTCCCCCCCTCCCGAATTATCAAACTTATACCACACCAAAATTTGACCCCGCATATAGCTACTATACCGATGGCTCCTTCACACCACCTGAACAAGTTAGCCCGGGAAATTGGCGCAGAGAAAAAGCTTGCTATGGCATATATAATCGTACCAAAGAAATTAAATCAGCCAAAAGACTCCATGGACTACAAAATATCCTTAGAACAGAACTTATGGCCATCCACAAAACACTACAAATCATCACAACTAAATACAACAACGAACCCACACATATATTTACCGATTGTATCAATGCACTTTACCTACTAAACACCCAAATAACACACCCTACCCTCCACAATAGCCATCCCGACAAAACCATATTAATGTCAATGGTCGAAATGTTACAAAACCGAGCACAAATCACAACCCTTCACAAAGTTAGAGCACATGCCAATATTGATGGAAACAAAGAAGCAGATAAATTAGCAAAAGAGGGCCGAGAAAAAATACATAAAAATGCCAAAGATCCATACGAACATGCCCATGCTACCCCATACTACTTTCAATAAGAAGATTGGCTTTCCAAAGAAGATACCCCCGATAAAGGCCTGTAGAACGTAGAATAGTCTTTCTTTTTGAGTTAACCTTTTTTTGTAGTTAAAGTTAGTTAGTTACAGGTTTAGGAGCTTAAGTTCAGGGTTTCTAACGGACTTGAGATCGGAAGGGGTGTCGGTTGCGGTGAAAGGGTAGACAGTTGGGAGTTGCGGGTGTTTAAGTAGGAGTTTTTGGAACTGGCTTGAGGCCCAATTGTGTTGATCAGTTGTAGTGCCGAGATACGCGTTGTGCTATCTCTTTATTTTTCTTTGCTGTATTGTTTCCGAAACTTAATGTAATTGAAGTTGTGCACATTGAAGATTCAAGAAAGATTACATTGTGAATGAAGTCATTTGAAAGTAAATCAATGACACCGAGAGTGAGAGATGAGTGAATCGAGAGAACGAGAATCATAAGAAACTGATACGAAAATAAATCTGAGGACCGCAATTGCGGGTCAGTTTAGGTGGTAGATAATAGAGCGATCAAATAATGATCAAAATAAAAGTGTGCTGAATTGAACATAATTCATAATCAGATTATGAAGATGAAGTAATGCCAGGATTGGAACTAACGGACGAGGAGAAATTCAAGGCATTCAGGTGCTGGTTGAATTTGAAGTATGGATGGTTGAACATCGATAAGGAAAGAGTGACGGTTGTAAACCGCGTGGAGAAGGAGAGGATCGACTACGAGATTTACATACGGATCCGGGCAAATCAAAGAACGGAGATAGGAGCGAGATTACGAGAAGAAGATTATACCTGGTTAATGAGGTACGGAACGGAAGAGGAGAAGAACGGAATTCCCGCTGAACCGATAACAATAGAAGAAGCAATGGAATGGAACATCGGTGAGTACGAGGAAACGGAAGCTACAGGAAGAGCAGAGTACTTGCACTTGGATGTGGAGGATGCAATGGAAGATTTAATGGCACTCGAATTAGAGGATTATTAACGGATTATGGTGTTAAATTAAGGCTTCGTAAGGATTACGGACCACAATTACATATAATAGTGACACTAATATTACGGCAGAACATAACTTTCAGTTCCCTAGGGACGAACTCGCTGAGTAATAGTTATTTTTAACTACCTCGGTTTTATGCTTCACAAGGCCCGGTTAGATTCTTGAGCAAATATCTCAAAAAACAAGACCTCTATAACAACCTTGACACAATCGCAGAAAACTTCCCTAACAGAGAAAAATGGAATGGCAACAATAAAATAGACAATGAACTCTCCACAACTTTCTAGAAAAATCCCATCATTTCCGACTCACAAATATCATGCCTCATCAAATTCCGTACAGGTCAATATATGGGCAACGCCCGAAAACAACTCTTCTTTGGAATAGAAAGATTCCCATCCATAACATGTTCCATATGCACTTCCACGGACCCCAACACATGGCTACATGTTCTACTTAAATGCCAAAACCACCACATACACTCCTTAATTGTCAAAAGACATAACAAAGTGGTATGGGAAATTTGAAAACTAATTACCTCCCATAACAAATCGCGATGTTTTATTCTCATGAATGCCGACACCTTTAATAACAACCCACAAGAAAACACGGTCTTCCCTTGGCTACTCCCATGTACATGTGTAATTCAACGATGTCATTGCAATACTAGACTCAAACCAGACATACTTTGCGTTAGAGGCCTACCATATAATGACCCCCCACCCAACTACATAAACCAGGACTATACCATTCAATTCATCAAATTCACATATTGTAATGATAGATTTTCCCCGGAAACAATTAAAAACAAAATGAATAAATACCAACCCCTTATTGATGACATCATAGCCCTCGGATGGAAAGTGGATCCCCTTATTGTAATCACAGCCGGCGCTCGTGCCACCACCTTTATCCCATCTATAAAAATCCTTGAAGATACCTTTAAAATCCCCATCGAAACAATTTCACACACTTTCAATAACATAAACACCATTGCCATTCAACATGCTATGTCCATCCTACTACACAAACGCAAAACTGAAAACAACCAAGCCCTCCCCGACATACAAGACCTTCCTTAGCATTACCCTTTACTTACTTATCTTTAAAACGTCAAAAACTTCCCACATTGAGAAACACCCCTTCCCTTTCCAATGTTTCCCTCCTCTCTATTCTCTCCTCTCCATTTCTCCCCTCTCCTCTCATTTTCTCCCCTCTCCCCCCCTTCTTTGTTACTCTTTGGATATGGTTGGTTACTTGTGTTTTGGTTACTTGTATATTTTGGTTACTTGTTACATAATGTCTACCCTCGAGAGGGGGAAGTAGTTCCATACTACTAATTCCTTGTCTGGTGGGCATGGTTTTAGTGGTGGAACGAATAGACACTTTATTCACGCCGGCCCCTTTGGGGACCGGTGTTCTTCTTCTAGGGAAAAAGTAGATAATTGTTCTTCCTCAAATGAATGCAACGCTCATGTGTAATATAGCCCCTAGAGGACCAAGTGTTTGTATGAGGGACAAGTTTTTTCACTTTGATTGTTATTATATCTAATTCGTTTAGTCAAAATTCACAACATATCTATAGCCTCATTTTATATAAGTATAGAAGTAGATTCCATGGTTACATTCTTAAAAAGTTCAAGGAGAGATTATTGATTAATGGTGTATATATTTATCTGAAATGCCTTGATCCTATAGGGGTTTACATTCAAATGAGCTATGATTTAATCTTTAGGTGTACTTGAATCCCATGGGATACATGACATAGATGTATTTGTAGGTCTATATTAAATTTGTAATTCATAATTTCCACTTAAATGTTAGGAATAAAATATGCCAAGGATATTTGAACATGAACAATTGTTTGGACCTATTGAAATTACCTCCATGTGAAATATATAAGTTGAAGAGTAAATAATCAGAACATTTATTTGTTGCTAAACTGTTGTATTGTACATTTCTCAGAATATGTTACTTGAAGAGTCATCAATCCAGAGATGTATGTATTTTTTATAGTATGTTACATTTTTTGTATATGATGGAGTAGAATATAACATGAAAATGTCAATATAGAGGTTAAAAATAGAGGTTTCAGTAGATATCTGAAAATGACATGCTGGATTGAAGCATTTGCAATATTATATCATACTTTTCATTTGCTTCACACTTTCCAACTTGAGTACCGTATGCTACGGTCAGTTTGGGTAAGGCAAGTGCCAAAGCAATTTTTTTTTGTCACATGTGGTTTGACACAATGGATATCACATAGGTATCACATAGGTATCACATAGGTATTGCACAAGTATCACCTAGATCTTGCACGGGTGTCACCTTGGTATTACATAGGTATCGCCTAGCCAAATCTCTTAAAATTTCCAAAATTTTGGACAAGTCCCACTTTTGAATTAATTATGTACAAAACTGACCATAGCGTAGGGTACTATACAAATAGTTTGTTGTATATAGCATTGAATTTTTAATATTGAAATCTCTACCATAATTGAACTTACAATGGTATTGTTTAATCTTTCATCTTTTTTAAATTGTCATTGTCATTGGAGTGTCAAAACAAAAGAAGGAGGTATTCCATTGCCAAATAAATGAGGGAGTCTAACAAGAATTATGGAAAAGGGTTAGTGTGTAGATGAAGAGGCATCAAAATGTTCATGAAAGAATCTTTGGTGCGTGTCTAAGTTATCATTGCGGTTGTGGAGTTAAATTGCGGTTATTTTGCGAGGAGGAGGGTAACATTGATGTCCTATTTTCTCTGTTTCCGAAGGTGAATGGTCGGGTGCGGTGGAGCAATTCTCAGGGTCTCCACAACCTAGCCTTGATCGGGTCGTAGGCTGCCGTGACAGGCCAACGATGGTCATGCTCTAATCGTTTCAAAAGCACTTTGCATTCTACTCTAGGAATATTTTAAAGATTGCTTTACAATATGGTGAAGAAGGTTATTGGTCAAAAATTTTAGAATACAATTTGGTCGACAATCAATGAAAAATTCAAAGAAAATTTTGGGATACAAAGTGCATCATCATGAAATTTTTTTAAAAATTTGTTCTACCCAAGGTTATATAATAGGAACCCACCTAAAATGACAAATGTTCTCTAATGGACAAGATGTACTTTAAGGTATTCGTGAGTTTAAGTTCCAATATTGGCGTAGTGTCTACCACCATTATCCACCCAACTATGGTGGGGGGAGGGTCTTAAAACCTCATTGTTTAGATAACCAAAACGTTGTCACGGGATGTGGCGTTGGGAGCCCCACCGCATCTTAGTTGCTTTTGTAGATTAGTGTTATTTAATCTACGTGTATACATGAGGGATGTGCGACCAAGTTGTCTTTTCATCCGGCGGATAACTTCATCTGCCTGAGGTTTGAGATAGGTATTTAGCTTCGTGCTTGTCGTTAGCTTGACATCTTTGTCAAGTCCCAAGCTTTGTGAATTAGGTGGAGAGTAGTGGTTGCATGCTTTACTTGTAAATGATGATGTTTGTCATTAATAAAGCCTTATGTATATTTTCTCTACTTGCACTTGTTGATTTCTCCTTGGTGGAGTGCGTGACGCTGGACTACGTAGGATCTACAACTATCTTACTTGACAAAGATTGCCTTTTTTCTTTTTAGTTTTTGTTACTTTTGTTGTGAGAAGTTGGGGAAGATTAGAACTAGAGTAGAGGAAAAGTGGGTATTTCTAATTTCCAAAATTGCATGAGTCTTGTGCATAATATAGAGATAAGGTTTCTCTTTTTTTTCATCGTTTTCATCACTTTGGGTTAAAAGAGTGTTTTGAAACTTTGAGAGAATACTTCGGTACTACTAGTTATAGTTTTTGCAAGTGTTGTGAAAACTAATAGTTGGAAATTAGTGTTTTAAATTTCATTTTTTTATTAAAAAAAAACAAACTTGGAGTCTTTGCTAATGGCACTTGATGGGATTGTTTGAGGGGAATTCAGGTTGTGAAATTTTTGAAGGAATATTCTGGACTGATTTGGGGCCTTCAGGAAATATTCTTAGGATGTTGACAATTGGAATTTGGAACGAGGATAAAATCTTGGATCATTTTATTTACTCTGGTCGAGCGGTGAACCAAGCCACATGCTCGGGTGGGACTGTTTTTCTGGCCCTGCCCAATTTAGGATTTTAGATGTTTTTTTGGATTTTTTTTTTATAAATTACCTTACGGAGCCCCCCTAGGAACAAGTAGGGCCCTACTCCAACACAAAAATAAGGGCAGGTTTTGTCCCTACCCTCCCAAGCCCTCCGGAGGATGTGGTGCGTTGCACAGTTAGAATCTGCAAGGAATCTTCAAGTAGGGCATATTCTCGGACGTTGAGGACGAGGATGGAGTTCATCCACACCTCTGACTTCATCCTACTGCGGGTTTCCATCCATCGGGCGAGATACCTAAAGACGATAGGCACCTAATTCCGTCAGCCGATGCGCGTGACACAATCGCAGATGTGTGACGCCCGCCGCGACAGACTCGCCTTGTCACGCTGTCGTAGTGACATCGCCTGAGTCGCCGCCACTTTTGCAGCGCCCACGACACCGGCGCCTGATCTCTGAGACCTGCTGCTGTTCCACGGCTCGGGAGTTGGAGGGGTAGTGTTCGCCTCTGAGTTGCTGCAGCAGCGATGGCGCTAGGGTTCCAGCGGCTGGTAGGACTCCGCTCCTCGCTGCGATTCGCCGCCTCGCACGCGCTCCCTCCTCTGCGCGCTACGCCTGCCGTGGCTACGTCGCTTGCCATGCACGCCAAGGCGGCCGCGCCCGTCGAGCACAAGGTGATTTCTCCGGGCTCTGGTGCTTGGAGAGCTGGAATGTGTTGATTTGGATAATTTGGAGGATGTTTCGAGTTTCTGTGAAGAAATGTTGTTGTTTTTTTAATATTATTCTAGCTCTGTATGTTGTATTTGGTAGAGTTTGCTTTTCACCGAGTGAATTGTGGCGCTTTGCCGCGTTGAAGAGGAGGAGGACAGGTGATTGGATTGTGAGATGCATTAGTTTTGTTTGAGAGCTGGAATTGTGTTTCAGAGAATGTGAGGAGAATTGTGGATGATGTTTTGAGCTGCCGTGAACGAATGTTGTGCTTTTATTCGAGTTATCCAGTTTTGTGTGATGTGTTTGGTCGAGTTGGAGTTTGTTTTGGGAGTAATTGTTGGATCGCACGCGGAGGGATGTGTGATCCGGATGTTTGCGTGTGGCTGTCTGGTTTTGGTGTTTAAGAGCTGGAATGGCGTTTAGATTAGGCTAATTGGATGAGGAGATCAACAAGTAGTTTCTTAGTAATTATTTCAGATTTCTTACGTGGCTATTTTATGGTATTTTTGGTTGCGATTCACTCTTCAAATTTCTATCTGTGCGACTTATTGACGAGGACAGAGATTTGATTTCAATTGTACTATTTGGTACATTTAGAAACTCTAGAACGTCAACCTAAGGATGTAGTGTCTAAAGGAGATGAAACTTGAAGTAGAGTAGTACTTATTTGGTGTTGTGGGAATTTGGATACATATAAGTTCTTAATCTTGATTTTGCAATGCATTTTCTAAATGTGAACACCAAAAACTCATAAATAATTTGATTTTTTTAAAACATTGTGAGAAAATAGGATACGATGTAGAGTATAATAGATGCTTTGTATAATAGGATTTTAACTGTTAAATTGCAATTATGCAGGGTTACTAGCCTAGTATGTTGTGATTTGATGTGATGTATAGTTGTTGAACAGAAAGGGTTAATGAATGGTAAGCATTTAAATTCTACCTTTTCTGTTGTGTAGGACATGAAGGTTGACGAATGTTAAGCATTAAATGCTGCCTTTTGTTTCCTGTAGAACAAAGAGGATCAACGAAATCCATCTTTTCTTGTGTGCAGGACGATTTCCGCCACAAAGAAGATGATGAGAATCTGAGGGAGGACCATCGTATGGTGAGACCATTCGAAGCCCCTGTTGCCTTAGAAGCCCCAGTGAAGCTCCTGTACGAACTCCTACAGAAGAAGGGGTTCATGGATGAGAAAGTGAGACCATTGCCAATCGATCAAGTCGCCAGCCAAGAAGACCATCGCATTGTCGCCTGGTACCGCAACATAGGAATAGGTCTCTTAAGGTACTATGCCTATTGCGACAACCTCAGTAAAGTGCGCGCCATTGTGAACTACCTTCTCCGTTGGTCAGCTATCTACACGCTTGCGAAGAAGCACAAGTCGAGCTCTAGTAAGATCTTTGCTAAGCACACCAAGAGCCTGGTGATTTCCAAGGATGGGAAGACGGTCTCTGCTTATCTGACTCCCACGGAGATCAGCGAGTACAAGAAGAAGTTTATTGTGGATTTGGACCCCACTCCGCCTGGGGAGCTCATTGACATGTTATTTGCGAGGCTTGTGAGGAAGAGGCTGCTGGCGGAGAGGTGTGCTGTGAAGGGGTGTCCGGAGCGGCATGTTGAGATGCACCATATGAGGCAGATTGAGAAGGCGGGTGGGCGGCACAAGGTGCGGTCAAGCAGAGAGCTGCAGATTCTGGAGGGAATCAAAGTCGTGCAAAATGCTTTGAATAAGAAGCACATTCCCTTGTGTGTGAGACATCATGACGACTTGCATATGGGCATGGTCTTTATTGATGACCTGGATATGAACATCGTCATATAGATGTGAACTGCTATTGTCAACGTTTGCATGGGAGCTTTGGATAGACGAGGGTTTATGCTCAAGACCTTCAGTGCTGGTTCGGAGGGGTTTCAATGGACGGTGATTATGACAAGAATGTTGTTTTGCCAACTTCATTGAGGAAGACCTACTCGGAATTTCGAGGGTGAGAAAATTTGTTCTTTGTCCTTTCAATTGGAGGGAAGCGGTTGAAATACTTGTTCTATGGTGTCTTTAGGAGCCTCTCTTGGTTAGGATAGTCATTTGTCGCGTGCTTGGAAAAGTTTGGCTATTCAATCTGCTACTACCCACTTTTATTATGAGCTTATTGTAGTAGGTCGATTTAGCGGCTTGGTTGTGTAGAGAATTCCTGGAAGATAATTCCAATCAACATACCTGGTGCAGATTGTTGACTATGCCATTGATGTTGTTCTTCAGGTCTCTTAAGACTCTTTGAGCTCAACTTGCGGCATAAGAACATTTAATGAGACAAGTACCGAACTTTTGGTTGAAAAGATGCCAGCGAGGTTTGTGCCTTCAGCCGTGTCCAACATCGTATTGGTTCTCTGCAGTAGGCATGGAAATGCATCGGCATGGTGCAATAACCAAGAGCGTGACGGCGTTGTAGTTGGGGATCGGCGGTGTGGATAAGTGGTGGAATTTGATAAGCTGTGTTCGAAATCTGTTGGCCTAGCAGTATATTTTATGGTCCTCATTCTGTGACCGCAACAGCTGCATGAAGCAGACACGGATTGAGCTCTATGTAGAGGTTCAAGGCTTTGGTAACGTCTCATAATTAATCATTTCCCTTGGGTGCAATCCAATATTCTAGAGGTTGATTGTTTTCATGGATCCTAGAGCAGTTTCTGGTTGATTCATGCAGCCTAGAGTAGTTTCTGGTTGTTTTCGAGTAGGTTCGGTTGCTTTCATGGAGCTTGGAGTATTGTTTGGGTGTTTTCGTGGAGCCTGCAGTAGTTTTTGGAAACCTTTGGTATGAAGCCAGGCTTTACTGGCTGACTTGTCATGTTGGGCAGCGTCTTTACAGCATCTCTCAAATTTCGTGCTTGTTCTTGCGGTCCGGAATCTAACATATTCTACCTTCATATTTGCAGTAACTTATGACAACTATATAAAAGCTTAATAATAATCCAAGGTATTAAACGTGGGCTGCCAAATGTCATGAAAAGAGGAGAGTTGAGGTGGCATGCCAGCTCAATTCCAGCCCTGGCTACTATGTGTCACTGAGCAACTGGAATCCGTTCAGTCTGTCGCCAAGCAATTGCGTTATCAAGGCCACGTCAAAGTGAAGGCAGTTGTCACCTGCCAACTCAGCTCAAGCATGTACTTCCAATTCTGTATTGACCATTCAACTTCAATATGGAAATTCAACTCACTTTTGTATTGTCGTATCATTTGTCAGAAACTAATGGATCTAAAATACCGTACTAATCGAACTTGCAGCAACTCTTAACAGATTCCAATGAACAGAACACGAGAATACCACCCAGTTTTGGTCGGGAGTTTACAATCTTTCTCTGTAGGTACACTACACTATCTCGTCGATTTAGGCTTGAAAGATGTTCTCCATAAATTCGTTGAAACGGCATTTTATGACTTTCTTATGGATTTAATTGAAAATGATTTTCCCTGTACAACACTATATTTGTCAACACATCCAAGTCGATGAATCTGCAGGCTTGAAATCCACTTTCCTTTCATCAACATGGAATCTGATGTGTGACTGGACTCGCCTAATCCAGCATTAGAGAACCAAGTGGATTGCCCGGGGGCGTAAAGAGAATCGAATTGTTCGGACAAAGATCGTGGGACCGGAGATGTTGCTCCCTTTCTGGCTCCAATCTGCCACAATGTCGCCTAGAGTTGTAAGCTTTTACCGCCATCAGCTCAGCCGACTCCTTCATACCAATTTCTCTTTTACCCACATGAAGCAGACGACACATCACTCACCTATTCGTGAGTCCAAGTTCTAGGGAAAGAGTACAGGAACCGAATCAGGGCTCAACAGATGACACATCACTCACCTAGTTGTGAGTCCAAGTTTTAGGGAAAGAGTACAGGAACCGAATCAGCCTCCACATAAGCTTTGAGACAACAATTTGGGGCAAAGTTGGCAGTTTTGAGCGTGCTGTGGAGAAGATCTCTTGTGGTTACCTACATCACAGACTCTGGAGCACAGATGACGCACTATTTGTGAGTGAATTCCGTGTAGGAACATAAACCCGGATTAGGGTTCAACAGCAGATGAAGAAGATGAAGAAGATGAAGAAGATGAAGAAGATGAAGATGAAGAAGAAGAAGAAGAAGAAGAAGAAGAAGAAGAAGAAGAAGAAGAAGAAGAAGAAGAAGAAGAAGAAGAAGAAGAAGAAGAAGAAGAAGATGCAAGTCGAGATATATACATTTGTTTCAATGTGGGTGTGTGGGTGTGGTTAGGTTTTGTGTTGTGTCTCCATTTTGTTGTTGGCGATGGCGGCTAGGGTTGGGCATTCTGAGGTTGCCTCTTGGCACTTTGATTGAGGGTCTATTGTTGACGTTGTCGTTGATGTGTGCTACATTTCCGTCTTGTTGTTTTTGGTCTTCTAAGATGTCTTTTCGTATGTGGTGTCGTTGGGATGGGTCTGCCATATTGCTGCTTGTATCCTGGTAATCTTGGTGGAGTTGAGTGGGCATGGCAATTCTTTTGGGTTGCTCGAGTAGTTGTGTGGTGCCATAGACTCTATTGTTCTAGATTGTTGTCTTGACGGGTCTGTATGTCTTCTTCTCTTTTGCTAACATTGGGTGTAGTATTGATTGTAGGGTTCTTCTTTTATTCTGTATTTGCTTTGGCGGATGTTCTACATTGTCTTTGTTGTATCTATCACGCGGTACTTCTTGTTGCATGTGAGAAAGGAATAGTAGGGATATGGGGCTTACTTATTGAAATGCGTAGTTTGTGCCGTTGTGATGTCTGTTGCCAATAAGATAGTAATGCCTTCCTCTGCTGCTTCTATCTCGGTTGATTTGTGGACTTCGTTTGTCATTGTTGCTGTCGTATGTTCTTCGATGATTTCTCATCGTCGTGACATCGAGTCTAATGACTTGGTTGTGTTGTTGTTGTGGTTGTACCTTCACCTGTAGTTGAGTCTATATTGATGTAAATGTGTTGTCGATTGAGTTGCATTTTTGTGCTCATTTTGAGATGAGGTGGTGCTGAATAGTGAATTGTTGTTTTGGTTACCAAGTCTCTTGAGTTGCTAGTTGTTGGTGCGGTCTTTGGCGCTTCTAAGACTAAGGGTGTGTCACGCCAAATTTGTATTATACGTCCCTTGTTGCAAGAATTATGTCTAGTTGTTGTCTCTTGTGATGTCCAAGTTGTCCGTCTTCCCAGCGTTGTCTTCTATACATGGGTCAGGCTTGGTTTTGTTGGTGTTGTTCTTTTGGGCTTGGCGTTTGCTGAGTTTATAGCTGTGAGTCGCTCTTGTACATGGTCTTGACAAGCGTTGTTGATTTTGTCGAGATTCTTGATTTCCTCTATAGCACGTGGTTGAGGGTTGTCGTGTTGTGTTGATGTTAGCTTTTCCACCTACAGCTAGAAAGATCGCCGTGCGCTGGTGCCGTCTAAATTGTTATCGTCTACAATCTTGTGTAGTATTGTTGAGATCTGGATCTGCACTCCCTATTCCAAAAAAACATGCATGTGAGTATAAATCGGCAGCAAGACATTGACACAGGGATTCCAGCCGCTCCATTGTGCCTTATGTGTGTTGTTACTTCTAACACTTGAGTCCCTCACCAAGAAATACAGAGCTACTCTGTTCTACACACCACTACTCCTAGACGAGGTTTTCCATGTATATATATAGCATATTACTTTCTCTAAAGATGCCAAGAAAATTCTTGTATTTAGTGTTAAAAACATTGTCTTTTTACTTTTTTTGGACTACATTGTGTAGTAAATACCTTTGTTTAAATTGTTTGGATATCATCTTTAAACAAATTAAGTCCAAAAAAGTGTAAATCATGAATTGGCAATTTTTGAACTTCTACTCCTTGCACAATGACTTGTTTTGAATATGCTGCACCCTTTTTCTACCTCTAAAAATTGGTTCGTAAGGAATCAACATCATGCTTAACACAATGATAAAGGATTTAGACCTTGTATAGTGCAAAAATTAGACTCTAAGTGAAGCCAAAGTCCACGGATTCACTCAACGTAGGAAAGAAAATGAACCAATTTCTTGACTTCAAATGCTATAATTCTCATATCCGTGTGGTGGATTGCACCCTGAAAAACTATTACAAGTCTATACACAAGTATATTTTAAGATCTTATAGTTAAAAGTTCAAAAAAATTCTTCAAAATTAGATTTTCTTGCCACTTTTTGATAATCGCAATTTTGGAATGTTTCTTGATGGAAAATGCCTTGGACATTTGAGAGTTACAATGTTTAACCTCTAAAGGACCAAGGCATTTTAAAAGAATCTCTACTCCATTTGATCACAACTGCCAAGATGAACTTTTTAAGAATGTAACTGTAGGATCTTATATGAGATGATGTGGTAAAACTTTTGTGAAATTTGACCATATGGATTGAAAAATAATTGTAGTCAAAGTAAAATAAATTGTCCCTTGAGAAGACAAACTTGGTCGTGTATGGGTTAATAGCTCAATTCCATCCAGGAAGTACAATAATCACAAAGCCACAATGACTCCACAATCATGGAAGCATTGGCAACACAACTTGACTATCATTGAATCACATCATGACTTCACACCTCAATAGCAAAAGAACAACACTTCAACTACCGTACGCATCGGTCGGGTTCGGACACATGTTGAATTAATTATTTTTTCCAATCCACATGCTAACAGATACCACCTAGGTGTTACCACCTAGGTGTTACATGAGTATTGCCTAGATAATACCTGGATATGACCTTAGACAAATCCCTTATATTTTCCAATTTTTTTGGAGAGCCTCCATTTTGAATTATTTATGTACGACCCCGACCAAGACGTATGGTACTAGAGAACAAAACCTCGTCTTAGAGAATGTAAAATCCATCCCATGTTGTAGAGATAATTTTCTTCTTCCCATTGATGTACAGTATGGCCCTTCCACAACATTTAACCCTTTAACACCAAAGCCTTGCACGCCGCCCTGAAATTATTATGATTCAATAGATTCTGCACGACAAAATCTACACAAAGAATACAATTCAATGTTTACTTTTTTTACAGAAATCATTGTAGTTCGTTATTACCTTAACCAATTCTGGATCAAAAAGATGGGTTACATGGAAGAGAGCATTGCTCACAACCACTCCGACAAGTGCAATCAATCCAACAATTCAATTAGATGTGGCTCCCGGAAAACTGGTCTCATTGACCACATTCTGGTTCCTTCGTCGTTAAAGGGTTAAAGCAAGTCACTTGAAGTTTAATATAACATGAAGCCGACGAACGTATCGCCGAATCTTACATCATCCCTTCATCCATCCGTCACCATAATTCATCCACCTTCTACTGATCCATCCTTCCGTCCATCCTCCAACTAACTCCTTCCAGTCCGACGAGAGTGCAACGAAACAGCGGCGAACGAAATGGATCTGTCCGTCGACTCCATCGCGCCTTGAGTGGTCGTCTTGCTCGTCTTTCTAGGTTTTCAGTTTCGCCACCGTTATTGACACAGAGTCGTCGGAGCGTTGAAGCGGAGCCATGAGGGGTGCGGCAGTGCAGAGGGCGCGCCTGGCCAAGCTGCTGGTGCAGCGGCAGCGGCAGCAGCTTCACACCAGCGCTATCCAGCAGGCGGTGCCGCGGACGGAATCGCCGCAGGCGTCGAGTTCGGGGGGAGTCCTGTCGTGGTTTCTCGGCGAGCGCCCTACCACTAACGTGCCCGCGCTCTACGAGCCGCTGCATGGCGTGCATCTGCCCCCCGTGCTCCCGGAGAGTGTGAGTCCGAGCCAGACCAAGGTGACGAAGCTCCCGAACGGGCTCCGGATCGCGTCGGAGAATGTCGCGGGGCCGACGTCCACCATCGGGATTTTCGTCGATTCCGGGTCCAAGGACGAGACGCCGATGTGCATGGGCGCGACGCACCTGCTGGAGCGCATGGCGTTCAAGAGCACCGCCAACCGGTCGTACTTCCGCCTCGTGCGCGAGATGGAGGCCATCGGAGGGAATGTCATGGCGAACGCCTCCCGGGAGACCATGTGCTACACGGGAGACGCGATCAAGACTTTCATGCCGGAGCTTGTGGAGCTTCTGGTCGACACCGTGAGGAATCCGTTGTTTAACGAGTGGGAGGTTCAGGAGCAGCTGGCGAAGCTCAAGGCCGAGACCGCAGAGGCCGTGAGCAATCCGCAGGTGATGCTGTATGAGGCGCTTCACTCCGCTGGATTTATCGGGGGTTTAGGGCAGCCTCTTATGGCGCCCGAGTCATCCCTGGGGCGCCTCAACGGCGGCGTCCTGCATGACTTCGTGAAGGCGAATTACACTGCGCCGCGGATCGTCTTGGCAGGTACGCAGGCTCTTTGTTTAGTGGATATTAAACTTCATTGGCGCTGATCGTGACCTTCGAAGATGTTCTCCGTGGAAGCTGCACTTACGATTATTGTGATTACACACTAGTGATAAATTAGGTTAAATTTTTGCGTTTTTTTTCACTAGCTAGGGTGTTGAGTAATGATCGTGTTCGCTAGATGATCGTGGTATGAATACTCTGCATGGATGGTTTGAAGCTACTATTGAGGAAACAGTTTATGAGCATGCGGATTAGAGACTCGTGAGTAGGTTTAGGTGTGATAAACTCTTTCGCACTTCCTTTATGATTGAGGCTAAGGAGGAATGTTCAAATTATATCCAGTGTCTGTCCTGCGCGAGGTTCAGGTCTCATTTAGCATGTATAACAGTTATTATTGAAAGTGTTTGTAGGATTTTATCTCGGGGTCTTCTATGTTTTTAGTCGATCATCGTTTGGCCGTGGCCGATGGTTGTGGTATCGTCAGTGCAAGCAGGTCTGGAGATTTTTCTGTTGATTATTGGGATCATATTCTTTTAGTGAGCCCCTGCTGTGTATCTGAGTTCTTACTGGTTATTGACACTTTATATAAATTTTTTGCAGCCTCTGGGGTGGATCACGAAGATCTTCTTTCTGTAGCAGAGCCTTTGTTGGCTGATCTTCCTTCTGCCGGCCAGAATAGCCCTGTTAGCACGCAGTATGTGGGTGGTGACTGGCGTCAAAGTGTCGACTCTCCCTTGACACATGTTGCAATCGCATTTGAGGTTCCCGGGGGATGGAGAAATGAGAAGGATTCTTACGCCGTGACTGTACTGCAACAACTTTTGGGAGGAGGTGGCTCTTTCTCCGCCGGCGGTCCTGGAAAGGGAATGTATTCACGCTTGTATACACGAGTAAGCTACACGCTATTTATTTTGGACTTGTAAACTAGATGCCTGAATTCAGGAGGCGGTAGTCTTGCCCCCCCCCTTCTTTCCTTCCTGACATTTTCGGCTTGTTAATGTCACAGGTTCTGAACAAGTGGGAGCAGGTGCAATCTTTCACAGCCTTCAACAGCATCTACAATGACACTGGCCTCTTCGGTATTCACGCTACTTCTTCTGGTGAGTTCGTCCCCAAACTCGTGGACCTTGCCTGCGAAGAATTCGCTGCTGTTGCAAGTCCCGGTCAAGTGACAGAGGCTGAATTGCAACGCGCGAAGAACAGCACCATTTCTGCAGTCTTGATGAACTTGGAGTCGCGAGTCGTTATCACTGAAGACATTGCTCGTCAAATTTTGACCTACGGACACCGCAAGCCTGTAGCAGAGTTCATTCAGGGCGTTAATGCCTTGACCTTGGAGGACATTGCGAAGGTTTCTAGCAAGATTGTCGCCACCCCGCTCACGATGGCTTCTTGGGGTAATGTTGTGCAAGTACCTCGATTTGATGCAGTTGCGGACCGCTTCTAGAGTATAGATTCGTGAATATTTTGGGTTTCAGCCAGAAAATAAAGTGAGGGACATGTTTCGATTAAAAATCTGCTTTTTGCAAATCACTGCTTTCATGGTGCTGTCAATAGTATTCTCTATTTTAAGCCGTGACGTATAATCAATTCGTCACGCCTCAATCCTGTTGATTCACTATTACTATGTCATGATCGTAATAAGGCCAGGTTTGATGATCTTCACTGGGCTTCACCGAAGGAAGTGTGGAGTAGTTTTGATGATAAAATTGCAGTGGCTTCTTGGTGAGGGTCTACGATTAGTTTCCAAGTATTTACTAAAAAATAATTTTTATTTTAAACAGACTTTTAAAAAATCAGATCCTATTAGGGATTATAGAACTTATGGAAACATTGCCAAATGCACCTTTGGACACGTACAATTAGCTACAAATATGTTGTATTTCATACTCATGGAATTTGATTTTGGTCTGAAACTTTGATTGAAGTTTGTCTTCATTCTTCATTGCTATGTGATTTGCAATCCTTCTCATCACATCTAGAACTTCTAATTTTATTAACTTCTAATTTTTGTTATGGAATATCTTTTATGTAATCAAATAGGTACAAGTTGGGAAACATAATAAATCATGTATAAATGTTTACTTCACATATTGTATGTCAATTTGAAACTATCAACATCATGCACACTTGACCAGGTTCCATTTGTGGTTACTACATTTTTTTGCAAGATTTTATAGATTAGTATAGTTATACATCCTCCAAAATCTACAATTTTCTCAAACAATATACATTTAAACACTAATTTATTCCATCAACTCTTAGAATTTGTGCAAATTTCTATCAAACATGAAACCAGAAATTGAATCCTATTTTGAAAGGCTTAGACACTAAGATAAGTTCTTCTATCTCTAGAACAAAAAAGTCAAGAGAAAATTATAACATAAAATAAAAAATAAAAAATAAAAAATATTAAGATCTCTATTTCTTATGTAGAAAAAAAGTTTTTTTTGGGTATTTTGCTCAATGATGAGTATAATGTGTGAAAATGTTTTGACTTGGACTAATATGTTTTTTTTCACAAAAAACATGGTTTTTTAGCAATAAAAAAGACATTATATTTCTATTTACCTTTGAAAATCACACATTTAATAAAGTGTTATAGCAATAGTTTTTAGAGTTGCCCAACATGAATGTCTCTAGGTTTGTGGAAGAGGGAGGGAGACGCTTTTGTCGCAGAGGTAGCTCTGGCTATGGCGGACACGACGTTGGTGCCCCCGGGGCGCCACCACGAGCGCACTGTCTCCGATCAGCAGAAGCGCCGGGAACTCGTTCTACAGCGCCAGAAGCAGGACCGCCGCGACTTGCAGCACCTTGCTCGCCAGCTCGCGCTCAGCGCGCCGAATGAGGAGCAGGCGGAGGAGGTGAGAGCTGCGATTTCTTGATATGGAAACGTACGCCGCTGGATTTTATGAAAAAAATTATTCCTGATGCGATCGCGAGGTTTTTCTTTCGATTTGCAGGTGTTTGTCTTCTTTTGTGGTAGGATTTTAGATTGAGTGTTGAATTGTGGATCGTTGGAGCTGATTGTTAGCTTTGCATGAGGTTTTTTTTCATATATCAGAGTGTTTTAACGCATTTGAATTGTTCTTTTTTGTTTCAGTTCAGCATTGCAGCCTCGGCATCGGAGGATGTTGTGTTTGATTACGGCGAACGAGATGAGGCAGAGGTCAGTTGACTTAATTTCATAAGATAACTTTGTTGTGGAATTCACATAGCTTGCGATGGTCTTCATTGGTGATCAGCATAGAATGAGACGATTCTTATGCTGTAATTTGAAATAAAATTTAAGCACTTTCCCTTGTAAGTCAAGCAAGGCTTGTCGGATGATTGGAATCATCTAAGATGGAATTCTAAAGCGATTTAGTCTCATGTTTATCGCCATCCGGTTCAACTTCTCATCAGAAAGATTGGACTAATATATTAATTTTTAAGCTATGAGGATACGTGAGTTGAGAGTGGTTATTCGTCTGTTCGAAGAGTTCTGAGCTTTTGCGAGGTTCGAGGTGTTTTGAGTTTGCTGCGCATACGAGGGTTAATTACCTAGACCTAGACATTTGGTTGATTTCTCGTCCTTGACCTTTCACTCAAATTTCTTTTCCTTGACCTTTCACTCAAATTTCTTTGTTCGATGAATTCGTTTTATTTATGATGATGTGTTTGGTTATTGGTACAGGTTGGCATGGAAGATGCGGAAAGTAGCCCTGGGAGTAAGCGGGCGGCGCTTCTGGAAGGCGCAAGGCTGAAGGGGTTACGAGCAAGAGAGTTCTTCTCCCAACAGTTGATGTTACCTGAGTGGATGGTGGACATTCCTCCCTATCTTAAAAAGGATTGGTAAGGATCGTCTCTATTAGTCTTCTTACATATCACACCACCTATTTATATTATCATAAATACTAGCATTACTATGTCCGTTTTGCTATATTTCACAGCTAACATCTATATCACTGTCATATTCCAGGTTCACCATGCCAAGGCCAGAAGGCCAGCGGTGTCTTGTCATATCAGCCAACGGCGTTACTCTGAGTCGCCAGCGTAACGGTCGGATCTTACATTCCTTTCCTTCTGCGCTCCCTAACGGTGCTCGCACGAAAGAAGTAGCGGCAGGATCTCATGTGTACTGTATCCTGGACTGCATTTTTCATGCGGTACAGCTCAGCCCTTATAGTAACCAGTTGTTATCTTAATTTCAAATTGGAGAGCTTAATTGATGCTAGAATTGCATGGAGCAATTGATTTGTTGTAAGTTATCATTGTACATCGGAGAGTTACGCCTTATGCTTTCTGTGATCATGTATGGTTCACTCTCTGTATTTGTGCTCTTGGAATGTGATGAAAGCCAACCGGTTCCGATGTCAAGAATTTTGGTTATCATCGAGGACATTTTAAAGCAAGTTTTTGCAGTTAAGAATCGATTAATTTTTGTGCTTTCTAAGTGTTTTCCGTTTCAACGCAAATTTTAACTTGCGTTTTGTTGTTGTTTTTTGGCAGCCTGATAAAACATATTATGTCATCGACATGATGTGCTGGCGTGGGTACTCTCTGTTCGATTGCACTGCTGAATTTCGGTTCTTCTGGATGACGACAAAATTGGCTGAAACCGGGGCGCTTAGTGACCCATCTGCTCACCATCACTATCGATTTTGTGTTGTCCCTGTTTATGAGTGCAATGCGCCTGGCTTACAGGCAGTCTATAGTGGACCCGTACCATATGTAAGGGATGGGATTCTCTTTTACAACAGGTTAATTACCCTTCTCTAGAAAATGAATTGTTGTATTAGGAAATACGACTGAACTCTTTCATTTTTTAGCGTTAAATTCAGTTGCGAGGTTTCACGACCAAATTCTAAAGGTTCAACTTTAAACGTTATTTGAGTTTTTTGTAACTTTATCTTACAGCATTTTTTTTCTGTTCGTGTGTCTCTGTGGTGTGGACAGACATGCGCTGTACGAACTGGGTGTTACACCGTTAGTACTTGTATGGAAGGATGCCCATTGTAGCCAGTATCTGTTGGACACCGACAGCCATGGAAACGTGCCTGCCTATCAACAGGTACCGTAAAGGGAATGCGTCATGTAACGGAAACAGCTTCCTAATCTAGCATGTTTTATCTTTTCAAAATATATGATATGATACCTCGTCTGGCTCATATATTAATTTCTTTACCTGGGGTCATTTTTATCTCTAGTCTGCATATTAAGAAATAAATGTATGTCTGTCTTCTACTTATCGAGGTCTGCATACGTTAAGGGCTCTTGTTTGTGTCTTTCCTTCGCTAAGGAAGATCCTTGCTGTTTCACCATTTCATTGTTTTGATGTGATTATGCAGTTATCGATTATTTTGCTGATGTACGCATTGTGGTGAGGCAGGTGGTGCTAGAACTGAATAGTGATGGCTCAGTGGTCACCAGTGATGATCCACCCGTCACTCTGGGAGTACTCGCTTCTGATTTTCTTGAGCAGGTCAATTCTTGCCTTCATTTTCAGAAAACTTTAGACTTCAGCAGTAACCTAATATATCAGTTATTATTTCATTCGTATAGAATCTCCTCTTGTGTAATTCAGTTCTAGTATTTTTTTAATGGGATGTGAGATACTGAGCCAAAGTAACTTCTTGTTAGAAAGAAGGGAGAGAGAGGTCATGTAGGAAAGGGATGACCATTTCTCTTTTGTTATACTGAAAACTCTGCTACCCAATTATGAAGGATAAAAACTTACTTTCCTGGAATGCTTTTACGATTTGCGATTGGCGACCAAGGGCTGAGCTTGGTAGAAGGGAAACCTGTGGTTGCTGACATACACTTTCAAGGTGTTGCAAATAAAAACCGAGCACGCCGTGCAGATACTTGCACAAAGGTACATCTTGGGCAGTTTCGATGAAACCACTTTTTTTTTTCCTTCCCTTCATATCACTTCTCATCTTCACTTCTCGTCGTAGTTTCTACTCATGTTAATATTGGTTTGTATTTGTTCCTCATCCAATCACCACTTCAAATCATTGAATTTACTTTTTGTTCTTTCAAAGCTTGCCATGATTAATAATCCATAACTCGTGGGCTTGGCATGCTCATTGGTTGACTTGCTTTAAGCCACTGCTTCACTTCCGCAATTTGACCAGTTTCATGTGGTCTGTGTCTACTTTATCTGCGATTCAGATTCTCTTTCAGTATGCTGCCCGACATGGTGCACTTACGGTGAACGACTTATTAGCGGCCATTGAAGCCTCCGATGAAGAACGCGATGTCTCCATGGGTTAGATCAGAGTCCATGCAGGAATGATGAGTACCAGTTCGAATTCCTTTTGCGGAAAAGGTGTTACGAAGGGACAAATGAAGTTCTGGGAGACTTCTCTTTTTCATGTTTATCGAGACTATTGTACAAGAGCTACATTATTGAAAAAGATTTATGATTTATGGTGAGACGACAATCTTTTTCTCTTGTGCAACTTGTGCTAGGATGGGAGCCCTGCCTTGGCTCTGCGTCTGTGTTCTCATTGATTCACAGCGGCAGTGCAAGCAATATATTGTGCCTTGGATTGGTTCGAGGCTAGTTCATTGTACTCGGTATCTCGGAATATTTCAGTATGATGTTTATAGTTGCCTGAAGTTCAGTATTTAAACGGTCATATGCTTGGCTTTGGAAAATTTATTTTACCTTGGCTATTTATCAGATACACTCTGATGTTTTTGCTGGCAGGTTTGTGCGAGGAGGGCCGTTACCTGTAAGCAGTCCGCTGACAACAGCTCAAATCTTTACATAGTATCGTGCCGGTAGATTGCCAACTTTTGAATAAATTGAGGCAGAGGAACTAACTTCTAGGTTTTTGGTAGAAGTTGTGTTGTGCACATATCCTCCTATTCAAGGATCTTTTGTAGTTTTGGATCTGGAAAATGGCGATTTCTGTTCAAGTGGCCTCCTTTATCTTGGTTAAAGTAAAAGCCTTGGAATCCTGGGATTCTTGCAAAGTTTAAAGACTTACTGATTTCAGATTTGCATATGCTTAATGATGTGCTTTGTTGTGTCTGACTAGATGATACCGTAATGCCAGGTGAACTTTGTTTGATTGCCAAGCATTCAGTTGGCAGGTATATCCATCTGAAGTTTTATTTTCTTCGGTGCAGTCTTGAGGAGTTGAAGAAAGCTGAGGATCGCTTACGATTAAGAGTGCCTTGAGGTGAACGTTTCTAAACCTGGAACCACTTTGCATTTGGCATCAAGTTTCACACCTTTCTGCGAGTCTCTGAGTCTCAACTGATCTGAACTGAATTGTTTTTCCAAGGTCCCAAGCGGCCAACTGGCGCATCTGGATGTAAGAATAGGAGTTTGTCGCCACTTAGTAAACAGAATTCGAACAGCAGCATGGGTCGGATGGCACATGCTACTTTTCTCAAATTCCTCCACAAAAATTCCCTCCGGACTCTGGAGCAGTGTACCGACCTGCTGTAACTGACCTGGATATTATGTTGAGACGGAGGTCCCAGAAGGCTGACACTTATTCATGAGGCCATGTTTCTGAGTCTTGGAACGAAAAGAAAATCGATTCTCAAGCTAACAGAAAATGACTTCTCTGCAATTCCCTGTAGTGCCCAGTCTCCAGTCACCGGTTCACTGCAGGTTGTGCGTTAAAAAATAATTGTGATAATCTGTTACATGACTGGATGCCCACCCAGCTGTCGATGCCATGACCGACTGAAGTGCTGGTCTACATCGTGTTTTCCTTTTGTCTCTGAATCCAAACAACTGCACCGGGGCGGCGGTGACCCTCAGGAGTGCAGAGCAGGTCGCATGTGATCGAACAGCGCAGCGGGCAGGCGGACTGGATGGAACACTGCCCATCCATTCGAAGAATTGCAGAATCGATTTTAGCAACTTGTGGAAGAACTTGAGAACAGCAGCCGAGGCCCGGTACACCCGAAAGGTATTTTGGAATAATTTTGCATCAAAAGCTTGTTGCTAATTATAGCATATAGGCAAGATGTGTAGTGGCAGAATGTATCAAATTTAGGGCTCTGGGTTATAAGATCGCTCCTATTTTCCTCTTCTGCCCTCATTTCTCTCAAGGTGGGGTGCCAGCCAGAAACTTGTAGGTCGTACGAATCCCTGGTAACCAACGCACCTCCATTTCTGATCCTTTCCAATTCCCGACCAGCCTTCGATGAAGTCCATGTTATTTTTGAGGAATAAATCTAGCATATGCACAGATAGGGAATCAGGTCCAAGTATTGGAGGCAACCTAATAACTTGAATTTAAGTCGTTCTAATTGATGCTCATTGATTAGCCTAAACCATACAGGTACAATAGACATTTATTGTTTTTGCTATGCAAAACTAACCTCTCTCCTTACTGTTGCGTCATATGCAGCACTGCCAAATATGTCAGACCTGCAGTTTGATCATATATTGTACATGTGCCAAGCTGAATACATTTTTCACTTGTGAAAACAGGAATTCCAAGTGCACAAACGGTGAGGATGCAGAACCGACATGCCGGCCATGTAAGAAGCACAAGCGACAGTCATATTCTTTCATATGGTAAGAAAATGTACATATTATCTTACCATATGGAACTCTGCAAGATTTCGAGTGGGCTGCTCTCTGTTTATTCTCCGTGTTATGAATTCAAATGAAGTACGATGGGAAAATCGTGCAGAAGGGACAACTCAAAGCACTATTTAATTTCGTGCAGACCAAATTTAGAGTGAAGGATGTAAGCATCTGCGTATAGAAATACTTAAAAACTGGATAAATAATTGTTGAACAGTTAATTTCCTACCTTTAAACACAAGAGTAGTAAACTGATGACCCTGTAGAATTTTTCTTACTTGGATTTAGTGGTGGAATGAATAGACACTTTAATCACTCCAATCTCCTTCGAGGACCGGAGGATTTAGTTGTGGAATGAATAGACACTTTAATCACTCCAATCTCCTTCGAGGACCGGAGGTTTTTTTTTTTTTTTTTTTCTTACTTGTATGGTAATGGCAGATACTAGAATTTGTGGTTTATCGAGTTGAGTTGACTTGAAGATGGTGCATTATTAGTTGAGAAGTGTAATGATGGTAGATTGGCAAATGATATGCTTTTTTGACTAACCCATAAGAGCCCAAGGCATTTTCCCTCAAGAACACTCGAAAACTACCACTATCAACAAGTGGCAAGAAATATAATTTTGAAGTACAATTTTGGACTTTTAACCGACCGGTCTTTAAAAAAAAACCTCTATGTAAACAAACCGTTTTTTTTGTGCTAAAATCCACGGCACGGATATGAAGATTATAGCGTTTGAAATCAAGAAAATTGTTCATTTTCTTCCTTGCGTTGAGTGAAATAACAGATTTTGACTTCACTTGGTGTCATGATTTTGCACTATACAAGGTCTAAATCCTTTACCATTGTATGAGCCTCTAAATTACTAGGAGTCCCCTTGAGGGACTCTTGAAGGTTCGGGCAAGGTCTAGGTTCCTATTGTGTCATTTTATAACATTCTATTTTGAAATTTTTGTTGTAGATGGACATTACCAGCATCTTTTTGTGAGTCCATTTTTTTCTACATCCAACATTTAATGAAAAAATTATGAGATTTTGAATTTCAAATGGGGAGAGTGGGTACGTCAGGCAACTCCAAAAACTTTTGTTAGGACACTATTGAATGTGAGATTTTTGATACCACAGAATAATATTATTTCCTATAATATTGAAAAAAAAAATCTCTTGTCTTTAGTGAAAAATAGCATACTCATACAATCAAACATTTTCACACATTGTTGCACATTGTTGGGCAAGGTATCAAAAAATCTTCTTCCTTTCCACACAAAATTGAGAGATCTTTGCATTTTTTATTTTTACTTTTTCCACGGCATTATGTGGTGTAAACCTTCTTATTGACCATTCAGATTCTTATTCTAAAACATATTAAGTTCACAAAAAAATATAACGTGAATTGACAGTTTTTGAACCTCCACTCCTTGCACAATTTTTTTGAATATGCTACATCCTTTTTTTACCTCTAAAAAGTGTTGTACAATGAACTAATAATCATACTTAACATGATGGTAATGAATTTAGACCTTGTATAGTCCAAAATTGGACACCAAGTGAAGTCAAAGCCTGATGATCTAGTAAAGGCATGGAAGAAGATGAACCCTTTTCTCTACTTCAAACACTATAATCTTTCAATTGGCGAGGGTCAAGTTTATGAAATTTTGCGAGTATGTTGCTATATAAGTCTTAATTAAGATCATATGGTCAAAACTAAAATAAATAAATAAATAAAATTCTTCCTTACTCATTGCACTAAAATGGGCAATTTTGAAGTGTTTTTGGTGTGAAATTGTCAAAGTACATTAGGGGTTAAGCATGATGCTAGTTCCTTACACACCAATTTTTAGAGGTAGAGAAGCGGTATAGCATATTCAAACAAGTGTGCAAGAAGTGGAGGTTGAAAATTGCTAATTCACGTCATATTTTATTGAGAACTTAATATGTATAAAAATGATAATCCAAACAGTCAATAACAAAGGTTCTCACCACATGTTGTTGTCAAAAAAATTAAAAGTGAAAAATATGAAGATCTCTAGGTATTATGTAGAGAAGAAGTAGTTTTTTTTGGTACCTTGTTCGACAATATGTGAAAATGTTTGACTTGGATTTTAAAAATATTTCACTAAAGGCAAGGATTTTTTTGTAGGTAATATTCTTTATATGTATTCAAAATCTCAATCATCAATAGAAACTTCTAGCAAAATATTTGGAGCTGCTCAGAGTCCCCAATTTCATTTTGAAGGCTAATGACTTTCATATTATGATTCCAAAAAATCCATTTGTTTACAAAGATCTTACCAGCGACAATCTAATATAAAATTTTCAAAAAGAAAGATTAAATTTCGGATTTTAGGAACTTGCCCAAAATGAAAAACACTCCCTAGGGTAAAATGGGCCTTGAGGGGTTAACCCTTGACCCTAAAGGACCGTGACAATTTCACACCAAAAACACTTCAAAATAGTTGGCTCTAGTGCAATGAGTAAGGAAGGAAACAAAACCTTACATTTTATAGGTTTGGCCGTAGGATCTCAATTAAGCCTTACAAAGTAACATACTCACAAAATCTCAAAAACTTTGACTACACACGTTGAAAGATTATAGTGTTTTGAAGTCAAGCAAACGGTTCATTTTCTTCTCAGCCTTTGCTGGATCAACAGACTCTGACTTCACTTGGTATCAATTTTTTGCACTACACAAGGTCTAAATCCATTACCATTGTGTTAAACATGATGTTAGTTTTGCATGCACCAATTTTAGAGGTAAAAAAGGGGTGTCGCATATTCAAACCAAGTCAAGGAGTGGAGGTTCAAAAATTGTCAATTCAAGTTTTCTTTTTTTTGAACTTAATATGTCATAGAATGATAATCCAAGTTGTCAATAAGAAGGTTCTCATCACATATTGTTGTTGAAAAAATAAAAATAGAAAAATATGAAGATCTCTAGGTTTTATGTAGAAAAGATGAAGTTTTTTTCCCCGCTTGCCTGAAATGTGTAAAAATGTTTGACTTGAGTTAAAATGTTTTTTACACTAAAGACAATAAATCTTTTTTGAAATCTTCAAAGAAGCTAATATTCTCTACATTTATGACAAATATCAATGTCAAATGAAACTAAAAGAGAGATTTTTTCCCAAATTTTAGGAACCTGTCCAAAATCAAAATTGTCCCCCCAGGTTAAATGGTCCTTAAGGGGTTAAACGACAATTAGGAACCATATACACGGGACCGTATTTTACTCTGTAGAATACACTATGGACCATGAAGATTGACCAAGAGAAATAATTTATTTTCATGGTCACGGCTCTTGGTCTAGAGCCGTGACCATGAAAAATGAAAAGTCATTTTTTGAGTGTCTTGGTCGCTCCTCATAGTATAAAGTGGATTTGGACTGGGACAAGTATGGGTTGATTTTTTTAATGTATATCTAAAAAGGGCGGATTTGGAGTTTACCTTGTCATTTACTCTGTCACCCTCCCCTTCTTCTTCCTCCTTGTTTCCACCTTCCCTCTTTTCTTCTTCTCTCTTTTCTTTTCTTCTCTTGAAATTTGAGCAACTAGGGTTGCAATGGAGGGGAGGAGGAGGGACCTTGTGTTGATGCTAGGGTTGTATATGTGCTTGCACATGCTTGTTTCACATGTTGTGAGCATGCAAGCACTGATTTTACAAGGAGAGTGGGAGAAATTGGCAATTTTCAGCATGTTTTTGGAGAGTACGGGACGAGGAATACGGAGCATTTGGAGTTTTGCAAGACAAGGTGGATTTATGGATCGATTATCATTGGGATCATTCACTGAAGGGCAATTCAAGGTTAGAACCCGAGTTAAATTTGCTACTTTCATATTTCTTTGTGAGAAGTTAGGGCCATTTTTGCAAAAATAAGGTACACCTTTCTGGAATTCAATTTTTGTGGAAACTAGAATTGCAATTTCGTTGACAAGGCTAGGATTTAGCAATGGACAATTGCTTACAGGGATTTATATGGGGTTGCTGAATGTACGGTTTCAAAAATTGTGAGAGAATTTTGTAAAGTCATTAGACAACATTTGCAACAAATATTTGTTCAAATGCCTAGTGAATCGCAATTTAGGATTTTAGCTAAAGAATTTGAAGCTCTACATGGCATTCCATACGTTGTAGGCGCAATAGATGGGTCGCATATCGCAATATTGGAGCCAATTGTTGGTGGAGAAGATTATTATTGCTGGAAGTCGTTCCACTTAGCTATTCTTCAAGGAATCGTCGACATCAAATGCAGGTTTTGGGATATCGAGTTTGGTTGGACCGGTAGTCTTCATGATTGGCTGTTTTTCTAGTTACAAAAATTGGAAGAGCTTGTGTGGAGGGGAAACTGCATCTGTACAAGTTGATAGGGGATGCAACATATCCCGTTAGACCGTGGATGTACTGTCCATTCAAGAGAAGAAAAACTAAACTATCACAAATCCATGGAAATTGGAATTACATTCAATGTGTGTAGAGAGGGCATTTGGAATTTTAAAAGGGAGGCGGAGAATTATCATGAAGAGGTGTAATGTACCATTGAGGATGGTACCGGATATTGTCTCAACATGCATTGTGATGCACAATTTGTGCATCACAATGAAGGATGGATTCGACATGGACTGGATTACAAAAGCCGAGGAACAACTACAAAAAAGAATAGATAGTGGTGATTTAAAAGAAGGTCAAGAATTGCGTTGTGAAAGAGCATCAATTTAGGAAATGAAGAATAGAATTCTGAATAGAGATGATTTTATGGCAACAAATGAAGTGAACGATGAAGAGAATGAAGCGTTTCTATTCAAGGAGAATGAAAGGGCTAAAGACTTGCTTCGTGAAGCTACAACAACGCACGAAGTTGTGGCAAAAAGTCTATGGCATTACAAAATTCGGAAGGAGTCAAATCTAGTGTTTTTTGATAGTAGCTCTGATTCCATGGAAGAATAGCTAAAACCTCTCTAGAAGTGCTGTAAAATTACGGTCCACATTTTTTAACAAATCTGTACACTGTTAGGAGGGAAATCAAAATGGCAGAATTGCCTACCACTTGCTGCAAAAGTCCTTCAATTTTGTCTTGACTCTTCTTTTTCTTCTTTTGTGTACTTGGTGCTATGGAAGGATTGAAATCTGCCAATTCTGGAGTCGTAGGTGGTGAAGAAGTCGTTCCAAACGTGTCCTTCTATAGCACTTGCCGGAATTTGGTTGTGAAAACTTGCACGTTTACTATTCCATATGCCCATCTCTTCAAACCAATGACACTCTTGTTTTTGATTCGTCCCCAAAATTTCATTCGCCCTCTTGTCATTTTGGTATTCGGTCAAGATAGTTTTGTACTTCTTCTTACAAGATAGCCATGTTTGATTCAATCCTCGGATTCTTGCAACCATTCGGACTTGTAACTTCACCCATGCATTCATACCTACTATACATGGCAAAAAAAGGAGAATTCTGGCCAAAAACAAGCTCAAAAGGGGTGAAAAGGCAACTTGAATGAAAACTCCAGCAAAGAAATTATGACAATTTTTAGTACAATTAACACTTCGAAAACATCTCGGACATAAAAAAACTTGTGGTGGAGGATTGGCTATGGGAGGAACCTATTTGCTCTTCAGAGACCGGGATTCAAATCCCCACGCGTGCGAGGAGATGGTAAGGCCCGAAACTAGACCCGCAAAGCCTCCGCGGCAACAACCGACGCAGTTTTGGGGGGAGGGGGGCATGGGCATGGGCATGTGTCTAAGGCGTCCTATGGCCTCATCATACGGCCCACATATGCCCTCATTCACCACAAAAAATTCAACGTTTTACAAAAAAAATAAAATTATATTTCATAACCTGTTTGTTTGTTGTTCTTCCAAACTCCTTGTCCATCTTTCCTCTTACTGCAATCAAGGTTTCGACTTTGTAATCCTTCCATTTCATAGGAGTCGCGTCCCCCTCATCCGATTCTTTAAGTTGAATCACAGTTGCCTTCGCCTTTTTCTTCGATTTTTCATTCACGGTAGTTGTCGTAGTCTAGTGGTTTGTTATTCTCAAAATTAACCGAAATTAACCTTACGCAAGCCCACCTTACCAGATCATTTCCAGGGATTTTTATCGTGCATCAAACTCTCTAAATCTTAACAACAATTTTCACATAATACCTCAGCACATCCCGGAGGATGCCTTCCCCGGTACCTTAGTAACCGGTTACAAGTAACCACATGTGTTTCAGTTAAACTATGTTGAACGTCAGAGTAGATTTCCGGTAAGTTTTTACAGTGCCCGGAAAGTCACTGCCCTCCGTTCTCGCGGTCCAGAGGCGACAATATCCACAATTTAACCCTACACCTTGAAAGAGTTAAAAAGGTCGCAGCCGGTTTACCGGTCTTCACAATCTATCGGGAACTTGTCCCGGTAAACTGGTCATGCAAGCCCGGGTTCCAACTACAACCACACCCAATGAATCAAAGCAAGAAGATACAAGACTCACAACAAGTTAGTACTAAGCAAATCATATGAGCAAAACAACCTTCCACGAGGATCGTCGGAACTCATCCACTGTAAAGGCAATAATCCCGGAATTCTCCGGACTCAGGCTTAGCCGGGATGTCTCCCGGTTTACCGAGAGAAAGGGGATGTCACCCCCTACTCCCCACCAACCCGAACACTTCCCACTTAAGGGAGGCTATCATAAATAGTCATGGGCTTCCCGGATCCCATCCACTATAGCAACTTTTCCCGGTCCCACCGGTGAAAAGTCTAGAATATAAGTCCCGGACCTCACTCTACCTATCTAACCCGAATATCCTAGCCCCTCGGGGTGTCTCTTCTCACACTCAATCACTTAACACACAACAAGTCACAACCTTGCACACCTAGCAAAGACACACTAGGAGGACTCAACCCTTTCCCGGTCCACTCACACAAGCTCAACAAAGACTCTAGACACAAGCAATGAAGGCAAGACACGAGAAGATCAACAACGAGAAAGGTACATAACACAAGAGCCCAAGGCCCTTAAGTACACAAAAGCCACTAGCTACCCTCCAAAACTAGATTCCTAAAAGGTGGAAATGGCATCTAAAGAGTGTACTAAAGTCAATAGTTATGCTCCAAAACTAGACCTCAAAAGGACAAAACGGCATCTAGGTAGTGCACTAAAGTCAATAATTACCCTCCAAAAGGAAATCCGCTACAGGACAAAACGGCATCTAGATCCTAAAATCAAGGGTAGCCTAGTCACCGACGGATTACCAGTAGACCGGTAAACCGGAAGACTCCCGGTCCCGGGACCAGTGAATCTTTCCCAAACAAAAGTAAGTAGCCGGAGAAACCACTCAAGTGGTAGTGACCGGGTGCGCAATGGGGGCCCATCGACATTACTACTCTCATCCTAGTGTGTAATTCTAGCAACTTAAAACAACATCTCACCAACCGGTGAAGTAAATCAACACATAACATATAACGAAGACTCAACCGGAAGACTCTTCCGATTGAGACGTATAGGGATTGCCACTACGTTTGGAAGTACCAACATGGTCAAGAGAATCCCCCGAGAGGTCGGATGTCTCAACCGGGAGGTCTACTGGTGGAGTGGCGGTATCCACCGGAAGGTTGGGTGTATCTGTAGATACATGTGGGATCTCTTTAAGCTCGATTAGTATAGCCACAAAGGACTCTACCAAGGACTCTGGGATTGAGGAAGGGAGGTGTACCGGTTCCTTCCGGTAGAAGTTACCGGGAGGCTTCTTTTTCTCTCATAGACCTTCAAGCCCCACTCTTTGGAGAATGGGGAATCCACCCGACTCACCGGTAGAGCCATGTTGTCCGGGGTGGACAAAATCCTCAAAGTGCCTGTACTTCGACCAATCTCCCTATTAACTTGTCACAAACTCCGGTCCAGCCCGGAAATACAAGTCTACCGGTCAACCGGTAAACAACTCCGGAACACTTTGCTAGAATATGTGGATATAGGTGTCTCACACATCTAGCAACATACTATCAACACAAGGTCACAAATAATCGCAATTAAGAGAGGACTTTGGAGACAAAGACTTAGAAAGAGGTTCTTCCCGGTTGATCGGGAAGACCAGGAATAAGATAGGAATTGTGGGCAAGACCTTAAATGATAGGAGGATGGAGACAACTCAAAATAACAACTTGCCACAAGGCTAGGACAATAGACAACAACTACACATGTAAACAATACAATAAGGTCTAAAAGAAGTCCACCGGAGGACTTTTTCTCTAGACCGGGGAAGATGTTACCGGGGAATAACCCCGGTAGAAAAGAAAGGAAAAGACTCACAAACAAGAAATTCGCACAACTAAAAGAAATCCAACATGGGCAAGAGTCACCTTTGTTGTTGTACCCGCAACCTCCCTCCTTTGTCTCTTTTATCTTCTCGTTTTAGCCACTAATCTCGTCTTCTTCCACAAATCCTAAAACTCTTCACCACCTTCTTCAAACGCTAGCTCAAGCAGCTCCTTCAACGAATCTAAAAAATGCATACATCTTTCTCCAAACCCTAGCTTGCGCTATCTCCTCTTGAAACCTCCTCTTCAAACGTCCTCTTCTTGAAACCCTAGTTGCATCTTCTTTTCACTTCTTCAACTACTTCTACAAACCCCACCTCCAAACATAGACTAAATAGAGGGAGAGGGAGAACATATGAGAGAGTGAGAGAACTAGATAGGGAGATAGAGGAAAAAATTTGAGGGGGGGAGTTTTAAGAGAAGGAGAGGGAGAGAGAAGAGCTCTAGAAGGGGGAGAAGAACTTTTGGAGAAGAAGGGTCCAATTTCGGGGACTAAATAGAGGGGGTCGGCCAAGACAGCTGGAGCTACCCGGGCTGCTGCCCGGGTGATATCCGGGTATATATTTTATTTATTTATTTATTATAATCTTTTTCCTTTTTTTTGTCTTTTCCACTCTTTTCTCTTCCACTACTACTAATTCAAACATGAATTAGTACCTAGAACTCAACTACTTCTAACTACCTTCTAAACTCAACTAGTTAATTTAGATTTAAGTGGTGATTTTAGACTTACGTCCTAGGATCTTTTGAAATTGTTTCTTGGGACTTAAATTAGTGATTTTAAGACCCGGTTTTATCACCACTATAAACCTAATTAACTACTTAAGCATTTCCCTATTTTCTCTATCCGCTATCTAATCTAATTCCACACACACTAACTACTTTCCTTTCTAATTAACACTAAAAACCCTATTTTAACTAATTTTTTTGGTAGGGACAACCAAGTGGGAGTTTTAGACTCCCACATCCACCTCCTCTACGTCAAAAGGGTCTCCAGTTCTAAATGCTAGGGCAACAACTCAAACGCATACCAATCGTTAAACGACAACGATAGCTTGCGCTTTTCTTTTGACATCTATGTCTGGAATCAAAGCTGCCATTCGGACAAATAAATGCCCTCAGCCGATCTCGAGAACCTGTCTCGCACGAGATGACCGTGATTGTCCTCTATGTCGTCAAACGTGTTTACATCCCAAACCAAAACCTACGATCGATATCCAACTCTAAAATAGGCTCAAAAGTCTTGTCAATATCCGACCCTAGCCAAAAGTCTGTGGTGGAAGCACTTTCTGGGTAGTCTGATGAAGGAGAGCGGTAATATCTACTTCAAGTACTCACAGTTAATACAACCCCCCCGAAAAATTATCTACGGGTACTATCTAAAGGATATTGGTAAGAATGGGCAACCTGTACTTGCAAAATCACCTAATCAACTTTGACCATCGGTCATCACTTCTGGTTATTGTAGATTCAACCACAACTCCAACATAGAAAGGCCATGTTGGTCATCACCCGGGCTTCGCTCCTACGGTATCATATCACAAACTGGTACAACAATAAACAAGACTACTGAAAAACTCCAGCAACAATAGCCTGAAACGCGGAAGAGGTATCATAAATAGAATGTAGAAATCAAAACTAGATCCTCTATTCCAATGACATAATAGCAGGGATTAAAAGGTCACAGTCACTAGCACACGCCTATAGTGGATGACCCCAAGTTGCAACACCTACAAGGAAAGGGAAACACTAAACGTGTTCCTCCAATATTTAAATTAAATGATTATTGGGACAATTGACCGCGGTGTTGAAATACACAAATCTGTCAAATGCAATTAACTCAATGGATAATTTAACGCGTCAATAAGGCCATCCAACACTAAAATTGGATTAAATGGCGAAATCCTCAACCAGAGGCCCAAATTACACCCACATCCAAGTCAAATTGCCCTTGCAAACTACCTCCAAAATTTAGATACAAATTTTATTTTTATTTTTTACAGCTACATAAAAATGTGATTTTCCAAAGTTTTGAAAACTAGAAAACTTTCATACCACTAGTCTTATATTTTACCCACAAACTCAAATCTACAAACTGAATTTGAAAATAAGTGTTTATGCAAAAGTTGAAATTTTTATGTTTCACTCTAAGGATGTTTAAAATTTTGATACAAAATCAACACTTACAAGGCAAGGGTGAGGTAATAAGAATTCACAGGCTTTAGTCAGGTAAAATGGAATGGCTAGACCACAAGCTGAAATCGTTTGGAAGATGGCTCCCAAACTTGAAATCCACGGAGACTAGCAATTTCGCCTCAGTAGTAGGAACGACATAAACTACGACCGTGTAGGTGATCAATCCCACTTCACGGTAATAATGTTTATTGAGCAGAATTGAAAACAACTAGCCTCCAAAATCGGCTAGAAATAACAAATAAAGACAAAGAGCCTCCAAAATCGACTAGGAATAACAAACCATAAGCAACAACACACCACTTTTCATGTCTTTTTATCTTTAAGTCTTCATTTCTTTTTGTCTTCAAGTCTTCAAGTCTTCAACATATAAAAGAAACTCCCAAAAAAAGACTTCTACCCTCCCTCTAAACTTCAAACTGACGCCGCATATGGCTTAAACCTCCAAATCCTAAGTGTAACAGCTTTTTGGAAAGCCGATGCAACAAATTGATGAAAATATAAATTTTTGATCATTCTAAACTTCTGTCTAAAAGTTATGGAGGTTCAAAGGTTTGTCCTCTATTAGATATTCAGTTCTCCATAATCTCTTCTTCAAAGATTTGAGTCTGAATTGTAATAAGATTTTGGAGAGCTATAACAATGATACATATACTTTCTAAAACTCAATTGAAGATGAACAATAAAACCAAAGTTATGGCTTGTTGAAACCTTTACCCTCTCAATGGATGGCCTCAGTCTTCACAACTTCAAACCTTCATAACTTCTGCAATATAACTCCAAAACCAACTTTCAAACACAATTTGAAAAGGCCTTAACACAATTTATTTTTTTGTAAAGTTTTAGTTCCAAAATATTTGTGCTCCAGTAGCTACATTCAATCAAAATTCAGCTTGAAACCCTCAAAACTCACTCGCACACAAACATTCCGTGCACTCTTCAAAGAATCCCCTCTCTAACTTCTTCTCTTATCTAAAATGGAAGTAGAGCACATTAGTCCATACTACCCTATCTAAGCCCCACCAAAGATGTTAATCCCTTTCCTATACACACTTCCGGAATCACCTAAACCCCTCAATGATTTTATTTAATTAAAAAGCAAAATACATGGACCTTCCAAACATGTAGATAAATAAAAATAAAATAGTCAAACATTAAAAAAAACTACCATAGAGTAGCTACGCCCTTTTATGGATGCTTAAAAGCGTTGAATTCCAAATCCTGAGCTGTGCATGTAACAAGAGCGGTGCAGCATCCGCATGCTAACGGGCGCCTCGTTATCCTAAAATCGTGGTTATCACCACAACCAACCTTTTTTTGCCTCAACTCCTTGCTTATTAAATTCCAAACATATTAAGATTAATAATTATATACACATGATGGAAGAATTTCCATTAAGATACAGCGTTCTAGGTTGATCTCTCGCAAGCTTGCAGCTCGCTAGCTACGTTCTCTGGGCTTTCCGAGTTTACTTTTCCTAGCTCACCAAACTGCCCAAGTTCTTAGCGAGTCCTCGAAGATCCTAAACTCCCTTATGGCTGTGCATTCGAGCGGCGTCTCACCGCTCCAACAGCCTCTTGCGTCGCTTTACTTTAGCACCTTTTAGGTTGAAGATGTAGTACATCTCCCAAGCAAAAACCACAATTAACACTAACAAAATGTTTAATTTGTAATTCACTCTTCCTCTACTCTTTCCATTTTGTACAATTCTTCAAATGCAAAAATAGTAGAAAAATAAGAGAGTTATGAAAGGGTCTTTGTCAAGTAGAAGAAGAAGAACGCCGGTTCCCGCAGGGGACCGGCATGAATAAAGTGTTTGTTAGTTCCATTACTAAGACCATGCCCACCGGAGAGGGAATTAGTAAACTAGAACTACTTCCCCCTTTCGAGGGTAGATACTATGTAACAAGTAGCCCGAAACCCATCAAACAAACAAACAATCAATCGAACCAACCAACTAACCAAGCAAGTAGCCAAACACTAGAAAACCAACCAATCCAGAAAATCAAGGCGGGGGAAGAGTTTAAGGGGGGTCTTGTGTATCCGGAAGGGCTTGGTTGTTTTTAATTTTGCGATATGTAATAAAATGGACATGGCATATTGAGTAGCAATGGTGTTAATGTTTTTAAAGGTGGTTTTAGTTGTTTCAATGGGTATTTTGAAGGTATCTTCTAGAGTTTTCATAGATGGGATAAAGGTGGTGGCACAAGCGCCAGATGTGATTACAATAAGAAGGTCCACATTCCATCCAAGGGCAATGATGTCGTCAATAAGGGGTTGGTACTTATCTATTTTGTTTTGAATTGTTTCCGGAGAAAATCTGTCGTTGCAATATGTGAATTCAATGAATTGAATGGTGTAGTCTTGGTTAATGTAATCGGGTGGTGGATCATTATATGTTAAGCCTCTAACACAAAGGATGTCCGGTTTGAGCCTAGCATTGCAATGACACCTTTGAGTCTCACATGAGCATGGGAGTAGCCAGTGAGGGACCGTATTTTCTTGTGGGTTGTTATTAAAGGTGCCGGTGTTCATTAATATAAAACATCTTGATTTGTTGTAAGAGGTGATTAGTTTTCGGACTTCCCATACCGCTTTATTATGTCTTTTAACAATTAGGGAGTGTATGTGGTGATTTTGGCATTTGAGTAGAACATGTAGCCATGTACTGGGGTCTGTTGAAGGACATATGGGGCATGTTATGGATGGGAATCTTTCTATTCCAAAGAAGAGTTGTCTACGAGCGTTTTCCATATATTGACCAGTACGGAATTTGATGAGGCATGTTATTTGTGAGTCTGAAATGATGGGATTTTTCTAGAAATTTGTAGAGAGTTAACTGTCTATGTTGTTATTGTTAGTCCATTTTTCTATGTTAGGAATATTTTCTGAGATTGTGTCAAGGTTGTTGTAGAGGTCTTGTTTTTCGAGATATTTCCCCAAAAATCTAATCGGGCCTTTGTTGGGGGTATCTTCTTTGGAAGGTCAATCTTCTTTTTGGAAGTAGTATGGGGTATGTTCGTATAGTTCTTTTGCCGTTTTGTGTGTTTTTTCGCGGCCTTCTTTTGCTAGTTTATCTGCTTGTTCATTGCCATCAATATTGGCATGGGCTCTCACTTTGTGGAGGGTAGTGGTGTTTATTCAATTTTGTAACATTTGGACCATTGTCATTAGTATGGCTTGGTCGGGGTGGCTATTGTGAAGGGTAGGGTGTGTTATTTGAGTGTTTAGTAGGTGAAGTGCATTTATGCAATCGGTGAATATGTGAGCGGGTTCATTATTGTATTTAGTTGTAATGATTTGTAGTGTTTTGTGGATGGCCATAAGTTCTGCTCTAAGGATATTTTGTAATCCATGGAGTCTTTTGGCTAATGTAATTTCTTTGGTAGAATTATATATGCCATATCCAGTTTTTTCTGTGCGCCAATTTCCTGGGCTGATTTGTTCTAGTGGTTTAAAGGATCCATTGGTATAATAGCAATGTGCGGGGTTAAATTTCGGTGTAGTATGAGTTGGATAATTTGGGAGGGGGGGGGGCGGTGTGAGAAGGTAGTTTAATGTATTGTTGATGTAGTTTAGTTTTGACCATTTTTTACTTCCGTTTACGGGGGTTTGTATAGGTGTAGGTGGGACCATTTTTGTGTGTAATCGGTGTATGTTTAAGTTGTGTGTTATGGAGGTAAGTTCGGAAAGTTGTTCTATGGTGCCAAGGGTTTGATTTTGATGGTGGACACATCTTATTTGTAATGTGGATGGTTCAATTCGTGGATGGTTCAACTCGGGTAACACCATATTCGTTATAATGGGAAAATTCCATGATTTTGGGAAAATAAAATTTAGGTCGAGTCGACCTAAATTGTACCCACAGATTGAGTACATCACTAAAACTCGACAAAACAACCAATCGTCTAAATTTTCAAATGGCCATAACTTACTCAAATTTTGTCTAAATTGGGCATATGAGGTGTTTTTTGACATCTAATTTTTCTGTAGATGTCAAAAAACACCTCATATGCCCAACTTGAACGAAATCTGAGTAAGTTATGGCCATTTGAATATTTCGACGATTGGTTGTTTTGTCCAGTTTCGGTGAAGTACCTAATCTGAGGGTACAGTTTAGGTGGACTCGACCTAAACTATCATTAAATTGGGAGGTTGAAAATCTCCCAAAATAACGAATATGGTGTTGGGTGGAATAGTAGGTTCTTCGTATGGTATTGAATCTGCTTCAAATAATGCAATAATATGAGAGTCTGGGAATGGGTTTGAGTGTTGATTATTGTTTTGGTACCAGTTGTGGTTTGGTGCGATGATTGTATTTGTGTTGTTTGGGTCATGTTTGGCGGCAAGTCGAGCCCAATGTATTGCTTGTTCTATTTCCTTCTCATTGTGAGGGTGAGCTATACCATTTCTGATCCATTTGTAGTCAAAGGCTTTTTCCACGGATCCGAATATTTTGTCTCTTTCAAAAGGTGAATAGTATTTTTTTAGTTTGGTAGAGCATGTGACAGGGGAAGAAAAGTATGATTGTTCAATGTTAAAGGATGATATTAGTGAGTCTAAATGGGTGTGGATATTGTGTATTGCGCATTTTTGAGAGGGTCATTTTTTGGGATTCAATATTTATATCTTTGGTATAGCCAAATTAGTTCCGTTTCAAAGGGTTGGGTCGATGGTTCTATGTTTGTAGGAGATTGTAGTTTTGTATTGTATTGATTCCATAACCATTGGAGTCGAGTAGTGGGAATAGTGTGCAAATGTCGGCCATTTTCTTCATAAAGGTGTGCTTGATTTTTATCTATTTTAATTGCGCTTGAGAATGTGAAGATATCATTTTCGGGACTGCATTCTGTTGTATAAATGTTTAATAGTGGAATAACTATGGGTGGTGTTACGAATCTTGAGTCTGAGAATTGTTCTTGGAGGTGGTGGGCTAGGATGATGTCCGAGTAAATTTTGTTTTGAATTTTTTGGTAGTATTGTTTTAATTTTTCAATATTATGTGTAGAGGCATTGGTGTCATGTTGTGGGAAAAGGTTTCTTTGGGAAAGCCATTTATTGTATGTATTATCATTGTGTTGCCATTGGCATAAATATTTTGTATAGGTATTTTGTATATTATTTGTGTCTGTGTGTTGGATATGTTTGTCATGTATGATGTTAATAATAGAATATATGGTAGGGTTTTTGGGGATTTATGTTGGGGGACGGGGATGGAATGGATGTGGGAGGTTAGGGGGATTGATTGGTGGGGGGAGATTTCTTGGGGTGTTGTTATTGTTGATGGTGATGAATGAGTCTTGAAGTATATAGGAGTATGAGTGTATGTTACAAGGGGTATGACATGTAGTGGGGCATGTTGGGTGGCAAAATAATTGTTTAGCAACATTTAGAGCACTTCTTATTAGTTTGGATGGGGTGAAGTGGTAGGTTTTGAAGTCCTCATTGTTCATGATGTGTGTGCCGTTAGGTAAAGTAATTTGTTTTAGTTCAAAAATATTTTTTGAGAGGAGTTTTTGTAGAAGCTTTTGGGAGAGTTGGGCATTGAGTGTGTTGTGATTTAGTGTTTCTTGGCGCCATATTATTTCCAGTGATGTAGGATCAATGAGGAATTTTGGGAACGTACTTTTAAGGTGGACTTTAGCTATGTGTTTTAATAAGAAGAATGTCCGTGTGATTGGTGATCTTATACAATCACTTTTTTTTAATTCTGGGTATGTTTTCGGCACCACCATATTGGGCAAGGACATAATGAGCTAATCCATTATATATTTTTCCAAGTCTACCTTTATCGTTTAAAGCATTTTGTAGTTGTTCACCTATACATCGGAGATATGCGTTTCTGAGGGAGAAAGCTTCAAGTCCAAATAGGTTATGTGGGAGTTGGGTTATTACATTTGACATACATTTTGGTAATCCACATATGTTTTTTGTATGGCTATTATTTTTTTATCAAGTTTTTTGATAGCTGGCATAGAGTATGGTACACTATAGAAGCTGTATGCTACACCTGGGCGTAGTACAGTGTCAACCATTTTTATTTTTGTTTCATTGTGGCCGGACATGTTGTTAGTTCTTTGCATTGTCTAATGAGTTTTGTGGTTGTAGTGTGAATTTGGATTTTCCATTTTAGTGAGGGAACAAGATTTGTACCTAGGTATGTATGTGGTTCATTTTGATGTAGTATAGGGATTGGTTGGTTGCGGTAATTGATGTTAGAAGCTTGCATTAGGGCTTTGAAAGTGGTAGGGTTTAATTTGGATTTATTTGGGCATCCGGTAGCGGCACATTTTGGGACACCTACGTCCATACCGGTCCATTTGCAATATCTATCAATTTTATTGAGTTGTATTTGGATAGATTTAATTTTTTTGCTTATGGCGGCGAGGTCATCAGCGTATGCTGCAGAGTTTATGGTGATTTGTGATGTGCCAAAAGTATATCCATTATTGCCTCGTTCTAACCATCTAAGTAGTGGTTCTAAGAATATAATGAATAGGTATGGGCTAAGGGTGTCCCCTTGTATAGTTCTTCTATGAATGGGAATAGGTTTGGTCTTTCCAAAGTGCTCACTGATGTAGTAAGTAAATGATTGAGAGTATATATTTCCGACTAGTGTAGTTGCATCTTTTGAGTATCCAAGGTCATTCATTATTGCTAGTAGTTGAGCGTGATCTATAGAGCCAAAGGCATTTTTGAAGTCAATGTATAGAATATATATGTCTTGATTTGTGAATCTGGCGTCTTCTAGTACTACTATTATGGTTTGTATTTGTCTAGAGGTACATGTCTCTGCTCTAAATCCTTCTTGACTATCGTGTAGGATTTTAAATTTTTCACCATATGAGGATAATATTGAGGTGAGTGTACTAGTGTAGAGTTTATATATTGTGTTCGCTAATGCAATTGGTCCGTGATTTGGTAGTATTGAAAGATCTCCTTTTTAATATAGTAAAATCGTTGCACTTGTTTTCCATGAGGCTGGTATTTGTTTTTGTTTATAACAGTGAGAGAAGAATAGGAATAGTAGTTTATGGAATCTTGGAGGCATGTTTTTGAATATTGAGTTCGGTATACGGTCTAGCCCTGGAGCTTTGTTGTTTCCGAGGTTGCGGAGGCATGTGTCGTATGTAGCTCTGTTGAAGTATGTATGTAATGGATTTTTGGGTTCTTCTCGTTTGTCTAAGGTGTATCCGTCTAAATTGTGCCATGGATATTGGCGTACTGCACATGTGCATTCGATTCGGTGTTGTGGTTGGTAATTACATGTTGGGACTGTGGGTCTATTATTTTTTCTCTGTTGGTTGAATATTTCATTTGCAATGTCTTCGGGACTAGTTAAAATGTTATTTTGTTGGTCAATGATGCAATCTAGTGGTGGGATTTCAAGTTTTTAAAAAACTTTTCTATTTTTTTTTTGGGGCTAGTTTCGTATAGTTGTCTATATTTTGAGATGGGTTTTTTAATATTATCTTTGGCGTATTTTGTAGTTACTTTCCGGGCTTGTATATTGGCATTTTTTGCAATTAATGCAATGTCATTTATCCATGTACCATGGGGTAGATCCGGGGGAGGTGGGGCAGGAATTTGGGTGTGTTGTGACGTTAGTAATTCATTACATATGGGATGGTTACGCCATTGAGGGTTGTTTTTTACGATTCTAATAGTTTTTCTTATTATATGGTATGTAGCTAGGTGTTGTTTCCATACTTTTGAGAGTTTGCGGGGTAGATAACCGCCTTGTTGTGATGTTCGGTTTGTTATTTGTGTTATTGGTTGGGCTTTACAAGTTTGTTTGAGTGTTTCGGAGATATTATTGATGATTGTATCTAGGATGTGGCATGTGTCTTGCCATTGTGTTTGAGAGAGTTGGTTATTATCTTCCATAGTGTTAATGAGAGAGTTAATTTGTATGGAGTTTTCTTCAAAGAACTTTGTGTTGAATTTTTCTAGGTATGGAGTGAACTTTGTATGGAGTGAACTTCAGAGAACTTTGTGTTGAATTTTGGGATGGGATTTAGTATTCGTATGGTATCATTGTTTGTGAATGTGGGGGTACGTCTAATTAATACATTATTTGGGATGTGGAGTTGTATAGGTGAGTGATCCGAGTTGAGAATAGTATCCTTGTTTGTTGTAGAGGTGTATTGTGTAGTGTTGCTTGTATTTAGAAAAAAACCATCTATTAGGCTCCAATCACTGTAGTTATATCCTCCTTGTCTAGAGTATTGTGTGTCAGTATTTATATAGGTGAAGTTTAGATTTTCTGTACAGTGGCGCCATTGATAATCTATGGTTTGAAGGGGGGGTGTTATGGTTTCCATTTTATCGACCGATTAAAGCTATGTCTCTGTTGAAGTCCCCACATAACATGTAGGTGTGGTTAGGGTTGTTATTTATGTGGGATGTAATATTGTTTTGTATGTCTATAATAAATTTGGTATCTTCAGGGTGGGAGGGCATATACATGTGGAAGATTAATCATGGTTGTAGTGGTTGATTAGCGATTTTGACTATTTGGAGGTATGGAGATATGTGCATAGGGGTAGGAATTTTTTTGATGTTACCTGGAAAAGCGTATTTTTTGTGTATTAGTGTAAGGAGGCCACCGCGGCCCGGTGTGTATGGTCTACATTGTTGGATGCATCTTGTTAATGCATGTGTGTTATTAAAAATAAATTTGTAGTCTTGGAATATGGTTTGTATGTATTTTGTGGATTTGTGGCCGATATTTTAGTTTCTTGTATAGCTATGATGGCCGGTGGTGTGCCTGTATGTGTGACCAAAGCTTGTAAGCTAGGGAGAGCGGTGTTTAGAGATGAGGCATTCCATATAATTATGTTTGTGTTTTCATTGTTTGAACTAATATTTTGGGTCTGTGGGGGCAGGTGGGAGGGTGGAGGTGGTAGATGGGTATATTTTGGTATAGAGTTGAAACATTTTAGTGATTCATTAATTACGTTATTAGGAAGGTAAGGAAATTTTTGTTTTATTTCGTTGTTTGAAGGCGGTATATTTTGGCTATGTAAGAAATCGTATAGTTCTCTATGTATTGAGTTTTTGTGGTTTATGATATGTAGGTTTTCTTCCAAAAATTTTGTATAAGGGTGTGGAGTGTGAATATGTCTTTCGGATGGGTTTGCTAAGTTTGATAAGGTGTATAATAGCGTGTTAGTCCATGTAATTATATTCAGGTTTTGTAGGTTCAACAAACGGTTACATTTGTCTATGTTTGGGTGGGTGGTAATTACTAGGGCATATAAAATATGTGTTGATGGGTGCGTATTTTTTTGTTGTATGTATTGGTCAATGTTTGGGTGTGTTGTGTTGTGTAGTTGGTATAATATATGCGTGGTTTTTAAAAGAGGTGCGAATGTCTGAGCAATGTGTTTGTATTCCGGTTGTAGTTTTATGATATTTGGTATAAAGTATATTTTGGCATTTTTCTTGTGTGTTGTTGGGTGTCTTTTTAGTACATTAGGCATGGGTCCTAGGTTGGTTTCTATATCTCCACTTAGTAGTATTGAAATTTTATTGTGTAGGAGTTTGGTTTGTTTTTGTTTTATTGATTTTTGTATATATTATAGGTATTTTCTAGTTTTTGTATTTTTAGTATTTTTGTTTATCCGGGTATGTGTGGATGTTATGGTGACTTTGGGTGTAATGGGAGGATGGATGTATTGATTCATTGTAATTGTAGGTGTTTGTGTGGTTTGGCTTATTTCTGGTTTTTAGTGCTTTTGTATGTGTGTATGTTTTAGTTTCTTGGATGTATTGCCATATATGTGTCATAGGTGTATTTCTTGGTATTTGTATGAGTGTGGTATGAGTTGTGGTGAGACTATATTTTTTGGTTAAGGATGATTTTGTGTCGTATGTGTTTCTATTTGTGTTTTTGTGGTCTGTGTGCAGCAAGATGTATATGAACGTGGGATGGCCAATGTTTTTGGTAGATGTCTTTGTTTGTGGGAGCATGGCTATTGTGTGGTGTATGTATGTATAAGGTATGTTATTGTTATTCTTACATGGTAGTTGTGTGTGAGTATTGATTGTGTATATTTCGTATGTGTTTTCCAAATAGATATTCATACCGTAATGGTATATGTAGTGACAACATTTATATGTATGGAGGATTAAACCCTAGTTCCAATACAATCTTTCACCATGTGGTCTCCAAGACTTGTATCTAGATGTAGGTGTCTTGTAGTAACGGTCTAGAGTATGTCTATGGTAGGAGGTAGCTAGGGGGGTGAGTATAGAGACTGTAGTGATGCTAGGGTGAGCTACTATAGAGAAAGGGAGAGAGTGGGATACCACTAGTGAGAGCAAGCCAAAGGTAGAGTGATGTGCATCTATCTGGGGAGGTGTGGAGAGTGCTATTGTAGTAGGCAGGAGAGCACATTCTAGCAAATTATAACAAAGAAGAGAGAACACATTAGAGAGGACCACAATTACCATGTATATAGAAGTATGTAGTACTAATGGAAAGAGGTCCAGAGGAGGGGAGTGAGAACCTTGTTCACCCTTCTGACATCAGATTGGTGAGATCTTCAGTTGTGGTCCTTGGTCAATCCACGTTTGAGTGGTCGTCTAGGGCTGGGATAGTTGGTGGTCGCGATCCTGTGATTTGTTGCATAGCCATTAGTTCAGAGGCCATTAACTGCTCAACATTTGATAGTTTCGCTTGTAATTCACTGGTGCGATTGTCCGTGTAGGCCCTTGTATCCTTGATGATGTCCTCTCGTAGGATAGAAAGCTCTATACGCAACCTCTTGTTACCTTCATCTACAATTGAGGTCATTTCAGACCTGGTAATGTCTGAAGGGGTAGGGATAACTTGAAGGGACGCCACCGTGTTTACAAGGGCTTTGTTGATGTCGTTGAAGCCCCATTTCTCCAATGGGTCAGTGGAGGGTGGATCATCACCTTCAAGGCTGCGACGGTGGGGAGAGATCTCTACTTGATGTTGTCCTATAGTGAAGGTCTTGTGTAGGAATTGGCGGTAGATGATGGGGTTAGGGAATTGCACATTGACACTACCATTGTGCTTTCCTCTCTGTTGTTTTGGAACCATAGGGAGATTACATTTTTGGCGTGAAAGGTTTGGTGAATGGCCTCCGTGGTTTCAACTACGCTCATAAAGATGGGGAGCAGAGATAGAGTAACCGTGAGTGCATCCTTCTTGGCTCTATCAATGGGTGAGAGGGTTCTAGAGCTACTAGCACAAGCTGGCATCATCTCATGGTGTCTGGTGATCTGATGGAGCTCAAATTTCTTGGCCTATTGTGGAATTGGAGCGACTATAAACGCATGTAACTCCTCCTATACCTTCTGCACATCTGTGACCTCAAACTCCAAGTTTCTCGAGAAACTATTTGCCACTACGTCTTGGAAAAGGATGTGAGGAGCAACACCTTGGAGAATTTCACTCTTGATTCGCACTGATAAATTCTTTTGTGCCATCGCATAAAAGGTTTTGCATACTTTCCCTAAAGATGCCTGTCCTATAGGGTCCAGATGTAGGATGAAGTATCGGGTGCCACGAAGGAGGGCAATGGCATCTACCTCTGGTCTAAGGAGATGAAGTTTAATAATGTCTGACCAAACACCTTTTTGCCCCTCTTTTTTGATCCCTTTGCATAGAACGGCAATGGGATCCATTAGGTTGGTGCCTAACGGTATTTTCATGTGCTCTAGTCTTGCCAAGGCTAGTCTCTACACATCATCATGATACATAGGATGTGGTGGCAATTTGAAGTGAATTGCCACATGAAAGTCATAGGAGAGTCCAGTGATAGGGTGTGTAGGAATATCGAAGGGTACCTGTGTAAGGTTGTAATGTTGGCCCTTGATGTTGTCATTGCGCATCGATGAATATAAGAGTTGGGGGATCCTCAAGTAGGCTACCGCGGCGCTGAGGGCCTCCTCTGTTTTATCTTTGGGTACTCCACGAGTAATCTTGTCTCTGACACTCTCCCCACTGAATAAGGGCTCTTGCCCTACATCCATGGCAAGCTTTTCCATAGTGGAGAAGCCCAACCAAAATCGAAATGAGGAGAGGTCAGGGATAGAGACTTGGATGGGGGTGGGATAATTACCTCTAGCTTTTTTGGATGGGGTTGGACCTCCACTGGCCATTGAGACTATTTCTTCAGTCTCTGTGACCTTCATAACTCTTGGGTGAGGGTTTTTGGTGTCCATGGCATCCATCTTGGTTGTAGGTGAGGTGGTTGGACTTGGGAGGTCGTTTGAATAGGGACAACTATTGGGAGGCTCTAATCTAGAGTCCTGGTGCTTAGAAGGCAAGGGCTGGGGTAGGTTGTTTAGAGGGCGAGGTAGGTCGCTGGAGTAGGTCGCTGGATAGGGTAGGTCGCTGGGTGGCTGGGGAGGTCGTGGGTAGGATGGATGGGTCGCTTGTTGGCTGGGGTGGGCGGGGATTGTTGGAGAGGTCGTTGGATGGGTTGAGGGAGGTCGTTGTCTTCAATCGGAGGGTCGTTGTTCCTTGAGGGAGGTCGTTGGCCTTGGAGGAAGGTCGCTAGCCTGGAACTATTGGGAGGGAGTGTTTTTCGAGGGAGGCGGCTGGCCTTTGAGGAGGGTCGTTAGCTTGGGGTGCCGTTGAGGGGGGAAGGTCGCTGAGGACTCGAGCACTCGCTGAGGACTCCAACACTCGCTGAGGACTCTAGTACTCTAGTACGCTTGTTTCGAGGGGCAGTTGTTGTTGTGCGTGCCTCCCTCTACTGGACTCCAGGGTTTCAGTGTTCCAGTACTCCAGTACGTCTTTTGTGTTCTGGTACTCCAGTACTCGCGCACTCGTTGAGGACTCCAGTACGACTCCAATCTCGGGTCGCTTGTGTTCGCTGCGTCTTGTGCCTGCAATGTCTATCTACAGCACCGGTCTACAGCGTCAGTCTGCGTCTGTCTATTGTGTGCCTTCCTTGTGAGTACTTGCAGGTTATGGGTCCCCGTCAGTGTCAACTAATGTTGGTATAGGTCTTATGTATGCATGAGGCGCTGATATGTGTGGATGCTGCGTGGATTTACTCCTGTTGTGTGTCTTGTAAGTCTGTACTAGTTGCTAGTCTACTCCGGTTCAAGTCTAGGTCTTGTTGAGGCTATGTTGATCCGGGTTGTGAGTCTGCTTGGTTATGAGTGTGTGCTTGTTGGTACTGTCTGAGTCTGCAGGTTGCAAAGTCGAAATGAGGTTCTATCTAAGTCGAGTTGATTGTTTCTGCAGGTTGGTGAGTTTCGCTGCACTCGGAGTAGCTGCTCTCTTCTTGGCCGTTGGTTGGAAGGTGTTGATTCAGTTCTGAGGTGTCGACTTGTGCGCTTGCAGTGTCTTCTATGGTCCTGCAAGATTCTAGGAAAAAATGTGCAGCGCATCCGCACTCTATTGTGGATGTAGAGATCTCTATGTCTGTGCACAGGATTATTGCGATCTAGGATTAGGTTCTATGTATTAGGTTAGGCTATTGCTGTCACTACTTGTGATCTATGTTATGTGTGAGGTTGATTCAAGAAGATAATTGTAAGACAGAGGGTGTTGAAGAAGAAGAAGAACGCCGGCTCCTTGAGGGGGCCGGTGTGAGTGAAGTGTCCGTTCATTCCACTACTAAGTCCATGCCCACCGGGCATGGGTTAGTAGTATGGAACTACTTCGAGGGTGTTGACTAATGGTGTGTGAGCTACAGATCTAATGTGTTAATCAAAACTTGTGACATTTTGGAGAAAACTTACAGGGGTAGTTGCCTGTCTTGTTGCTGCAATATGGGGCTTGTGCACTTGCTGCTGCTGATTGTGGTACTCTCCAAGGCTATGGATGCGATTGCTTGAGCTCCGTGTGCCAATGTCGGGCGATGTGCTTCTGTTGTCTTCGATTGGTCTTGTCTTTCTTGCTATACTGTAAGATAAATCCCTAGGTTGGGGAGGTGTGTCGACTTAACAGGAAAGGCTTATAGATCCGCTATCCAGCATTCAGATCTGAGGCAAAACTTGTGGCACGAGGTTTAGTCAGATCTATGCGCCAACACTTGCTCCGAGGCTTCTCAGTAAACGCACATCATAGATCTAATCACTCATACATTCACTCAAACTCCAGATCTGATGTTTGTGAGCTCGTTCCAACATGGTCTGCTTCCCGAGCCTCTCTTACTTCTCACATCTAAGATGTGCGGCGAGCTCTCACCAAGATCAGCCACCTCTTGGTGCCCACAATCTTGTTTCTGAAACTAAGTCTCACCTCCCCTCACCAGAAATTTTGGAGCTCACTCAGTCCTCGTTCTCCTCTTTTCTCTTTGTCAAGTAAGAATGTTGTGAATCACAAAAGTAGTCAACTGTCTTGCACTTCACAAGGGAGAATCAAGGAGTGCAAGCGGAAGTAGATAATGTCTTACTTTAGTAACTATATTCCATCACTTATAACCAAAGAAAATTCACGAATCACTCTCTAAAGACACTCACAAAGCTTGAATTGACAAAGACGTCAACTCAAGCACATGCGCGCCGCTATACGCACACACGCAAAACCCTAAGAAATTAGATACATCCACTGTGCGGATGTAGTTTGGCGGATGTACATCACTTACAAACATAAAGTAGAACTAGCTAATCTACCCTAGTACTACCCAATGTGGTGCGGTCCTCATGCCACATCCTGTGACAAAAGAGCAAAACGTATAATGCAAAGATGTGGAATTGAATATATTGGTGATCCTCTCTATTTGGCATTTAGTACTAGCTCAAACAATGATGGCCACTATGAACCTATCAATTACATTTAAAATACCAATGATATGCAACCTTCATTATCAATTCCAAGTGAATTTGAGACCAATTTCAATTACAATACCTTTTCACCTTCAACACAATATACAAATAAATATTTTGGAGAAAAATCACAAAACACTATAAAAAAAGACACTTTACAATCAAAAAAGAGACTTCATTGGACAAAAGCGTTTGATTTAGTACTAAGAGAAATATTAGACAAAAACACTAAAACACCAATGTTAAGAATTTGATCACTCTTTAACAAATCATATAAAATTGACATCAATACTATTTGGTTGCAAAACCATATGCAACTGTTTTGGATTTTTTTATAAAATATTCATCAAAAGAAACCATTTGAAGACATTGACTATTCATGTCCATTCTTTCACAAAGAATCTTTATTAGGAAACTTATTAAATATGATTGAAACTTTTGAAGCACCTATCTAAAATGTGAATGGTAAAATAAAAAGATTATTTTTGATGATTTTGATGGTATACTGTCAAATAAAAATATATCAATTCCTATTTCAACAGTAGAAATAAACAAAGTTACATAAAAAAATAAAGAAAATGCAAATATACATTCAACATCCAACATAGAATCTTGTACAACAACTTTAGACGCTATTAGAAACAATAGTCTTACTTTCCAACTACTGAAATATTTTGCTTCAATGAAAATCATGATACAACATCATATCAATTATTAAAAGACAATCCTAAATCACCACTTTCAATTATTTTACCATTATTCAATCATTATTTCAATAAAAACATTACTTTGCATCAGTTGGAAAATACAAGTTTTATATTTAAGGAAAAATATGCAAAAACAAAAAACATTTGATTGGATACCATAATACCAAGATACAATTATGGAGATTCTAAAATCTCATAAACACTTGAGTCTAATTGAGAAGATGAAGTTAGTAATTGCCCATCATCCAAACATCAATAGAACAAAAATTGAAATTTTGAGTTATATTGATGATTTATAAAAAAATACAATTGAAAATATAAATACTTTTGCTTCAAAATAAAAATGATTAAACTCATCTACAATCACATTATATTGACGTTATTAATGAAAGCATTGAAGATGTTCCAATAATGCCATATATTTCTTGTGAAATATTGCTTTTTACTAAAGCAACTAAATTGTATTACCAAAAGGTTGAAAAATAAATTTCTCACTTTGTATGCATAGAAGAAAATGAAATATAAACTTATTCATCTGTTCAAATTGTTTGAAAAGTTTTTATATGAAAAAAGTACCTATATATCAAGTACCAGATTTAATATCAAGAAATCAAATCATTCCTTCGATACAACAATTAACACAACTAGAGGAATCATTAGTTTCTCATTGCCTTGCATTTTCCCAAATTTACAAGATTCATGGCTATGGTCAATTTAAAATGTATGGTAGTATAATTAATGTTCTTGCTAATATTAACAAAATTCAATCAATTTTGCCTCATGTATCTCAAGATGAATCTACGTTGTCATGGAATTGCTTTGAAACACTCATTGTTGATGGATTAGAGAATATATCTGCTACTTTTAACTTTAAAACACAAAAAGCTATTAATGTTATATGTATATAAAGCTGATGATTGTTTGATATCTACATTTCTTAAGAATCTTCAAATCTAATTGAAAAGTCTCCTAGAAATTGCCCAACCAATATTTGAGGTGATTTTAATATTTGATACTTTAGATACCAATCATGTTGCTTGAAATAAAATAATATTGTTGGAGTTTATGACTCAATTCAATTTGAAATCTCAATTTAGCACAAGTACCACTAAAGAATGAACCCAAATAGATCACATATGGACAAATGTTCTATGAAAGGATTATAAAGTAGGAGTATTAGAAGCCTATTGGCTCAATTAGCATAAACCAATATATATAGCATTTATATTACCAATCAACCTTCCAACATTTAAAAGCCTAAAAACCGTCTTCTATATCTTCTTAAACAACTTAATAATAAACAACCACAATAATATAATTGTGATCATTATTTATACAACAACATGATCTTCATCAGAATCACTAGACTTTACATGTGTAGAAATTCAAAATTTTGTTGTATTGTTGATGCAACAAAAGTTGTCCATTGATCTTTAGCTAAATGATGAATTAGACCGTTGAGACATCGGTAATAGTCTTCTTCTCCAACTCTTGGTGAAGTCGTTCCTTGATAATGGTCCAAATTTAGGCCTTAAAAATGCCATGGTTTTTGACTTCTTCACCTCCAGGCTCCATACTTCCAACTTGCAATAAAACAACCAACGCTTTTGCATCTCCTTAAAGATTTTCATGAAGTCTTATAACAACATCTATAAAAGTAAAAGGAAAAAAATAAATCTCTTATGAAGGAATGACATGAATTAAGATCTAGTTGATATTATATAATGACCAACAATGAAAATATTAATGTTGTTCTTAAGGCAAGGCAAGTTGTATATTGAATAAACATATGAAACTTTACTTTGGAGAAAAGAAAACTAGAAAGGGATTTATGTATCATTTTCAAAACAAGTGGACGCCAAGCCACGAGCTCAAAGTCGTTGGTTGAAATGAGTGTATCTCATATAATTAGTCTGGGTTCAAAACCTCTTGGACTTGTTTGAGGAGTTATGTGGAATGACGTGGCTTTGCACTGCTAGCAAAAAATCTAAAGATAGAAAATGTTCTACCAACCAACTAGGCCAATCCACCCCCTTGAGCTATCAACATCAAAGATGCAGTGACATGACAAGATATACCAGTGGTGTTAACCACTATCGATAAAAAGGTGGTAGTTAATACTGTCATTTTTGTAATTTGGAACTAATTGCTATGCTTTTTAGAGAAAAAAACAAAATTAAATACAAGTGTCAATTCCTATTATACATCAAGTTATTAATTTGAATACTTTGCTAATACTCATATGAAATTTTGGTTACTAATGACTCACGACAAGTTTTGATAAAAAATTTCAAGATTTGTATAAAATATATAACTACATAAAAATCTCTTTCTCAAAAAATATATGAAAAGATTAATGGATATAAAAAAATTAATGATGTTACCAGAAATTTTGATATTAATGATTTTAATGTTGTATAGTCTATTATTTTGTGTGATAATTTTTTTCTTAGGTTAGAGCCTCTTGTAGCGTAGCTCCTTGTTTAATATGCATCAATTGTGCTTGATGGTTCCATGATGGTACAATGACACAATAGTATCAAAGGCACTATTAACATCTACAACAACTATGATTGTTATTAGCCCCTAAGGTACCCAGTGACGCTATCTTGTGAGCGGTGAGCAGTGAGCAGAAAAAAGTTTGAGAACACCAAAAAAATTGTTGTTTTTAGAGAAAAAAAGGGAATTTTTCGGGAAATTAGTGGTACAACTATGAAGTTTGACCTTAAATGTTGCAAAATTTTCTAAATTAAGAAAGTACCATATAGCCGTGAATACATTGACAATTGAATGTTTTTTTCCATGTTTCACGCATGTCAAGGAATTTTAATCTTTGAGTTTTTTTTTTACGAGGATTACATTTGTGCTTTTATTTAGGATGGCAATTTATAAAACAAAAGCTTTTGATGAAGTGCTAGAGTATTAGATGTGGAGTAAAATAATTTATTTCTTGAAGCAATAACATAAGAGGTTTCTATAGAAATAACAATGGTCTGTGAAAACCTTAAACTACCGGGTGATGGTGAGAGTTATCCAACTTCTCCAAATAGAAAGGTTTAGGGTTCAAATCACCGTTGTGAAATGCTCCCTCTATCTAGGGGAACTGTCGAAAGTTGCTAACAGAATACTTCTGTTGTAAGTTAGGAAAAAAAAATTTAATTAACTAATACCTATAGTCACGTAGTGGGAATATGGACATCCCATCAGCTATCTAGACCTCGTCTAGAGTATTAAAAGTTCAGCCGTGACGTACATCACCGTGCAAGTTTTGCAATATTAACAAGCTCTGGTATGCGTATAACTTCATTAAAGCTGTAGCTTGGAGCATGCATGAACAAGTCCTTTTTGTAGTCCATTTTACACAAGTAACGTAAGATGTAGTACACATGCTTACAATATTTCCATTGCCCCTTCTTTCCCAACGCCTCTGTAGACATCTTCAAGAAATCTGGGCACGTACATGCCAGGTAGTTCATGATGGAAGCGGCAAGCAGTGAGCAGAAAAAATATCCGAAAGCCAAAAAAGAACGCTGTTTTTTTCTTTAAAATGTGTATTTCAAGGAAATTTCTATAGAATTGCAAATTTTGGAGACAATTTGTGAAAATTTTACTAAATTAAAAAAGTATCCTATAATGGTGGACACATGTGCCATTCAATATAAAAAAATATTGGGCCTTATTCTTGACCCGTCCATGGATTCAAATGTACATATTACATTTTTCCTAGAAATGTCTACATTTATAAGGGACATAGACCCAAATATAACCATCCAATTTATCAAATATAAATACTGCAACGATAGATTTTCAACTGAAGCAATTACAAATAAAATAAACAAATACCAACCACTTATCAACGACATCACCTTTCTAGGATGGAAAGTTGACCAACTCATCGTTATCACATCTTGCACCCGTGCCACCACCTTTATTCCATCAATGACAATCATTGAAGAAACATTCAAAAAACCCATTCAATCTTTTAAAAAACGTTCAGTAACAAATACACTTTTGCAATCCTCACTAGCCACATCATTGAAATTGATGGCCAATCCACCATAAATGGCTTCTTTGACCCCTTCATACATTGCCCAATTATATATGCACCAACATTTCTCTTTAATATGAAATCTTTTTTTATACCAATATATAAAAGCTTGGTGTTCCATGATTCCCACACCTAACTTTAACGTTGCATTTCTCATCAGTGTGAGCATACAATGTTTGGCATATTTGCGTCAATTTCTTCGGCACGCGAACAATAAACCACTTTGATGGATCACACACCAATTCCACACTGAGGTTGTATGTAGAACTCTTGAATCTAGTCCATTGAAGGCCTCTTCTGTACTTGTTCGAGTCACTCTTGTTCCATCTTGTGGATTAGAGAAATTCACCGTATCCAATTAATGAAAATTGTGGCCTGACATGAGTGGCATGTCAAGCTTGGTTTTGGTAGACTTAAAGATCTCCGCACGTTTTAGTCTGCATGTCTTGGAAGGGCCTAGGAAAGTATAGAACAACTTTTGCAATAAATGTGGAGTCACTTAAACATTGTATGGATCGCTACCAAAGCGTACCTATGTTGTGACCTTTTTCATCGTGCCACGTTTTAACCAGCCTTAATATGAAGTGATTTTTGTGAAAGCTCAGATGATATTGTCCATGGTAGCCGCATACAAACACCTCATGGTGGTTTCAAATTTTACGAGGCAATGATAATAGAATGTATCTAAAAGGCTGAACGATGGCATGCCTGCTCTTTCATCAAGCGTGAGATCTTGCGAGGACACAACAATTCTTATGTAAATTCTAATTAGATTTCTAAATAGTTTTTAATTCCAAAATGTACAAGGCATTAAGAGTACTTACAAGTTGCATTGTGCAGTCCCATTGTCTATATTGCCATCCAATCCTCAAGAGTAAGACCCTTGCTCTTGGCAGTAGCATCCAAAGATAACCACCACCTTTATATAACTTAGTATTGCGCTTGAGCCTCCTCTTGTGTCTTGGACTCTTTCCATACCTTGCACATGGGAATGTGTTGACCTTGGGTACTTAGGAGAATGTTATTATTGGTGCCTTATTGCAGGCATATAGTTCAATGGAATTAAAATGTCCGTTTTTTATATTCTATTGGCATGTCCTTATTGCTACTACCATCAAATTGCTAGATGGCATGCCTGCTAAGAAGCTTTAAATATGAAATTAGACCCACAAATTTATTGATAAATATCAACTATCTTAGTTATCATCAAGACACATAATTGGTTTGCCTTTGTTGTTGCTCTGTTCAGATAATCTCAGTCAATTTATCGATTTCATTTTTTGAATTTTTTTTTCCATAAGAGTATACATGTATTTTTTTAACTCTTTTCAACCTTTTAAGTGGCCCAAAGAAAGCCTTTGGATCCAAAACTCCCCTATGAGCTAGTGAAAATCTTGGAAATTTTAGAAACATTGTTTGATAAACAAAAATGAATATGAAAATAAATCCAAAAAATTCTTCAAAAATAATATTCATCTTCACTTTTTACCTTCAACCATCAAGTAATTTTCTTTGTAAAATATAAATTATATTTTGGGATATTCTGTTGTTGCTAGATTGAGATCTTTCAAGTTTTTTGAAATTTTTGAGGGCCTCCAAAATGGGCCTCGGATCTGAGGGCCATCTTTGGGGCACTCCAAAACTTTTCAAAAGTTTAAATTCATGCCTTGATTTCCAAAAAAAATAAATTTAAATAGAAAATAGAAAACATAGAGTTTATCTTGCTTCTGTTGTTGTTTCATTTCAAGTAAATAAGTCAACCTCATAATTTTATTTTTTGAATATGGTATTTTTCCATATGAGCATAGATGTATTTTCAACTCTTTTCAAAATTTTGAGTGGCCCAAAGAAAACCTTTGGATCCAAAACTCCCCTTTGAGCTAGTAAAAATCTTGGAAATTTTAGAAACATTGTTTGATAAACAAAAATGAATATGAAAATAAATCCAAAAAATTTGTTCATGACTTGATGATGTGTTAATGTGTATGTTTAGATGCTAAATTCATGTTAATTCATGATCTGTATATGTTAAGATTTTGGTGACTTTGGACTTCATCTGCCTCAACACATTATGCATGGTCAATTCATGCTGGTTACTCCGTTGCTGGATTCATGTTCATAAACCTCTTTTTGAGTGACTCTGTAATGCTAATATGCTAGATTCATTCATAGCATGGATCTGTAAGTAAATCAATAGTGAGTCGTGAGGCAGATTAAGGACTTAGTTTTGAGTTGTATTTTAAAGTGTCTCTAAACTTCTATCATGTTGGATTCATAGTGAGGCAAGAGTTCAATTTAATCGGGATAGGGCCGAGGGTCCCTCGGATCTGAGGGACACATGGAGGACTAAGTTTAGTGTTTGTATTTTGAGTGGCTCTAATCTTATAACATGAACTGTTCTAGCTTAGGCGCAAGTTGGAAAATAATCGAGATAGAGCTGAGAGTTCCTCGAATCTGAGGGAGACTTGGAGTACTGAGTTTTGTGTTTGTTTTTTGAGTGGTTCTTAACTTATAACATGGTGGGTTCCAGCATAGGTGAAAATTGACAAATAATCGAGATAGAGCTGAGAGTCCCTCGGATCCAAGGGACACATGGAGAATTGATTTTTGTGTTTGTTTTTTGAGTTTTTTGAGTGGCTCTGAACTTATGTGCATGTAATTGTTTGATGACTCTGGACTTAAAGTGACTCTACACTCTTTGACTCTCGACTCATGCTAGAATCATGAATTCTTGGTGAATTTATGTGCACATCTTTGGATTGGGTGACTCTAGACAATATTCTCGCTGGATTGACGCTTTTTTGAGAGCCGTAAGTGATTCGGAATAGAGTCGTAATACTGATGGTGAACTGAGTTTTAGGTTTTTTTCTTGGTGACTCTAATCTTCTATCATGCTTAATTCCGGCGTAGGCGCGAGTTAAAAAAAAATCGAGATTGAGCTGAGAGTCCCTCGGATCCGAGGGACACATGGTAGGCTGAGTATTGTGTTATTGGTAGTAGTGACTTTAAACCTATTGCATGCTAGAATCAAGATCTGGCGCGAGTTGAATGCTCATCGGGATAGAGCCGAGGGTCCCTCCGATCCGAGGGACAAATGGTGGAGTCAATCATGTGTTATATTTCATGTGACTGTAAACTTATTGTCTTCAGGTTTCCTGCTTCTTTATGGACTCACGCTGGTTTCATGTGACGTATTGATTTTTGTGACTCTGGCCTTCATGTGACTCTAGACTTATTTAGGTTGATTTCATGTTCAGTTATGAGTTGATGATGAATTCATGTGCATGTTTAGATTTTCGTGACTTTGGACTTCGAGTGACTGAACACTTTATGCATGCTGAAGTCCTACTGGTTTCTTTGGATGCTTCTGGATTCATGTTCATGTTCCTCTTTTTGGGTGACTCTCGAATGAAATTAAGCTGGATTGATAATTAGAAAGAAGCTATAAGTTTATTAGTGGTGAGTCCTGAGGTAGATTGAGGACTGAGTTTTAAGTTTTTTTTAAGTGACTCTAAACTTCTATCTCCATGGATTCCAGCTTAGGCGTGAGTTGAAAGTGAATCGGGATAGAGCCGAATGTCCCTCGGATCCGAGGGACAGATGGTGGACAGAGTTTTGTATTTTTTTTTGAGTGAGTCTCATTTCTCTTGTGGTGGATTCAATCATATTCATGGATACATGATTGATGTGCATGATTTTTTTTTGATGACTCTGGACTTAAAATGACTCTACACTCTATGACTCTGGACCCATTCTGGATTCACACATTCTTGGTGAATTCATGTGCACGTTTTTGGATTGGGTGACTCTGGACATCATTTACACTGGATTGACGTTTAATTAAGAGCCTTAAGTCATTCGGAATAGAGTCCTAATACTGATGGAGGACTGAGATTTAGGTTTTTTTTTGTGACATATATCTTATATCAAGCCTGATTCTAGTGTAGGCGCGAATTGAAAAAAAAACAAGATAGAGCTGAGAGTCCCTCGGATTTGAGGGACACATGTTAGCTGAAGTATTGTGTTATGTTTTAAGTGGCTTTAAACTTCATGCATGCTCGAATCATGATCTACGGTGAGTTGAAAGTATAGCTGGATACATGTGAAGCTGGATACATGTGAAGTATAGTTTTTTTTGTGATTCTGGCCTTTTTGTGACTCTACACTTACGTGCTGAATTCATGTTCATTTTTGACTTGATGATGTATTCATATGCATGTTTAGATTTTGGTGACTCTAGACTTCGAGTGACTCACCACTTTAACCCGTAAAGAACCAGAGTCTCCTTCGGGGGGATTTCAGATTTTAGGCAGGTTCCTAAAATTCGAAAAAAAATCCTATTTCTCTGAAATTTTTATTTTAGATTGCCTGTGATAAGAGCTTCGTGGACATATTTTTATTTTATTTTTTGGATTTGTGGTTTGAAAGTTAGTACCACTTAAAGCCAAAAGTGGGGACACCGGGCGCCTCCAAAATTTTTGACAAAAGTTTCTATTGACATTGAGATTTTTCACACATATAAAGATTATTTCCTCTCCTAGAAATTTAAAAAAAAACTCTTGTCTTTAGTGTAAAAAGGCATTATATTCCAAGTCAAACATTTTCACACATTGTCGGGCAACGAGGGAAAAAAACTTCATCTTTTCTGCATAAAACCTAGATATCTTCATATTTTTCACTTTTTATTTTTTCAACAACAATATGTGGTGAAAACCTTCTTATTGACCGTTTGGATTATCATTTGAATACACACGTAGTTCACAAAAAAATAAAACGTGAAATGGCAATTTTTGAACCTCCACTCCTTGCACACTTGTTTTGAATATGCTACACCCCTTTTTTACCTCTAAAAATTCGTGTGTTGGGAAATAACATCGTGCTTAAGACAATGTTAAAAGATTTAGACCTTGTACAATGCAAAAATTTGATACAAAGTGAAGTCAAAGTCTGCTGATCTACTCATTGCAGGGAAGAAAATGAACCATCATTTTGACTTTAATCACTAAAATCTATCAATCCGTGCGGTGGATTGCAACCAAAATTGTTTGGCATGTTTACATAGAAGTATATTTTAAGATCTTACGGTTGAAAATCCGAAGTTCACTTTAAAATGTGATTTTCATGTCTCTTTTTGGCAGTGGCAATTTTGGACTAGTTTTAGAGCAAAAGTGGTCATGGTCCTTTAGGGGTTAAGCATGTTGAATTCATGCTGGTTTCTCTGGATGCTTGTTGTCATCATCTTTATATACCTCTTTTTGGGTGACTCTGGAATGAAAATATGTTGGATTCATTCACAGCAAAGAGCTGTGAGTTAAAGAATAGTGTGTCGTGAGATAGTATGCCAGACTAAGTTCTTAGTTACATTTTGAAGTGTCCTTTAACTTCTATATTGCTGGATTCATGGTGAGGCAAGAGTTCTAAGTTAATCAGGATAGTGCCGAGGGTCCCTCGGATCGGAGGGACACATGGTGGACTAAATTTGTGTTTGTTTTTTGAGTGACTCTTAACTTCTATCATGTTGGATTCCAGCTTAGTCGCGAGTTGGAAATTAATCGAGAGATAACTGAGAGTCTCTCGGATCCGAGGGACACATCGTAGACTCAGTATTGTGTTTTTTTTAGTGACATTAAACTGCTTTATTGTTGGAATTATGATCTTGCGCGAGTTAAATGTACATCGGAATAGAACAGATTTCAAGTTGGTTTCATGCTTCTTTATGGACGCATGCTGGATTCATGTGAAGTTTTGTTTATTTAAGTTACTCTGGCCTTTATGTGACTCTTTGAGTTTTTCATGCTTGACTCATGCTTCCTGGTTAATTCATGTTGGATTCATGTGCAAGTTTTATTTTTAATGTTGGATTCATGCTTAAGAATTAATTTACGGTGGATTCATGTGCATGTTTTTTTTATGTTGACTCTCTCCTTTAGGTGACATTAATCTTCCTTCATGCTGAATTTGTAATGGACTCATGGATTCGGACTGGATTCCTGTGAATGATTATTCTTTGGGTGACTCTGTACTTTAAGAAATTCTACACTTCTCCACTCGATTCATGCGTATGCATTAATTCATGTTGTATTTATGCTCTCGTATTTATTTTGGTGACTCTAGTATTCTAGTGAATCTACAATTCTTTCATGTTGTTTTCATGCTGGTGACATGGATCTCTGCTAGATTCAAGTGCATGTTCTGTTATGAGAAGCTCTGGACTTCATTAATTCTGGAGTATGCCTACTAAACGAGAGTTGTAAACTAAGAGACTTATATACATTCTGGTATTTGTCAAGATTATTCATGCTGAATACTAATCACTCATGCTAGTGTCTTGAACTTATTTTTCAAAGTAAATACTCATGATGATTGACAATGCATGCGCTTAGATGGCGTCACTGTAAGGAGAGAAGGATACGCCATCTGTGGACTTGGAGATTCCCACTGTGGACACAGTGACGGCTTCTGAAGCTCTGGGCTCTCCGCATGAGGCTTCAAATTTAGTCCTTCTAGTGGTTCATCAAGTGGTACCGACGATTGGGGTAGATCCGGGTTTGGACACTACAGAGCTTTCATTGAGGAAGTCCATCCGTGGGACTTCCTACGATGTGCTCCAGAAGTCACATTATCCTTCGTCATCAATGGACTTTCTCTCTCCTCTCATGGTCGCCCCGGCCGTGTACACAAGACTATCATGGTCAAGTGGTTAGTTTGGAAGAGGGATCCTCCAATTCCATTTGTCTTCAATGACAGAGTGGAGCTTTTGGCAGATGGGATTGAACTTTCTTCAGACGGTCATCTGACCAATTACATCACCCAGGAGTCACTGACGGTTTAGGCCTCCACCGGCATGCCATGGCGAGGAGCGAGAGAGAAGTTGCACAATCTATTCGAGGCACTTATTGATCTTTGCACCAAGGAGGATGAGATCGTCATAGACCTCACCGCTTCTACAGGTATATTCATTTCATACTTCCATTTTGTTTTTTGATTATCCAACTATGATTCTAATTTCTTACTGTTTGTATTCCACATTTTTTCCAGGTGCATCTATCAAGGCTTACAAAGCCCTCAAGCGTCATATTCTTGCCTTGGAGGCAAACAAGGACTTGGTAGACGAGGTGCTTCGACCCATGATTCCACAGACGGTGGAGGTTAATTCTACGATTGTTGAACCCATGGAGCAGACTTCTCTCAAGCGCCCTTTGGAGCTTGGTGATGACGAACCATGGATTAAGACTGTGCCTAAGAGAACTTGTAAGTAAGTTCTCTTCATTCATTTGTTGTTTTTGTTATCTTATTCTTTCATCCTTTTTTTCTAATGTAAATCAGTTGCAGACGGTTCTCGACGTCGTTGATGGCTTCTCTGTCAACATTTCCTGTTGGAGTGTTGGCTCGCTTGGCAGGGAAGGTTGTTAGTCCAGAGCAGCCGCATATTTTGCCTGAGTATGCTGAAGCTGCTGCCATTGCATCCGTAGCGCAGCCATCGCCTCCACGACGTCCACCGACTACTCAGTCTGGCTCCAGAGCGAAGGTTTTTGTGGATGATGAGGCTGAGGAGGCTAGTACCGATTCTGATAGTGGTTTTGATAGCAGTATGCCGTTTATTCATCAGGGTAGTGACAATGAGTTCACATCTGAGGAGTAGTGATTCCTCTATTTTGTATGCCGTATTGACTTGATATGAGGCTTTGGATTTATGGATATATATCACCCTTGCAAGTCTTATTTGATTATTTGTTTCATACACATAAATGTTTGTACTCTAGTTAGATAATCTAATAGATATTGAATTATCATTCACGGAGGGATTTAATCAATTTTTATAATGTGTCTTTGAATTTAGAACTATACAATTATCACATCATGAATAGTTTACAAAGTTTCGAATATTTTTAGATGGTCCATCACTATCATTCTCTCCATTCAGCACCCTAAACCTTCTTGCAAAAATTTCCATTAACTCAAAAGATTCATTAGAATAGTACTACATATTTGATTTAATTAGAATAATAATACACATCCAAGAGAATTCCTCTACTGCAAGTCGCAGAGTTATTCAAGCGATGTTTATCCATGGACTTAAGATATTTGCAGTAAAAGAATTTTGATAGTTGAATAGATGTACTTCATCTCCATATTTTTAATTCTATTGTATAAGAAAATAAGGAGATTATAGATGTACTTCTTCCCCATTAATCATATATAAAACCATTATTATTTGGTATAGAAGTTTGCATTGTAATATATGTTACATTATCTCTTATCCGATTGCTTTTGGATGTAATTTTTCCACTAAATCTAATAATAGTTCCACGGCTAGAGGTGCCTCTATTGAATAAACTATAAATTAAAGCGATTGCAAGTCAAGAATTTCTCTTATGTTAATTTTTTTTTTGAAGCACAATCCACCTACATTCACGGCAATAGGTGTTCTTTTTAATTTCACAACAAAAACAATGGTAAAAATTGTCATGAATTCAGTGCTCGCTGCTTGCCACTAACCACTCACCGCTCACAAGATAGCATTCTTGCTAAGGTACCGTGACAGTTTCACACCTAAAACGCTTCAAAATTGTTGCATTCTAGTGCAATGAATAAAGAAGGAAACTAAAACATTTATTTCTAGTTTTGAACGTAGGATCTCAAATAAGACTTATTAAGTATCATAATCACATAATTACAAAAACTTTGACTACACGGATTGAAATTATATAGTATTTGAAATTAAGCAAATGGTTCATTTTCTTCCTTGTGTTGAGTGGATCAACATACTTTGACTTCACTTGGTGTCAAATGTTTGCACTACACAAGGTCTAAATCCATTACCATTGTGTTAAGCATGATGTTAGTTCCTTACACACCAATTTTTAGTGGTAAATGAGGGATGAAGCATATTCAAAACAACTCTGCAAGCATTGGAGGTTCAAAAATTGCCAACTCATATTTTAATTTTTTGTGAACTTAATATGTTTTAGATTGATAATTTGAATGGGTCAATAAGAAGGCTTACAACACATTTTGTTGGGGAAAAAATAAAAAGTAAAAATATGAAGATCTCTAAGTTTTTCTGTGGAAAGGAAGAAGTGTTTTTGGTACCTTGCCCAACAATGTAAGACAATGTGTGAAAATATTTCACTTGGGTTAACATACTATTTTTCACTAAAGACTGTGATTTTTTTTGACAATATGAAAGGAAATAATATTACTTGCTAGTATTGAAAATCTCACATTCAATAGAGTGTTCAAGCAAAAGTTTTAGGAGGTGCCCAATGTGCCCAATGTGCGCGTTTGAAATTCAAAATCCCATGAACATTTCATTAAATGTTGGATTCAAGAAAAAAGTGAATTTCGACCGAGGTTTTACTAGTGCTCTTCTATGGTAAAAATTTCAAAGAGGAATGTTAGAAATTGACACCATAGGAACTTGACCGAACTTTCAAAAAGTCCATTATTGACACTTGGTCCTTTAGGAATTAAACTCAAAGAGATTCATTTTTTTTCTTCAAAATTGGACTAGAATTATGACCTACCACGAGTTCAAATGGGGTTGTTCATAGACAATATGAAATTCAATACCTATTTGGTGAAGTGTTGGAAAAAGCTTCAAAAAAATTGTCGAAAACTTGTGCATGATGTTAAAGTATCAAAACTTGACATGCACGTGCTTGATGTAAAAATTTAGTGTAGATGATCCACATCAACAATACATCTATATGACGTACTTAACTAAATATGGACTATGCAAAGTCCAAAAATTATGACCGTTAATCACATCTCCTGATAATTTGAGAAATCTCTGGATGATTCTAGTGTAATTCAACCGGAGATCCCCTGATGATGCGTACAATTCAAAATCCAGAATTCATTGAATTTTCCAAATTTAGCTAAATGATGCATCTATACTATAGAAAGTGATAAGGAAATCTACGTAATTTCCACACTGGAACTATCATTCAAAGGGTGTGCAAGTCAATCACATGCCAAGTTGACAATTATATCCATGCACTCTTTTGACCATCCATTTGAGTGACTACCAAGGCATAGAATTGCAGACATCCATCACAAGGATCACACATGGTGGAGGCGAGAAAATGAACTGTTCCCATACTCTACGTGTCCCCACCAACGCTTTAAAAACACACCTTATTTCACCTCTGAGTGCAAAAACATAACAAGCATTGACGCTCATTTCCATGACGGATGCTTGATTACCACTACACAAACTCTGTCTGCAGGATTGAATTCTTCATAAGGTACTGAATTTTTAGTTTGGATAATTATAGTCATGGTCTTCTCGGAGATGGAAAACGATTGCCACGTCGAAAAGTACGATGTGAGCGGGTTCAAACACGTATTTCTGGACGTGGGAGTCAAGCGATTCGTCCTCAAAATGCATTTCCTCTCGGAATGCATCAAACATGAATATTCTGTTAATTCTGAAGAGAATTCATGGTCAGGCCCACTTCCATGAACTGGGTAAATTAAACATCTGCGACCATAATAGATCACTCAGAACGTCGACTTTGTTTCACCTTTGACTGGTTGATGGTCTGTGAGATGTCTTTAACAATTGTGATGAACATGACCGAAGTGCCTCTTAGTAATTTTTTGGACAAATTTTTAAAATATTCCTCATATTTTATGAATTTTTAATGAATACGCTCGACTTTTCTAGAGTATTTTACAACCCTTATCGAACGGACAAGCAGACAGATTGTCTTTTCTAGATTTTTATTGCAACAGAGCAAGGAACCTCAATCGCAACAAATCAAAGAACCTCAATCGCAAGTGTGTTATAGACTGATTATTCTTTTGATTCTGTAGCTTTCGGCATACCGTAATCTAATAGGTGCTCGAAGGTGAACGATTGGTTCCCATCATGAATTAAATTATTCATGCATAATTTAAGCTATCCAGTTGGCACAGGCTAATTTTGTATACAAGTTTACTAAATGGAAGGAATACTACTGTATCATACTGATATTTGGCGGTATTTCTCCACCCCTTGAAAATAGGGGCACATGTGTAATTCATGCGGGCTGCTTGGTTTTCAGTATTCATGTACATACATAAAAGTATGTATACCTACGCGTATTTGATTCTTAAAGAACCAAACACCTACTTTTAACAAAAATATATGATTCTTAAATTGCTGGCTTTTTTGGTGAATGCAGTTTACGATGGTAAAAGAAACAACCACTCTTTGAAGACTTTCTTGTCGTGTGTGGTTGCATTATCTAGAACCAATATCAAACCAAATATGATACTGTTGTCTCTCTCTATCTGGTCATATGGATCTTAATTTGACAGTTTTCGGTGAAAAGTTGGAAAAAGAGCGAAATAAGAAGTGTCAAAGAACTTGTGTGTAACGTGGAAGTGTCGGCTTTAGAGTGTGTGATTTAACCTCATTGGTACTACAAAGCTCTACAAATTAAAGAAGTTTAAGACCTTTCGCCATTTCACCATGACTGGCCTCCACGTCCACAATCACTTTTGAGCACGCAACTAACAAAGTCTTCACAAGAAACAAAATGGAGCACGTTTCTCACAACCTGGCGAAGTATTTGATTCTTGAAGTTCACCAGCACGTTCTACTCTACGTTGAACTTCTGGCGCACAAACGGAGCCTAGTAGAAACCTCACAAAAGCAAAAGGTAGACATGTAAAGCATCCCTCACATGATTGTGAAGAGTTTCACCCTCCCAAAATACAGGACCCCAAAGTCAACCTCAAGTCTGTACTAACTTTCCAGCCTTCGATCTCAACTCTCTGTGCTTGATGGATCCCGTGACCTAAAACTTTTCATAAAATATCTGACATTACGTCCAATAGCTGGATCAGTTTTCCCCATTTTCCTGGCGGGCATCTGAGGCATCCCCCATCATATCAGGTTGAGCAACCAGCACCTAAATTGGAGGTAAGAACAGTTTCTAACTATTGGAAGTATACGAGATTCTCTGATGCGGCAAGTGCCGCGGATTCCAGGAACACGTTACACGAATCTGCAGACATCCAGCATGTGCCGGAGCCGCGAAGCCTCGAAGATCTGGGAGTTAAGACGGAATTTGAGACTACAGTAGTAGCCGCCAGCTGCATCGAAAGGCTGGCACGAGGACTCAAGCGCACATGTCTGCTAGTGGATCATAGGATTACTCTACTGTCAACGTCATCCGCGGGGTTGCACGTCTCCACCGCCGCCGTCGCAGCCTATATGTACTGGTTGTGCACACCGGAGCGGGGTCTAGATACGTACATCGATCCTGTACGATTAAGTTTGCAAGCCCATGTTCGACCTCCTTCTTAGTTCCAGGTTCTAGAACAGTTTCAGCGTAAGCTTCATAAGATTCTCGATCGAGGACGTACTACGTCTTTCTCAAGTTTGTACTCCAAGTTCGCTTTCAAGCTGGTTCGTGGCAGGTCCAGCACGTTGTTACTGGTTCAGGTTCTTGAAGAGTTAAGATTTTCATTCGACATACTGTAGTACGTTCGGGGCGAGGTTAAGGATAGGTGAGTGGAGCTCTAGATTAGAAGTTGGTCTGTTGCAGCAGTACTATTTTGCAGGTATAGCAGCTTGAGGCACCATGTCGTCGTCCGTCGATACGACAACGAAGCTGTCCTACTTGCTACCGACAGGCACGTTCCTGACGTTCCAGGTGCTGGCGCCGCTCGCCACCAACAACGGCAAGTGCGGGCTGACCGAGAAGGTGTTGACGGGCGCGACGCTGCTGATGCTGGTGGCGGGCTGCATCGTGACCAGCTTCACTGACAGCTACACGGCGCCGGACGGCAAAGTGTACAACGGTTTCCTGACACGGCACGGGCTGTGGGTGCCGGGTTACGATGCCGCGGAGATGGTGGGCGGCGCCGAAGACGATGGCCAGGTCGTGCCGCAGCCGGAGAATACTCCCACCTCCTCGCGCCACATGACTAATCATGAGAAGGAAGTGCGCGTGAACAAGCAGTACATCGTGGGGGCCAACTTCGAGATCAAGCCGAGCGACTTCATCAACGCGTTCCTCTCCGCCGTCGCGTTCCTGACGCTCACCATGTTCACGGACCCCGTGTCCTCGTGCTTCTACCCCAACATATCGGAGACGGTGCTCAAGACACTGCCGGTGCTGCTGGCGGCCGTGCTCAGCTTCTTCTGCTCGTTCTCCGGGAAGGTCAGGCACGGGTACGGAAACTCGTACCCCGGGAAGAAAGACGCGGCGTACACGCCGCTCAAGAATCGATCATCAACATCATATGGGACCATGTCGAGACGCTCCGAGACCGCCCAGCTCTCGCCCACCATCGATGAAACCAGGATACGCATCGGGGACGACGCGCTGAGCAAGGTGAAATGATCTTCATGATTTCAGAGCATCCAACATTTCTTCCAGGGCTTTCCTCTTCTGGCATAGAGATTGTCATTGGCAAAATGTCTGAAGATGGTATTAAAGGATGATGCGTCAGTGGTGGAAGAATCAGACGTACTTATGAGACTGGAGTTCATCTTTCTTTGTGCCTTCTGGGTTTTGAGTTCAGAAACTCAGGTTTGAGAGATGAAGTATGCCGTGGTGGATGTATTGGATAACGAGTGGCGAGGTAGAAGGTTATCGTATATAACCAGTTGTTCATTCTTTGATCACAGCCTTTGCTCTTCATGGTCCGAGGGTGTAGGCTGTGAGTTGGAAGGAGAGAAGGTTACGGGTTAGCACTTCTGATGGAGATGGTGATGTAAGGCAGCCAAACGTGTGGTGAGATTATCAAACAGTTTGAAAGTGGACCAGCCTTCTATAAATCGGGAGACAGAAAGAAAGACAAGCAAAGCACTTGTCTTATCTATTGAGGGTAGTGCTACTACTTAAGCCACAAGGACATAGACTATAATATAGAGATTGGAGTGAACTTTAGTTTTCAGACATTCTGGCCTATAACCAAGGGATGAGGTACTAAGTAGAGCAAACGAAGGTAAAGTGGGTCATATTCGCATTGACACGCATACTCGTGCCATTTGTGGTCCACTACTATCCTGAGGCGGATGTGTGGGATGTGTCATAGTTATTGACGTTGTACCCGAAGCTTGAAAATAGTTGAAATTGAGGACAAAATAGGAGGGAAACTTGTACTTTGTGATGGATTTATAAAATTGTAAATACCACTGTGCAAGCATTGAAGCTTCAGGAGATGATCTTAAATGTATGTTCTTGAGATGTCTGGGGACTTTTTAGTTTATCCGTCACCAGCGTTTTGAGTAGTTTCTAGTGCAAGTTTCATCAACATGGGAATGTATAGAGCATGTTCAAGTTTCTTCAAGAGCTTCAAATCTGACAGTTCTTTTAAGGTCATAAGATCTGGATTGAGTGAATATGCCTGAACATGACTTTTGAGGAAGTGGCATCAAGTTGAATCGATCATGAGGTCCAGGTTGAATTATTAAATCATGTAACTTGAATCATTAATAATCCAGGTTGAACTCGACAAAAACCAAGAAAAGAACTGCAGCTTTGGTTCAACTAGGAACGAACCACTTGATTTCAAGCACGAAAGCCTCAATGGTATTCACTAGCAGAATGAGGGGGTGTATGTAACCTTCTCTATCAATGTTTTATCCAAGGTTTTGAACATAAAAACAAGTTAGAGTTGTAGCTTTTCTTTAAATCAACGACATTACACCCCCATTCTAGTAGTGATTTTTAGTGCATCAACATATGATCCACAGCGATCTCTTCACCAAAGTGGATCGGGTTACCACCTCCAAGAATGTCTGAATTCGTTTCAGTCTGTTTTGTCAAAGAATAATTGCAACAAGTGAACTGGAGCTAGCAATAATATTTATATGGCATACTGATTGCTCTGGCAAGAGGCTGAAGCATCTTGCGTCTTCGGTGGTGATTCCGAAGCATGAAACCGAGCTTCTTTTAAGATTTTACTCTCAATAGATTTGTTTTGTATTGAATTAGGGGATTTTGATCAGCAGTTTCTGAGAAGTTAAAAGCCTATGCCACTTTTTCCAGGTCTTGAATATAGTCGGACTCTGAAAAGAGATACAAGCTGCTTGGATCAATAGGAGGGAACTCGGAGTTTGGTTGTGAGATGCAAATACACAACAAAGTTTACTATTCAAGAGCCATCCAAGATATTGTAGATGTTGGTAGTGCCTTGAGTAGTGTGAGAACCAACAAACACAACAAACACAGTTAACAACATTTGATCTGTGACGACTTTGATGAGGCTCACACGTTTGAGGAGAGAGGAAATGCACTCAGCGCTTCAACATTGCTCATTCATTCCCGACACATTATCTTTCTGTGACCCTTCTCACGACACAAAGACAGATGTCCTTTAACCCTTTTAGGACAATGGTCAAATGTGGTCCTCACTTGTCGTAGATTTGGTCAGCATAATTTATGACATGCGAGGACCAGATTTGGTTATCGTCCTTAACCCCTAAAGTTGAAATCGACCAGAATGTGGTCGATCAGACTCTGGTCAGGCTCTCAGTTACTAAATTTAGATCGTATGAAGTTATAGTTTTAGAATATTGTAGAGTTTTTCCATACCTTTAAAATGACACCATTCATGCTTCAAAATTCCTCATACTTTAGGAGATATTCACGGTCAAAGTTTGAAAACACTGTTAGGGCATGCTGAAATCTGCCCAGAACTGCGGTATATGCTCATTTATTCTCAAAATCTGCCCAAAATCAATTAGATCGCAGTAACTTCAAAAATTCACCAAAAATTGAGATTTTACTTTTTTTCGAATTTTGTTTTTCGTACATGTAAAAGAGGTAGTAAAGCATGATCTCACCGTTTGGATTTTCAATCAGATAATTATTTACATGCCTTTTTAATTGTTGAAAATGGGCATTTGTATTTGTATTTCAGCATACCTCCATGTGAAAAATTAAGCATTTCTTTAGGTTTTATAGGTCCTATGAGGGTAAAAATTATATGGAAATATTCCTTACTCACATAGGAACAAGAATTTGAAGAGCCTCATGTCAAATTTCCTTTCAAAATTGGTTTTTTTGGCCCCCAAAACATTAGTTTTCCATTCTACAACAAGGAAAAAAAAAAAAATTTCAACTTTGAACATTACTATCTCACAAATGGAGAGGAGTTTGAATCTAAGATTCGGTATGCATGTACATGTACAAGTTAGGTACTAGATCTTACGGTTACATACTCGAAAATTTCTCAAAGGTTAAAAATTTTCACCTTGCATTGAAAGAGGGCAGTTTTGAGGGTTTTTGGCAGTTTTGAGGGCTTTCGACTTTTGGGGTTAAAGGGAAAATACAACATTCTAGAGCCAATGTTAGGAAGGCCTTTAGGGTTTTTGAAATCACTATTGAATCTAAATAGTGATTATTGTACTTAACCCCTAAAGGACCGTCACAATTTCACACCAAAAACACTTCAAATGTTGATGAGTAAGGAAAAAACAAAATCTTTTATTTACAGATTTAGTGGTAAGATCTCTATTAAGTCTTATTAATTAATATACTCATAGAATTCCATATATTTGACTGTGTGGATTGAAAGATGATAGTGTTTGAAGTCAAGCATTGGTTCATTTTCTTTCCTTTGGTGAGTGACCAACACACCTTTGACTTCACTTGGTGTCAAATTTTTGCATTATACAAGGTCTAAATTCATTACTATCGTGTTACGGATGATATAAGTTACTTGTACACCAGTTTTTAGAGGTAAAGGGGTGTAGCATGTTCAAAACAATTGTGCAAGGAGTAGAGGTTCAAAAATTTGTGAAGTTCGTATGGTTTTAAATGATCATTTGAATGGTCAACAAGAAGGTTTACAACACCTATTGTCTTGGGGGGAAAAAAAGTAAAAAATATGAAGATCTCCAAGTTTTTTGTGGAAAAGAAGAAGATTTTTGAATACCGTAGTCAACAATGTGTGACAATGTGTGAGAATGTTTGACATGGGTTTGCATGTTATTTTTCTCTCAAGACAAAAAAAGAATTTGGCGATATGAAAGGAAATAATATTACTAGATGGTCTTTAAAATCTCACATTAATAGAGTGTCCTAGAAAAAACAATTAGAGGAGCCTACATGCATAATTTGCGAGTTTGAAATTCAAAATCTATAATTTTTCATGAAATGTGGGATTAAGGAAAAGGTGGTACTCTTGCCTAGGTTTTAATAATACCCATCTATAGTAAAAATTTCAAAGAATATTGTTACAAATTAACAACATAGGAACCTGATCAAACCTTCAAAAAGCCTATTTTGGGACGTTTAGTCATGGAATCAATTATATTATGTCTTTCATTGACATACATTTGATTTTTACCTTCTACACCTACTGTTTCATTTTTATTACCCTCTTCTAGTTTGATTCTAATTGTCCTAAACTCATACTACTTGAATATTTTTAAATAATAACATCTCCAGCATTGGTTTGAGAATGTTATGGATATTATGTAATTTAATCTTTGAATGTCCATGTTAAAGGGAGAGATTTTCACTTATCTTATTATTACGTGCAACAATTAATGTTGTCCAAATCCAGATGTCCAAAATGTCTAGGGATAAAGTCGGCTCTTGGAGCAGTAACCGGACCAGGGCCCAGATCTCGACCTTGTTAGGGTTTTGTTTATGTGTTTAGTTTAGGTTACATGTAAGAGATCTAGTGTTGTTAAACCGTTTAGACCACACACAAGTGCATTCCAAAATTCTACCAACCCTAAATGCCCTTATACAGATTTGAGTTAGGTACATTTGCCAAGATCTAGGTCAAGTCTAGTAGAACATAACCGGATCTACATGATCCACACATCATCTCTTCAAAAGCAACACCCTAACCACGAGATCTAACTTCTAAACATTTGGCCATGGCACCATGGCTTTTATTTTTTGTTTCACGGTTTTAGCCAAAGTGGCGACACAAATTTTTTGGAGACCACACATGTGGAGACACAAAGTTTCTCTTGAAACCATACGAAACCAAATTTTCTCCATTAATATCTTTTTTGGAGAATCCATCTCCATAAACATAGATTTATACATCCTTTTTGGCGACAAGATGGAATCCCTGCTGTTCACTAGAAGCAATATGGCGATATGGAAAGAGCCATCAATGAAATTTTGGCCATATATATTCATAATTTTCCAGATTTTTTGGAAATATTCCATTTTGCGAAAAAAATTCACCATTTAGCTCCAAATTGCCAAAAAAAAGCCCTACATGGCACAAAACATACTATAGGTCTAATAAAAGAGTTCCATTGCTTCATAAAACCTTCACAAAAGACTCGATGTGCACTCCCGTAACCCTAGCAACACCTTTAATACTCCAACTGCACCTTTCTAGCCGACCTATCTCTCTCTACACACACACACCCCAACAACACAAGAAGAGAGAATGAGAGGAAGGGCCTCGAGCCCTTACTCTCCTCCAAACCCTAACGACCTCATCTGGATGAGAAATATGCTCTAAAATATATTTTCATCCATTGGAAAATTTTCATCCAAAACAGTCATCTACTACTAAAACTCCATTTTATCCAATTACTTTTATTACCCTAGGCTACCTTTTTACTTTCCCTACTATTTTTTATTGCCCCATCATTCTCTAGTTAACAGTCCATGAGGACATTAGAGGTCGTTTGGAACTAAAAAATCTCATTCTGGATCAATACTTTGAGCTAGAGCCTTATCCAAATCACTTCATTCAAAAAAAAAGTTGTCTATTTTTATCAGTACTTTATCAGTACTTTTATCCAAAATTGAAGTTTTGATTTGATCATTAATACTTTGACCATTTCAAAGTCCACAAGTTTCTTTTATTGATAGATTGATTTTCCATTGTGTGTAGAATAAACTTTCTTAATATCAAATTCATCTAAAATTTTCAAATTTAGGTCATCCAGTCATCCAAAATTAGAAGTATATTTTAGGAGAGCATACTTAGATCACCAACTTTGGAGCACTTAACTCTTAAAGGCCCAAGAGTCCCCTATGATGCCTGTACAGTACAAGTTCCCTTGGGGTATTCTTGGACCTTTAGAGGTTAAAAAAAAGCCATGATGGTCAATTGGGGTAAAAATTAGCATCTCTAAAAGTGTGTTTTGGTATAAATTATAAAACACAACAAAAACATGAAATTTGAACATTATTTTTTAAATGAAGAAAATTCATGGACATTATTAAGGCTTAATTCAAATTAGAGTAATTCTAAAAATGAAGGGATGATCCCCTATTGTCACCTCTACTTTATCTTGTCTAACCAAGACCACAAGGAGTTGGTGAATTGGCTTGAGAGAGGTCTAGAGCTTGGTATATTGTAGAGGAGCTTTAGTTTATATCAAGAATACTCAATGCCATATTACTCATGCAATTCATATGTGCAATAGAAAGCAAAGCATTGCTCATGCTCAATTAATTTCCATATTGAAATGTCACCCTCTATCTCACTCTCTCTTTCCTCTCATGAAAGAACTTCTAGGAATACTCTATTACTAGAGTCATTTCTAGAATCTATATGGCACAATTGTGATGTTTAATCCCTAATGGACAATTTGTCCATGCAGGGAACAAATCAATTTTGGGTAGGTTCTAAAAACACATTTTGAAGATAACTTCTAAAAATTTCTATTGCAAATAGGCATATGGGTTATCTTTGTGGGAAATTTTTTTATTTTTTTTTGGACTTACAAGGAAGAAGTTATGGTATTTGAAACATAAAAAGCTCGACTCCTTTAGCAATTGGCTAGAGTATTATAGAGATGAATAATGCTACTCTAGAGTTGACAATTACACTTTTTGGAGGCGGATAGTAGTGAAGGAAAGTTCTTGGCTACTTCATTTTTTACTAAAGAATGCATAGAAATTAAGGCTTTTACTATTTTAAAATTTTATAACAATTCTATTCATCGTTTGGATTTTAGGTCCAACAATTATTTCTCTATTTATAAAATAAAATAACTTTCCTAAGTAATGAGCTACTATATGTACCCCTAGTTGTTGTAGGTCCTTTTTTCTTTTAGTAACACGTCTATACTTGTGATTTTTAGGGTGCAGTGTCCTAACACAAGGTAGAATGTAGATCCATTGAGTTTATGCAATGTGAAATGGAAAAATATGCCATCATCTTGACTCAAAGTACGGTGAACATGTCTGGGCACAGTAGAAAAAAACAATTTTGAACTTTTCAAATGCATTTTTCATTCAATCTATATGGTCAAAGTTTACAAAAATTTAGGGTGTCTTTTTGTAGTACTTATTTTGAAGATCCAATGGTTTAAAATAGTTTTTAAATATCTCATCTCAAAGTGGCAATTTAGGGTGGTTTTAGTGAAGCACAAGACTTGGTCCTTTAGGGGTTAAATAGACCCCTCCACATAGTTCATATGAGTACACTAAAGATGATATTTATTGTTAACCACACTAATTTATTCCTAAATGCCTTAAGTCTTTATTCTACTCTTCGAGTGCTGTATACAGACGAGCTCTTAGTAAAAAAATCCTCAAAAGTAAAAAGTTATAGCATTTCCGAAACAATTAGCTTGGTTACACTAAATTTTTGTAAACTTTGACCATATAGATTGAATGGAATGGGTAACTTTACTGTAGTGCTAATTACTTACAAAAGTGATGGGAATGGGTACCTTGTGACTCTGTTATTGCAGCAGACTGAGAAACGGTCAACCGCAGTTATGAATAGTTTCTGACAATGTACTTATTCACAACCAGAACAGAATTTACTTTTGAATTGTTCCGTGTGGCAATGATATCTTAACAATTATTTCATTGTTCTCTTTAACCAAATGTATTTCATGGAAGGAAAAGAAATCTACTGAACCAGGAAACCAGCCTCAAGCATGAATTTTGGCACAGCCACGAAATTGGGGAATATCAAATTCACTTCCGCCCCATGGCTACCCATTCCATTCCAAATGGAGGTTTGCTACAAATCAAGATCCCTTGGTTGTGGTCGTTGCTGATCAATAGCCACCGGTTTTAGGATACCCTTCGAAATTCATAACTAATTCTCTTTTCATCGGAAAAATGTGAAATCACTTGGATTGAAAATGTTATCACCAAAAAATAATTGTATTTTTATTTGTTCTCTCCATATATGCACATTGCATAACTTTTCGGTTATGGCGGGTTTTACCTTAGCTAGGGGGAAAAAAAATAGAACCAGTACTCTAAGGATGATATTTTGTGTGACCAAACTAATTTGTTCTAGAAAGCTATAACTATTTACTTTTGAAGATTTTTTTTATTAAGAGTACAACTATCTATACCAACAAAGAGATCACAATGTGGTCAAAGCGACTAGTTTTCGGGGAGCCACACCTCATTGAATTGTTGGATTGATTTGCACTAGGCGGAGTGGTTGTGCGTTTTGCTTTCCTCCATTTAACCCATCTTCATGGTCTCCAATCGATTGAGGCAATAACGAACTACAATGAATTATGTGAAAAAAGTGAACAATGGATTGTACTCTTTTTGTAGATGTTGTTGTACAAAATCTATCAAATCGTAATAAAATTCAGGGGCCCATACAAGGCCTTGTTGTTAAAGGGTTAAAGAAGGGGGGGTCATTGTAAACATAGTTGGTAAAATTATCCATCAAGAGCAACCTTTGTTTTTGTTTTAGTAGGATAGCCAGAGTGGCTATAGAGGCCAGGGAGATGTAGCACTTCTGGCTTCCTCCTGAAACCATACAAAACTATTTTTTCTCCATAAATATCACTTTTGGAGAATTCATCTCCATAAACATAGAATCGTACATTCTTTTGTGGCGATAGAATGGAATCCCGGTTGTTCATTAGTGGCAATGTGGCAATATAGCAACGGCCATTAATGAAGAGTTGGCGACATGAATTCATAATTTCCCCATTGTTTTGGGAATATTCCCTTTTGGGAAAAATATAGCAATTTGGCTCCAGATCGACAAAAACAAATAAGGCGTGATCAAGAGCATATTATTGCATCTATAAAGAAATTACTGCGATTAACACTAGATATCATCTTTAGTGCACCTCCATTGTCAGCAGGAGCACCGCTTGGCGCTCCAGCGTCCATTGATTCCGTAATCACACCATCAACCGAGGCAGGCTCAAGCAAAGGTCTCCATGCTTTCAAATTCAAATTCCACTCCGATCAACGGTCAAATGTAATAAGTCGAAGAAACAAACCTTGACCAATCAGCAGGACTTTGATTTCACCGAAGCCCCCAATCAATGCAGCGCAACACATCTGTGAGAGTTGCCCCAAAACCGTCACTTCTCCTTTCTCTTTGCAACAGCCACAATGAACTCAACCCAAACCCACCACTAAGTTAGCTCTATATACCGTCAACTTCCACACGTAGATATCAAGATAGGCCATCTTTACGTCACACATGAAATTACTGGTCACAGTAGAAGTCATGTACGTATTCCTAAAATCTAGGATTTTTGTACAAGTTAGCGGCACTGGGTCGAATGACGGTTTTAAATAGGTACCTGGATGACACGGGCATCGGAGCCCAAAGGAAGGCACTTCAGCTATCGGGGATGATAGCCAAACGGGCCTCTCACCATTGACCCTTTTTTGGTCTCTGGATGTGATTTTGGTCCGGAATATGTAGTGGCAAGGACTTTCACGGACGTACAGTACTTCTAGAACGTTACAGGCATTATCAAATTAAAAAATATACAAGTAATCATTCACAATTTACAGAGTCTCATACGCTAACATACTAGGTTTGCATGAAATTTTTCAAAAAACGAAATGAATAATTGGAAAATAGTGTGAGCTAAAATTGAATGTAGAATATGTTAAGTTTGTTGGAATATTTCTATTTTGAGCCATTGGAGGCCTTTTTGAATGATTTTTTTGGAGTAAGGTTATGATTTTTTTAGGGTGACACTTATAAAATGGGGTTTATCCAACCCAATTTCATCCCATTCAGCTCCAAATGGAGGTTTGTTGTTAGGTAAACCCCTTACTTTTGGTCTGCACTTATGGGGATATACCTACTGGTAGACACCAATGAAACCCTTTGAGAACTCATATCAAATTCACATTTCATTGGAAAAATATGAAATCACTTGGGTTGCAGTTTTATCACTTGGATATCTATTGGCTGTCACTTGGATATATATAATTACTATTTGTTTCCTCCATATATGCATATTGCTTAACTTGTCCGTTATGGGGGAATTACCATATTTACCATCGGGTAACTTTAGTTGCAATAACAGCTATGAGTAGCCCAGGGCGAATTGACCTTCTCGTTGGAAGTTACCCAAGGGGACCACAAGGTGGTGGGGCCAAACCTGGCCTGTACTTTGTTTTTGGATGAGGCCCTAATTTTAGCAAGGGAGGGTTGTTGCGGGTGAACAATGACCGCAGGTCCCAAATTTGTCAAAAAAATCCCAAAAAAGCCTTTGGACCCCCCAAATAAGAGGGCCAATAAATGACCCCATGCAATTAAGACGGGGCCCACCTCGGGTAACTTCCAACGAGGGGTCAATTCGCCCTGGGCCTATGAGTACGAAGGAAGGAGTGGCAAATTCCACTACAGAACGGACACACGGTCTATCCTAATAATTTTCCCAGGTGGCAGATTCTAGCTGTGGAACAGGCGTGCAGAACAGTTTCGAGAGGGGAGGCATGTTTTAGCCCGAATCGGGTGAGGACAGGTAGCGGACGAGGTCGGTTCTGAACAGAACGGGCGTGGGGAGGTCGGTTCCGGGCAGAACGGAGGGTGGTTTCCAGCACTTGATGGCGTCTGGGGCTTACTCGGAAGCTCTTTTGTTGTTGGCGTTGTTGCTGCTTCTGCTGTCGACTCCGGTCCGCCTTCGCTTGGCTTTCCTGCCCCGGGACGGCGTTTGGCGTGGTTAGCACTGCACCTTCCCCGTCTCTCGTTCCTCCCGTCACGCGCTTTCTCCTCACTGCTGGATCGCGCACTTCGTTTTTCACTTTCCATATCCTCTTCCGTGGTCACCATCAGGGTTTGCTTCTCGCACTGGGGTTTCGTCGCTCTGTCGCTGTTGCAGGTAGAGTTCGGATCTGTCTCTGCGCACTCGGCTTTGTTTAGGTTAGCCGTTTGCGGCTTTGGTGGGAGGAAGTCGTTAGGTGATCGTGGTGGTGTTTCTTGTTTTGGTGATCGACTGGTGGAGATCACTGGTAGGTGCTTGGATGTGGCTATGAGTTGCGGATCTGGACGGGGGAGTTCCTCCGATCCGATTCTGTTACGGCTGTTTGTTGAATTCTTGTTTCGGTTTGGATCTCTTCAGTGCGTCAGAGGACGTGTTATTCCTGGGATCCAGACGGCGTAGATCTGGAGGCCCTTTTTGTATAAGGGAAGATAGTCATGGTCTTGGCGTCATTGTCTACCCGCCTTCGTCGGTTTGTAGTACTAGTCGTCCCTTTCCCGAGACGTTCTTCTAAGGTACTAGTATAGACCAGGAAATGTTGGTTACATACGCTCGCTTAGCAGAAGAGGACAACCTATTTCGCTTGTCTTTGTCTTGAAATTTTAGCTATGCAGCTGTGGATGAAGTAAAGTCCGTGTAGGGCTGTTGTCTCGTGATTCTGGATCGGATATTCGCTTTTTCTGCTTATTTGGAAATCTAGTCTTGAGATAGAGGTGGTCTGATTCAGATGGAGAAATGGTTCTGAACCTGATCAATACCCTGAGATTTGCGTCGAACACTCGATATTTTTAGAGCTGTGGCTTACTCTATCTGTGAAATCTTCGTGCAGGGGATTGTGTATCGCTGAGCTGAGGCATAATTGGCAGGTTGCCGTGTTGGTGGGCTCAAAGCTTCAAAGATGGCCAATCAGTCGCTGATCTACAGCTTCGTTTCCAGGGGCCCGACAGTGTTGGCAGAGTATACAGCTTTCTCTGGGAACTTCAGCACTATTGCAGTGCAATGTCTGCAGAAGCTTCCTCCCAACAATAACAAATTCACTTATACATGCGATCGCCACACGTTCAACTACCTTGTTGAGGAGGGCTTCAGTAAGTTTCATACCTTTCGGTTTTGATTTATTTGCTGGTGCGGCTCGAGCACTTCGAAAAACATGTACGAGTTCATCGTGACATCCAACGCGATTTGGATTTGTACTTCGCAGTAAGGTCCCTGACGTGTTCGGGAGTAGTATCATTTTGTTTAATGTTCTGAACAATGTGTACGTTCAGTGTTTTTACTTTACTTTTGTCAATTTCAGCATACTTGGTTGTGGCCGATGAAGAATTTGGAAGGCAAATTCCATTTGCCTTTCTTGAGCGGGTCAAGGAAGACTTCAAGAAGCGCTATGCAAGCGGAAAGGCAGACTCGGCTCTTGCTCATAGCTTAGACAAAGAATTCGGGTAAGTACTTTTCCAGCTCAAAAGTCGTTGTAGATTTGGATTGATCTTTCTTGGAGGTGTTCGTTCATTACATCGACTTTGCTATGTCGGTTTTGGTATTCTGTAGGTATTTTTGTCATTTTGACCATCACCTGTTTTGTGATAATACTCACGTTATCTCAAACTTTAGGTGTGCGCTTTGCACGAGGGACCGAGTTGTAAAGTTCTTCGCTTTTTTCTTTGTTGCCTTAGAGCTTACTGGTGTTGGCTATGCAGACCCAAGTTGAAGGATCATATGCAGTATTGTGTTGATCACCCCGATGAAATGAACAAGATTTCAAAAATCAAATCCCAGGTTGCTGAAGTGAAGGGTATTATGATGGACAACATTGAGAAGGTAAGATTTCGTCGCATTACAGGGACAGTTCGTTCTGCAGGGTTTCAAATTAATGGATATATTTATCTTTTTTAATTTAAAAAAAGAATTGCGACGTTTTGTATGCAAATATTACTCCTTGCTATATGTTAGGGGACCTATACTTCAGTTCATCTGTTCGGAATATGTTAGTCATGTCTTCTTGACGTCAATTTTGAACTGACGCTTGTTTTATTTTTTATAATTCTTGCAGGTGCTTGACCGTGGAGAAAAGATTGAGCTTCTTGTTGACAAGACGGAGAACCTGCGTTTCCAGGTTTGGGTTCTGTCTTTTAGTTGAAGACTCTGATATAGTGTTTTTCATGTTTCTATTTACTGTGAGTATCATCATTATGTATAGTATATACCGTCGTTAGTATGTATTCTTATGAAGCAATAGTTGACTTTTCTATTTCTTTTTTATTTACGCGCAGATGTTTAGTGGTTCGAACATTTGTTGCTATAAAGCTTAATTGCTCGTTGTACTAATAATATCGTGTGCATTACAGGCTGATAACTTCCAACGGCAGGGAAAGCAACTTCGGCGTAAGATGTGGTTTCAGAACATGAAAGTGAAGCTTATAGTCCTTGCCATCATCATCGTTATCATTATCATCATCTGGCTTTCCATCTGCCGCGGGTTTACTTGCAAGGGTGGGTCTCCGCCAGCTACCCCTACTACTCCTGCTCCTCCCGCAAATCGTCGCTTGCTTGCCTATGTTGCAACCTAGACGGTGAACTAGTAGTTGCGGTCATTAGTGCGTTGTTTCATTTCCACTTTCCTGCTCACTTTTCCGGATTCGCACCCTCCGTTTCATCGTATTCGTTTTACTTCCGCAATGATTATGAGTCTGTCAAAACTTGAAGTTGTACACCGCTGGTACGGTAACTTAAATGCGCAACTGTGTTTGGTTGGTGAGTGCAGGCTAAATGTAGATACCGACCGGAGCGTGGCAAGAATTACACTCAGGTTATCTTCGTTGTCTTTCTTCTAACTTTCCGCGAACTTCATCAGGGTTGTCAGTCATCAAGCTTCAGATTTTGATCCGTAATGAACAAAAGGGCACCTCCCAGGCTCCCGCTGACGTAGGTCCAGTAGTTGAATTTGATGTGACTGACGTACTCACAGATTATGGTTATGTAAATTCCCACATTTTTCTAGCTTGGGGTAATATACGAGTGAATTACCGCACTATTTTCTAAGCCACTGTTTCTCTTGTTTCGGGTGACATTTGTTTCTTGTATGGTCAAATCAGTGAATTTGCGTGTTAGCTTTGTTTTATGGATTTGAGAAAGCCTTTTTGCTATGTGTGTTTTGGTATTTGTAGAAAGTTATTCAAGGGGGTGCATAACTGGGCCTGTATACAGATTTTTTGTGGAAATTTGAATATATTGTGATTTTCTGAAGAAAAAGTGAAAAAAATTCATATCAAATACAAATTAAGGTAAAAAATTCTGAAAATTTCACCGAAGGTGGACATTGTAGTGCCAATACTTGTGGTGTAAATGAAAGTTCCGGGTTCGACTAAAATTAGAACCTCGGTTATAGGTCCAAGTTCAAATTGCAAATACGTATTCAATTTTACAAATTTTTAATTTTTAAAATGGTATTGAAACTAGCTTCATCATTGGCTTCATTTCATTAGTTGGACTCAAATACAAAAAATATCATTTCGATGGCTTGAATTCAGACCTAGAGCTAAAGCTAGAAGTTTCTCAATTTCACTGTATTGAGATCCGCGTCACAAGCATTTTCTTTCTGAGGCCAGTTTCATCATCATTTAATGCTTGTGCATGCAAGGAACTCTCCTAAAAAAATTGGATGAAAAACACTTGTTTACGTTGATTATCATCCAACAATGTCATATGAGAAGCCAATTTCTGGCTGCTTCGGCATTCAAGGGTTAAAGGAGCGATAATGAAAATGAACTTTTTCACTTCTGTTTTCAATTGTATGATCTTTAGATGGATCAATAGAAGTCCATTCTCTAGATTTTTAGTATAGTTGGATTGCATCCATTGTACGAATTTAGTGTTTGAGAATGAAAAGCAACGTTATTTTCTTCCATGTATTAAGAGGACTAGTTGACTTTGACCTAATTTGGTGTCAATTATGCAAGATCTATAAACTTTATTGTCTACACCCTCTTGCTAGTGTAGATTGACTTGGGAGTTGTGAGGATTTAAGGTTTGATAGATTCTCCCTCGAGGTGGAATCAAAATGGTATTTATTAGGGTTTACAGTTTCATTTGATAATTTCCAATCAACGTGGAAGTTATTAGGGCGTAGGTTTTTTGGTGAAGTTTTGTTTGAGTCTAATCTCTAGCATGATGGAAGTGTGAGATTATAGAGGTTTGGTTGTGATCTGTGCCATGGATTTTTGCGTTTTGGATTTGGATTGTGATTTCTAAACTTGCATACAACACCTAGTTCTAGATCCTTGTTCTAAGGTCTTTGTTCTAGATCTTAGATCTTGGCCCTTGTTCCAAGTTCTAGACTATGACCCATGCATTTGTAAATAACTTGGAATTGGTGTCTTAAAAATTGTTGTTGGTGGCAATCAGGCCTTGAGGCACAAATCTTAAGATGGCGTCCTATACAAAAGAACTTAAGAGTAGGATCTAACATCCTCATGTTGCATCAATAGTGTTAGAAGAAGGAAATTGGAGGAATGTGCATGCTCAGAGGCACACCTAAACTTGTTGCAGTTGTCACCAACTTATTCAAGTTTGCTAAGATCCATTAGTTTAAGGGTTTGTATATACATGTCACAGAAGAACATGTATTGGTAAGAGATCTAGATAGGGTTTGTTTTGGATTATTACAAACTTTAAACATGCATAATAACTCTTCATGAGGACTTCACACCATTCCATATAGGAAACATGTATCACGCAAAATTGGTTCCAATAGACTTGGAGATATCCACATGAATAATCCTAAAGGCTATATTAGATAAGTTTGTGGAAGTGGTGAAGCAAATTGCTAAGAGCTTGGAGGAGATATTGGAGAACGACAAACAAAATGCTTACAATGAGGATTGCTAATTTAACGTGGCTATGATGTTTGGAGTTGTGTGCTATATCATTTTGGGCACAACAGATTTTGTTACGGGAGAAAAAACCAACATTGCAGGCACCTGTAATAATTTGTTCATGTGGTGCAGATACTACATGAGCTTCAATCACCTAATTTGGAAATGTCTCAAATTCAATTCCAATGGCAATCAGAACAACAATAATCTTGAAGGGGAAGGCCAAGGCAATTGGCAAGGGTAACCTAAACATGCTAGCTCCAATGCCAAAGCACCTTATACACGGCTCATACTGCCCTGATACCGTTCCAATAACCTGGGTGTATTACCACTATACCCTCCCGGTACCTTGGCGGGCATCGGCGCAAAACTATTCATGGTCACCTCCTCGTCAATGCTCCGATTCGATCAGTGTGAGCTTCGCCAAGTGCGTCGCCATGACGCTCAATGCTGCTGCTGGTGCCGGTGAGTTCCCGTCTTCGCTCTCCTCTCCAATTTCTTATTGCCGCACAGGACGCGCCGCTCGGTGGTGACTTCATCTGAGCGGAATCTTTGCTCTGTGTGCCATCGCGAATGCGCCACCTAGGGTTTGGGATTTGGCGCTCCGCAGTCGCCATGACTTGGCGTGCATGGAGGATTAGGACTGCGTTGTTGTTGATTTTCTGTAATTTTCTTTTAATGGCGAAATTGCGCGAATAATTTGTGATCATGAATCTTGAGGAGTGCGTTATTGTTGCCAGTTCTTTGTTTCTGCTGAGTGGAAAAGTGGTGCGAATTCTTGTTCGTAATTGTCGAGGAGTGTGTTCATCGTTGTTTTTTTTGCGCTTAGTTTTTAGTGCAAATTTGTAATTGTAATATCTAGAGGAGGGATTTGTTGTCTTTGCGCTTAGTTGTTAGTGCGATTTGTAAGAGTGATATTTTGTATTTGCGGTGTAGTTATTATTCAGTGGCGAATCACTGTGATCATGGATCGTTTGGAGTGCGCTGTTGTTTTGAATTTTCTCTTTTCTCGCACAATTCTTTGTCAATATCCACACGGTTCAAATTCTTGATCATGAATGAAGAGTAGTGTTCCTGTTTTTGATCCACATTTAAAAAATTCCACGGTCTATTTTGTTTGAGCTCCAGTTCAAAGCTGTGATCGATGCATCATTTCGAGGATGATTGGAAGAGACGATGAACTTGATTTTTGAGGTTTTTGATTTTCTTTTTCGTTTTAGTATCTGTGACTGAAGCTTGAGCGCCGTTGTTATTGCAGGTGTTTCGGTTTGATAGAGTTTCCCAACATTTCTGGTGATGGACGGTGATCATTCTACGGTAATTCCTTTGAATCACGAGTTTCACAGCTCGTTTGCGGTTCGAAGGTAGAGGCTGAGAGTGGAGGGAAAGGAGCACGATGGACACCGTCGTGCGTGCGGTGATCGAGGCCATTCATTCCTCTCCCACTCATGCAGTTCTCTGCCTGTCTGGTGGTGCAGCACAGGTTAGCTTTTACCTTTCGCATGTCTCTTCTCTAAGGAAGCTTTCATTCATTAGAAAGCACGAGGTTTTGAAGTGAGGGCTACAAATTATTATTTCTATGAGCAATAGTGGACAGGTGAGAGAGCTCCAGTGGATACGCTCCACTTTCTATCGAACTGGACTTATGAAGTAGATTATCCTAATGGTCTCTGTTGACTGTTTTAGTTGCTATGGTGCAAGCTGCAATTTTGATAATGTCAACTGTTGTACATCATATAGTACATATGCTTGTGATCTAGAGTTATCTTTCCGAAGTTCTAGAGGTTTCAAAGATTATGTAAAGTTGCCTTCGTATCTACATTATCCATTTTGGTTCAAAGTGATACCTCGTGAATACCAGGCTCTAGGATGGTTATTATCTGTGCCACGAGCTTCAAGCACAGTGTTGGAAGCCACGATTCCGTATTCTAGAGCTTCGATGGTTCAACTTCTTGGCAAGGTACCAGTTTCTTGGCTTCTCATTCTTATTTCTGAAGGCAGATTACAGGTTTTTTGATTTCACACCCGATTAGTCCTGGTAGCATTTTAGTTAAGCATCCTGGGGCTTTGTTCGTTAACATTGTACTAAGTTATGTGCTTGAAACTTGAGGTATATGGGCAAATTCTTGAGTTTCTTCCTGGCCTATCTTTTGATTAGTGATATCTTCACGTGGTGAAGGAACTGATGTAGTCACCGGCTACATAATTGCTGTTTTCATGGCTTCTGCTTTCAGGTTCCCACTCAGTCTGTTTGCCGGGAAACGGCAGACGAAATTGCGACGGCTGCGTATAATCGAGCCCTAAAGCTCTCAATGCCTGGTACTGCTTATTTTGTGATGTTGTTTGACTAGACATTTGAATATTGTGGACAAGTCCCTGTCAACTATATCACGCTATGGTACGTCATGGCTGGTTGTGTTAAGTTTGTATTGTATGAAATGTGGGCCGTTTCAGCAACATATCGTGCCATTCTGTTGATCAGGTGTACAAGTAGCTGGAGTTGGTTTTACTGGTGCCCTAGCCTCTGTACCGCCGAAGCGTGGGGAACATAGGTTGGCTTCTATTCTATCTGATGTTTAACGAGCTAACTAAGATTTGGAATTGACCGTTCGTGGTTGGAGCATTTTAGTATAGCCGGCATTATTATTTTATCTCTATGATTCTTTTGTACATTTCATGCTCAAGATCCTTTGTAGGATATGACTACGTCATACGAGTGTTTAACTGCTTTACGTGAGTCTAAAAAGTTTTCTTGCGTCTGTCACTAATTAGGAATTAGCTTCATCTGATGTGCTGAGGATATCATATCTGTTGGGTCTTTTGTTCTATAAATAATTTGACCTCTGATGTGGTATAGGTGTATGTTTTTGTACATGTGATGGCACCATCATATATGTTCAGGTGCTATGTGTCAGCTCGAACACCATCTGGCTTATGGCAGTATGATTTGACTCTTGCAAAGGTTGGCAATCTGTCTTGACGATCCTGCTCGGTATTTGTCCTTCTTTGGATTTGAAATTTTATCAGTCGAGAACATCAATGTGGATTTTGTTGTTTTGTGTGTAGGGATATCGAGATCGGTATGGAGAGGATCATGTGACAAGTTGTGTGGTGGTTAAAGTAAGTTGATCATCTGCAATTATTTTCTTGGATTGTGCCATTGTTAGTTTAAGATGATGGCATGATATCGAAATTCTTTTTTCGTCTCATCCGCATAAAGGTAAAAGCATTTACATCTCATCCGCATAATGGTGGCGACTGTGGTTGGCAGACACTAGCGGATGCATGTGGAATATTGGACGATGTGCCACTGGGTTTAAAAGAAGGCACGGAAGAATTGCGAAAGACAAAGGTAGTGTATACGGAGGGAGAGCAGCTACAACATTTGCTTAGTGGGCAGATTTGCATGATCAACTTCTCAGGTGCGGATTTTGTGTTGAAAATATCCTTACAAATTCGGAGTCTATGCATTCCATCGGTTGTGCTGCTCTTTGCACCCTTTTGAATGAAATTCAGGTTTTGGTACTCATTTCATTTCTTAAGATATAACGTTCTCTCTCTTATATGCTGGCTTCGGCCTTCCCCAGAATCAATCCTCATTATGTTGTCTTTTACCGTCGCAGGTGGCTCCAACACTCCCAGTTGGGGCACCAGAAGAGTTGTACTGTCCGGGTCATTCAATCCACTTCATGATGGACATATCAAGCTTTTAGATGCAGCGTGCAGGTTTGATGACTATCTCTTTTGGAAAATAATGCCTGTGTGAAATCTTAAACTGCCAAGGGTAGAGATTAGACCTTCGATGCAGAATCTATATGGTGGTGTACTTCGTCTGAACGATACATACCTTCGTATGTATCGATCTCATTACTTGCACACGGCAGATTTCTCATAAGAGAAAAAGAAATTTGTGGATCTCAGCTTTTATTGCTCAGCTATTCGGTAACTTGATTCTTGGTGTCTTGTTATCGGTTGTAGCCTGCGGGAGGGTGGGCTTCCATGCTATGAGATTTCAGCAATAAATGCAGATAAACCACCGTTGGGTCTTTCTGACATTAAGGAGCGTCTGAAACAATTTCGCAACGGTACTACTATTTCTCTGTAGCTAAATCCGTGATCTCTCGAACTTTGACGTGTGGATGGTTAAGCTTTGTTTGAAATGATATGTTTTCTCTTGAACACTTGAATGGCGTGAATTTTAAACATGTGGACGATTTAATGACGGTTGCATTTTGCGTGAAAGTTTGTAGATGAAGTGAAAGGTAGAGTAATTTGTGTTAGAGGTTGCATTCCTGGGTACCTGAATATGGCTATATTCTATATTAGATCACTGGAAAGTGTTGTTGAGGTGGATGATTTACTTTGTCAACTATTCATGAATCTCGTCTGTGCTCGTGTTGTCCTGCTTAACAGGAAAGACCTTAGTGGTTACAAATCAACCATATTTCTATAAAAAGGCGGAGCTTTTTCCAGACAGCACCTTTGTTGTTGGAGTAGACACAGCCATACGACTCTTGGATGTGAGCAACTTCCCATGTCCTCTGCATCCTACTCACTTTTCCTGTTCTAAAGTATGGAACGCACATTAGTATTTTATGTTTAAAATTAGTAGCCGTTTCAGTTTTGATTTTGTATCGCTTTTTGTAATGTGATGTGCCTTGATGGAAGAACATATGAAGAGAAGGACGTGTTATTGACGATTCGACTTTCTTCTTTTACAGCCGAAGTACTACGGTGACAGTAAAGTTCGGATGCTAGAAGTGATGCTCGGAATAAATCAACTTGGCTGCGACTTCTTGGTAGCTGGACGGAAAGTGGATGGATCTTTTAAGGCAAGCCGACACTTTCCTTTCTAAGTTTTTTATAACTTAGAATCACAGTACATATAACTTAGGATCATCATCTATTCCTTCTGTTATCTGAGTTTCTCTTGCTATGAACTTGCAACTTGAGTCGAGATTCGCCTGAGTGTCGTATCCATTTTATGTCTTGGTCATAAGTGATCTGCCGAGTTCGCAATTTTTGGAAATAACATTCCTTACGGATGCCTCTCAAGCAGGTACTTTCCGATGTTCAAATTCCAGCTGAAGTCCAGAGTATGTTCCAGGAGATTCCAGAAAGTTTATTTCAGTCAGACCTCTCATCCACACAGTTGCGAGAGGCACGGTAACATTGAGGTTTATAAAATCCACCTTTCTGTTGAGGTAGAAAGAATTATCAGAGGCTAGTACGTTACAGGCTCTTTGCGTTTTAGTTCATAGCACCAAATTCCCGGAGTTCATAGTTGCAGTACTTCAGAATCATAAGCTAGATTCTTACTATATGTCCAAGTACAGAAGTGCAGGGAATGATTTCTCTGTAAACCATCTCACTCTGTAAAACTATACCTCTTGTGAAGGAAGGTACTAAGGGTACAATCAATGTAAGTTGCTTTTACAAGGATTTGGTTGGTTCTGATCATGTGCATCCTCATCGGCACGATACCAAGAACTCTGTTTAAATAACGGGGTGCAATCAGAGAAGCTACTAGGGAGAGCAAGGACCATGCGATTCATCTACATTTTATGTAAGATCTCAGCACATACTGTAATTAACAGTTGCATGCGAGTATGTCGTATAGGAAATAATGTGTTGCAAGAATGATTAACGTGCCACTTTGATATGTATACCAGAACGCACCTGAAATCGTGATGGGCACCAACGCCATACCAACGCTCTCCCTTCTGATGCAAGGCTGGTCGCTGAATATTACATTCCTACTAAATGTGCAACAGCCTAGCAGGTATACTATGCTACTTACAGGTACTCCATTTAAATTTCTGTTGCCTATTCTATGGAATATGAATGATCACTTCATTGATAGAAGCTGTATTGAGGTAGCACTCATTGTTGGGCGTTAATGAAGTTCACAATGTCCGTAAACATCTGGGGTGCAACTTTGACCTGATTGAGGAGACCAAAGGTGTGAATGCCGTCCTCATAGACAATTGTCTGAACTTCCTTCCCAGCTTTCTTCATACCCTCCGAGTATCTTTGCTGCATGCATCAACAGTCAAATAGAGTCATCGTCATGGGTGAGAATTAGCTCCATGGCTGTGAAATGGTAGGAATTCAGATGATCCATGTTCTAAGAACCTAGGACTGACGCTACAGGCAGATCGATCAACAAAGTGTTAACGAGTAACTCGAATGCTAAACGTTTTTGTGACAAAGACAGTAAAATCATGTTAACCTCCCAGTCTTGTAGAATGTCGAGTTTTCCGATGATGTTCAACACCGGGGGAAACGGAATCGGCGATAAGTCCTGAGAATTGGGTCCAAAGATATTGCAAGCTGGGTGGTCCCTGTTGGCGTCTTTGGGCAAGTAAGCCTTCCAATGCCAGTCCAAGCTCTCCACCGAGACGATGGGGACTTTCTTGAGTCGAAGCTCCGCTGGCGTCCGCTCCTCCCCACCAAAGAAACCCTGGATTATGATCAATCCCTTCAGCTTCAACCGACCCAGATCGTTCCCACCTGCTCGAAGGGCAACATGGTGAGCAATGTTTCCACCTGCACTGTCTCCACTCAGAAACACCCGGGAGTAATCCACGTTTGGGGGCATGTGAGGAGTGGACTCCTCACGCTTCAGCCACTCTAGAGCTTTGAAAGAGTCGTCATATGCCACCGGGAATTTATGCTCTGGTGCTCGCCTGCAGTTCAATCAACTTTTATCAGACTGAGGATCATGGACTCCCATGGACGGTATGAACTTGATGAGTTTTGTGACCCAAAGCGGCTCGGTGCTCTAGTTATCGCAGAAGTCAATTCGTTGAGGGCCTGATGACAGTATGAGCTAGTTCAACATCAACCTCATGAAGTACTTATTATAATATTAAGAGGTTGAAGAAGTGGAATAGCAGTTCGGTCACCTATAATGCACTGAGATCACTACAGCTTTGCAGGTTCGGGCCAAGCGTCGACAGAACTGATCATACAGGTTATGGTTGGGACAAAGAACAGCAAAGCCGCCACCGTGGAAGTAGAAAATGACGGGCAGCGTCTTGGTGAACTCTGATTGAGTTCCATCGGCTGCTATTTGCAATGGGGTGACCTCCATCTCCTGGCCCATCAATTTTCCAGCACAAACTCGTTTAATAACAATGAATGAAGCAGGATTGCTCTGATAAATAGCGAGCGAAGCGGTAGCGAATCAATACCTGCTCTGGGAGAAACAAGCGAGCCCAGATGCCGGCTTGGGCGTCAATGGTGACGTCCACGGAGGACACTCCCTGTACTGGTTTGGCATTGGCTGGCACTTTCTTCTCCATGGAGTCCGCTAGCCAGCGGTTGATGGTGCCGTCCTTCCGTCTCGACATCCAGGTGGCTCTCACCACCACCTCCGAAATCATACGAAGTTGCCACAAGGTAGCCATCTGAAGAAAAGAAAAACATAAAGGAGGATAAGAATCAAAATGTACGGAGCAACCATCAACAAGAACCAGAACTTAAGTGATGGCTAGAGAATCGGAACTTCTACGAGAGGATAAGGTACGTACGAACCACCACACCGCCTTCTTTGTGCTTCAAGTTCGGCCAATTAGAGTGACAAGTCACTTCAGAATCGAGTACACAAGCAGGTGGATTGTGCTTTGGAGCGCCTGTGTCTAATCTCGGAAGTTGCCCTTCAAATGTGGTCCTAAGCGATGTAGATGTGTTCACAAAGAGCTGCAGCTAACTTAGCTCCGACACAACCAAATGCTCCCCAAACGAAAACCCTTCTTGCTATGGAGACAAGGCGGCAAGGGGACCGTGACCTTTGATCAATTCCCAGCCCGAGCACTGACGTACTGTAAGCGAGCTCCTTGAAGAGGGAAAGCGCTTGAGTGGAAGTACAACTTGGCCTCGCGGGCGGAAAAACCAAAGCAGCTCTGCAGCTGAATCAGCCAACCCCACCCTCTCTCTCGCCTCTCTCGCTTCTCTCGCCTCTCCTTCTCTCCTTCCTCGGCCTACTCGACCACCGAAGAGGACAGGATCGGAGTCCAAATCAAGCGGAGCTGCCGGGTGACCGATCGTCTCCTGCACCCACTAACCCAAGTGCCGTATTGATCCACTGGCTGCCCACGCTTCGTTTGTCACTCCCCAGACTTGGCACCAACGTCTGCTGCCCTCATTATGCGAGGCCAGCGCCTCTCAACTACCTGACTACAGATCAAGTGGATCATGGGTGGGCGTCAGCATGCAGTCACCTGCAGCAGGTTGGTGGATCATTCGCCTGCACGTTGTCAGGTTCAGGTTGTCGCTGTTGTTGGGTGCGTACCGTACCCGAGGGTCGGATTCGGATTCGGCGAAAATTATTTCTAAAAACAGATGCCGAACTTATCGGAGACTATTTTTCAAAAACATCATTTTTGAAAAATAATCTATCTGTAGAGCTTTCTCGGTCTTCTATTCTTAGACATAAATAATTATTCGGCACAAGGCTACGGAATCCGGCCCTTGGATGTGGTAGTAACTTGATTTGCTTTGATTTGTCATATCATATCATGTTGTTTGTTTTGTCATTTTGGTGAGTGTTGGTGAGTTGTCATCTTAAAACTAGTGTGACAATTACCTACTAAGGTAAGCCTCCCCATAACCAACAAAAACCCATAGCCAACACCTATAAAATTGGGGTATATCCAACCGTCTTCCATCCCATTACCACCATCTCAGTTCCAAATGGAGGTTTGCTATTAGTCAAGACCCTTACTTTTGGTCGTTGGTTATGGGGGTACCTATTGCTGGCCACCCACTAAACGTGGTTGTACAGTTTGAAAATTCATAACTAATTTAGTTTTCATCAAAAAATATGAAATCACTTGGGTTGGAATTGAAATTCTATTGATTATCACTGAAAAATAATAGTATAATTATCTCCTCTCTCCATATTTGCACATTCTTTAACTTGTCGGTTTTAGGGAGGCTTACCTTAATGGACAGTTCGTACCACAGACGACGACACTGAAAATGATGTTCGTACCACGGACGACGACACTGAAAATGATGTTCGTACCACGGACGACGACACTGAAAATGATGGTGAGTGTATCCACACCATATTATTTGGATGTGCTATAGTTTTTTACTTTTGATGTATATATTTACTGAGAACACAGTTATCTATACTACTCAAAGAGGCGGATCATTGTACAGTCTAACCTTGATAATATCACACTTGTTAATATAACACCTTAATATTGTCACCCAAAATCTTGAAACAAATTTTCTTAGTGTAAAACTACCTTGTTAATATCACTATCACCCTTTCAAAATCTGTAGTGTAAGTGTGATAATATAAAAAATGGATGGATGAATAAGTGTGGATGATGGCATATCTCGTCGAAATATTTTACTGTATCTACAATTGGGGGTGATTCTTGAATGAAAAATGTGTGCAAATCATAGATTTTGGTGAAGACGAGGGTTCTAGGAAGAACGAGGGTTTTGAGCTCCAAAAGCTTTGAGACTCGGGAGAGGACAAGGGTTTGCTTGCGGTTGGTTTTTTTACAGATTTAGTATAGTACATGTCGTTTGGGGGTAAGTTCATTGCTGGAATGGCGATTAATTGATGATACTATGTGCGTAATGTGAACCAATTACACCTTTTCACGTGTTATTTCTCAATGACCATTCGACATGAGGTGAGATAAATCATATGTTAGGTTTCAATGGATTTACTAATTTGTTAAGTCTCAATATGAGATTTCACTAATTCATTTATTTGATTTTTGTGATTTATAACATCTGATGGTGATTGATTCAGGTTGGAAAACCAAGTGTATGACAGTTTGTATTATAATTTAGTTTTCTGATTTTTTTTGAATTCATAAAAAAAAATTGGCCTTTTTTTTTAATAACATCACATTTTGCCTAAAATTGCCAAACGTGATATTATCAAAACTGTCACACCTTGATAATATCACATTTTTGGGTGAAACGGAGGGTGTGATATTATCAAGGTTAGACTGTAGACATAGTTGGTAAAAATATTCATCAAGAATAGAAATTTATAGCATTTGTAGATTAAATAGTGTGATATACTAAACATCATTTTTAGAGTAGCTGTGAGCAAAGGATATGGATTTATTTTTTCTAAGGTCACACTTATATGGTCACATTTTGAAGGTCACATCTCTCACTAGATTCAAATAGAATTTGCATTGAGAGGAGTAACTGTTGATTTCTTATGGTTATTTGATTTTTTATGGGTTGTTTCGACCCTTTATCCTCTACTTACTTTGACAATTTCACACCAAACACTCTTCAAAGTTGCTCGTTTTAGTGCAATGAGTAAGGAAGACAAAAACAACTTTTATTTCAAGTTTTAACCGTAGGATCTCAGTTAAGACTTATTAACCCTTTACCACCGAGAGGCCATCTAGGCAATGGCCCAAAATAGCATACCAGGTGCAGTAAATTGGCTTCAGACAACGAAATTCAAGGACATTTCAGAATCAATTTAGTGAGGTTCATCTTTATTGGCTCTTCATGCGCTTCACCAATTTTAGGGCGGATCCAACAATTTACTTTGGAGCCACAAGCGCCTGTACATAGAAATCATGAATCTTATGTGCCCATTGGTATTGTATATGTTGTTTAAAGAATTTTTGGAAAGGTCGGCCATCTTTTGTTAGAGAGACTCATCAGACCTTCATGACCGGTGAGATGGAGACTAAAAAGTGATGCGTATGTGTTGATAAATTAGTCTGAAGCAGCAGGGTGTAGAGTAAAGAATAGGAAAAAAGAGAAATCATGGGTGATCTTCTTTGTACACTTCCAAGGATTTTTGATGCACGAAATTGAGCAATAGTAGTCTGTACCAAAGCAATAGTCTAATTCACATGCATCTGTTCGAAGAAATCAACGCGAGTAGGCTAATTTGCTAAATAGTGAAGAAAACCCTCACAAATGAACAAGCAATGTAGAAATTGAAATTCTAAACCAACACACGTGGTGTTGTGTTTGCATCTGCCTGCTTCACCTCCAGAGACTCACGAAGACAATTGACAATTGAGAAGAACCGTTACAAACATGTGACGGCTTCAAGATTTAGAGGTCTAGGATTGTGAACACAATCAACTTCGTTATTGTTGGAGAAGTGTCACTTGATCTCACGAGGGATCTGAGGCGGAATGGGAACAAAGTGAAGCAAATCGAAGCTTATGCTGCAGATGTGAGAATGCACGGCTAAGATGGGGGCACGACCTCGCTCATAGTCCCTTCCACATTTATCAAACATTGCACGTCTCGTCCTTGCTTTGTCCACGTCTGTGCTGCGAAGGACAACACTCCGGCAATAAATCCTCTCACTAAAACCAAAGTACACCAAATCCTTCCAAAGAAGACAACGACTCGATATAGCATGTCTTCCTCCGAGTTGTTGCCTCCAAGTATATCCAGCAAAAAAGAAACTTAGTCACATAAAGCCACGAGATCCAATAAAATAGCCTCATGATCCAAATCATAGTGCCGGTTAAAAACGACCTACGGAACAGAAATGAGAGAACACGGGGCGGAACATACGGGGAGGTCGAGGACAGAAGTTGGAGACGTCAATGGTGAGCGTCACTACTTTATTGAAACCCTAAACCGAATGAAACAAATACAACAAGCGATCCATAACCACCTTGTAGCCAAGCACTACATTACTCTAAACCTAAAACGAATCAAACATATGCAACCACTCGAACACAAAGAGCGCAACAACCAATCCAACATTGGTTTCAAATCCAGCATTGGTGTTGGATCAACCTTTGGTCTCAGATCTAGCATTGGTTTTGCGCCAATGCTTTCAATTCCAGCCCAATTTGATGCTTGCAGATTTGAGGACCCTAAGCTACGTCACAGACTATCATACTATGTGCAAAAATACAGCTTGAAGGACACATTCAGATTGACAAAAGATACATCACAAACAACATGAGCACTTAATTACTCAAACAAACACCAAATCATACATCTACATGTTGTTAAAACCCTGAAGAGCAAGTTTGTGTCACAACACCCGAGGGACAAGAGTCCGATGGCGAGACTTCGACTACATTTTGACAAGATGGATGGCCATTGATGTGCTCACATCTGGGAGCATGTTCCCACAAGCAAAACCACGTCCACGGGAACGTGATTTGATGAGATTCTCGCGATACTATTTCAGCAACAAGCATCTTACATGTGGCTCCAAAAGGAGTATTTCAGGCTCCTGCCTTTTGAGCACCTGACAAGTATCTACTGTTGCTCCAATTTTTCCATGTACATATGCTTCGTTCCGTCGGTTCCAATGCCCATTTCTACCCATTATTGTCACATCAGCTCATGTGCAAGTAGCGCTTCCTCCATTTAGAAGACGTTGGGATAGCTAGTGCACTATAACATGCCGCTTTTGCACATTTTTAGGGTCTAGAGGCCACGTATGGGTTCTTTTGTTGATAATGGGTTAAGTAACATACTCACAAAATTTCATAAATTTTGACCGCATGAATTGAACAATTAATGTGTTTGAAGTAGAGAAAAGGGTTCAGCTTCTTCCGTGCATTTAGTGGATCAGCAGACTTTGACTTCACTTGGGGTCTAGTAACTCCACTATTAAAGTTCTAAATATATTACCATCATGTTAAGCATGATAGTAGCTCCTTGAACACCAATTTTTAGACGTAAAAAATGGTTGTAGCATATTTAAAAGTTATGCAAGGAGTGGAGGTTCAAAAATTGTCAATTTTCGTTTTATTTTTTTGTGAACATAATATGTTTTAATATAAGAATCCAAATGGTCAATGAAGATACTTACACCACATTATGCCGTGGGAGAAATGAAAAGTAAAAAATATGAAGATCCCTAAGACTTATGTGGAAAGGAAGAAGATTTTTGGTACCTTGCCTATCAATGTGTGAAAATGATTGACTTGGATTAATATGCTATTTTGAACTAAAGAGAAGAGATTTTTTTTGACAATATGAAAGGAACTAACATTACTTGCTAGTATTGAAAATCCCACATTCAATAGAGTGTCTGAGCAAAAGTTTTTGGAGTTGCTCAACTTGCCTGCTCTTCCTATTTGAACTTCAAAACCCTATAACTTTTTCATTGAATGTTGGATTTAGGAAAAAATTAGAATCACACAAAGCGTTTAGTAATGTCCATCTACAGTAAAAATTTCAAAAAAGAATGTTATAAATTGACACAGTAGGAACCTGCCCAAACCTTCAAGCGTCCCCGAAGGAGACGCTTAATAATTTAGGAATTAATGTCGTGTTGGCTATGGTTGATGGTTGAATCTATGCGCGTAATAGATTTTGTAGAATATCATCTTTTAGACTCAAAGATTCTCCATCAGCCATAGCTAGCCCGGTGTCAAAGGGTTAAATACTTGGATTTTAGATCATTTGGATTACTACACATTCAATATGTGATTGGTGACGAGAAATTTGATTGTTAGCCCACTTCTACCAATTTCATATATATGATGCCATCTTGACTTCTAAAGTTTTGAAGTTATTTTTTACAAGAAAAGCTTAAAAGCTACATATTTTGTCATCTTGATGTGATTCCAAAAGAGAATTTGACATGCCCCATGCACGATCTCAAGCACAACATCATAGATTTTTTCCACAATTTTGTTGCATGCCACAAGAAAAACCCAACTAGTGAAATAGTTTATTTTGATGCGGCAATTGCATTTTCAAGATAAATCGCGTTTACCAGTTCCTTCATAGTTTTCTAAGGCAATACCATATTGGATAAACATTGGATAGAATCTTCCTCAACAATGTTGAAATTGAATTTTCCAAACGCCAAAAGCCACTCCATGAACGTTCGATTCCTCAAATTATCAAGTGTTGAGAAGTTGGAGCGGCACCCATATTTTGACGTAAGATTCACATTCCAACAAGGCTCCACATGTAAGACTCTTGATTGATGCTACGACAATGTGTGGCCGCAAGCCCTGTAGAACGACATTTCAAACTTGTTTGCAATGGCCACACATCACGAGAGTAATTATTTCAAAGGGCACATTCTACTTGGTTATGTCGGGAAGCATATGGTCGAAAGCAAGCTTGTTGACCATTGTTGCCTTGTCACAAAGAATGAACTTTGTACACCGTATCAATTCCACCAAATCACTTTGTCTGGAGATCTTGCAGACAATAATTACGTCCAACACAATTGGATTTTAAATCTTCAATGAGTGTCATGCCTTTGTTTACAACAACACGACAATTCCACGTGAAGCAATTGCTACCGTAATCTGATTTTGGGCATGCACGGACTTCAAGATGAGATTCCTCAAGTACGTCTTTCTGATACAATATGGTCTATTAACAAAGTAAATTTTGTTCGAGATGTTAAATGCGCTTGATTTCATGATTGTAAATGTCTCGTTGCTTGTTATTCAACATTTGAATTTGTTGTTGAATTTCTTTCTTCAATTGTGCGGCATTGTTGTTGAGCTGTTTAAAAATAAGTCAATTTTCTTCAGTGAAGTCTCAAGGGTACCGCTTGGTACATTTACCATCCGCCATGCAAAGGCGCTTGGATTCTGCATGCTACAAGGCCTATATACCAAGCGCATGTCATTTTGTCATAAGTGTAGAAGTGAGTGACTGGATTCAAAAGCTTGGTAGTAAATGTCAAGTTATTCTTGTAGTCCTCAATTTTGATTGCTTTTTGTGAATCAACATCATGCGCACGTGCCATAGGCCTCTCTTCCAAATTCAATCATTAAAGTATATCCCATTACCTTGCCAAATAGTTTGGTCCTTGATATTTTCCATAAGCTCTTGGAATTTTAAGTTGATTACACCCGCAATTAAATCACGTCGGTCTTATAATGTCTTCAATTCTATTGTAATTTCAAGCCATTTTTTTGTTGCATGAGAGCATCACAAAAGGTCTAATTCTACAGAAGTGTGCACAATGGCCATGACATCCTAATTAGTGCGATTCATTTTAACACTTCCCTTCATAAAATGATGAGGGCAAAATGAAAATTTGGCCAATCTGTATCAAGTCATCGTCGCTGGCATTATAGGCATCACCACTCTACTATAGAGTGTATATTGCAAGTCCTTTTATTTGACCTTGATAAAATTCAACTGTGTTTGTTCAACGCATGCCCATGCGTCGACCATGTATTGCTATACAAAGCGGCTTGCATAGAAGTTGTGATCATGGTGATTACATAGGTAAAGCATGTATGAATAAAACTACATTTTTGTTACTCTTTTCAATCCACCCATGCCTTGTATAACATTTGGATCCACTTTTCCAAACTCCGTAGCTTCAAATTCAAAGCTTCTCAATGGAATGTTCAGAGATCATATTTTATGGCCGTTGGCAGAAAGAAGCACGTAATGCAGTGGTGAATAAGGTGGAGGCACCCAATTCCAATCACTTAAGCCAATTGGGGACTCAAATGGCATTGAATGTCAAAAACATTTATGTAGAAAGATGCGGAATTAGGAATGAAACTCAACAAATATTTTTTCAAATTAAATCTCAAAGATTTGGAATTGATATAGAATTAAAAAGCCTAAAATTTACTGGAGTTCATAATCACTTATTATGATTTGTGAACATTCCATTGAGAAGCTTATATGATCAAATGTTCACCAATTAGTAGGTGAGATTTGGTGCCGTCTTTTGCCCAATGCCAATAAATGAGAGTAAGTAAAAGAGAGAACATGCCATGGATAACCAACTTAGAGAGGTACCTAATGGTGATTGGCCTTGTTCGGCTCTCGAGGCAAGGCCACCAATGAGAGCTCAATTATGGTGGAGCAACCCAAAATTGCACACTTCGTGACTCAATGCCAATAATGATTGGGGTTTTCAAATTTTGAGTTGTTGGTTTTGGATCACTTCATGCACCATTTCATGCATACTCTACTAATCAAAATTGGGTGGTCGATCAGAATTGGGTGCCTCTACCTTATACGGAGTGCAAAAGTAAGATTCGTTGAAGAGGCTCATTAACCTTCTTTACAACAATGTGTCAGAGACATAGCCTCTAGAACCTTCTAGCAAGTTTGTAGAACCTTCTAGGAATAAGTCTTAGAACCTTCTAGGAATAAGTCTTAGAACTTTCTAGAAGTTTTTAGTGGAAGCTTCTTTGGAAGTTTCCGTTAGCAACCTTTGGAAGCTCCTCTAGAAGTTTCCGTTGGTAGAAGTTCTAGGAGTATATACGAGAGCCGAGGCTGAAGAGTTCTTCAGTCTCAAGAACGCACTTCATGGAGTTCTAATTCACCTTTTTTGGTGTTGTTTGTGTACCCATGTTGTTAATCCAAGTTCTTGTTAGTTATTGTCTTGAACTCTCTTCTAGCCTCGGATCACTTGTTGGCTATTTCTATGTCTCTAATAGTTTGTCGAGACTGAACTCATCTCAAATATCAGAGCTAGTTCCTCCTTGTTAGAGTGTGGATTACCCCTCTTCTTGTAGATATCCTAGTACTTTAGTAGTTACGGATTACCCTCTTCTAAACTGATATTTCTTCTATTTACAATATTGGAGTCTTATTCTTCTTAGAGAGGGTAGATTATCCCTTTGCTTGAGGTTTTACGGCGTCTTAGAGGTTGTGGAGTACCCTCTTTAAACTAATATTGCTTTCTTGTAGAGTTACTTCTTTCCTTATCTTAGAATGGTCATGGCTAAAGACATTAGTATGACTGAAAGATCAGAGTCCAAGTTGGATGCCATTTTGAATGTTCTTGCTACGTCATCACAAAGAACTGCAGAGATTGAAGGAGTCATTGTAAGACTTCAGAATCTAGGATTCACCAGATCCAAGCTTTTGCACTAGAAGAAGTAGTGTTACCTTTGGTTTGAGAAGAAGCGCCGGTTTTACCATGAAAGGAGCCCCGAGTTAGCCTTCCAGACAAGTTCGATGGTACGCGCTCCAAGTTTTGAAGTTTTGTCAATCAAATCCCGTTGATAACAACTTACAAACCAAAAGCTATCCGATGGAGGAGTCACGTGTTGGACAGGCTGGAACTTTGCTTACGGGACAAGCTCTATTATGGTTTGCTCCTTTGTTTGAGAGAAGATCGTCAATTTTGAATAACTTCGAAACTTTTTTGGAGGCGTTTGCCGAAGTATTTGGCAAACATGACAAGGCTCGATGGGCTACAATGAAGATTCGGTTGCTACGACAAGGAGCAGGCTCCGCATGAGTTTATGCATAAGATTAGCGGCAATTAGCTTGCGACATCAACTGGGACGAAGAAGCATTGATGAGTCAATTTTATTGGGGTTTAAGTGACGACGTGAAGGATTTACTATTATCTCCTTATGATCCGAGATCGCTTAATGAAGCCATTAGCCAAGCTGTGAAGTGCAATAACCACTTGTTTCAACTTCACCAAGATCAACGCTCAAAACAACATACGACTCGCCATGGCCTAGCTTTGTTGGCAAGCCGCCTAGGTTCACATTCAGAGGCGAAAGACATGCAAATTAATGCGGTACGCGTGAAATTCCTTACTCCAGAAGAAAATAAGCATAATATAGAAGAAGGACTATGCTTGTATTGTGGTGAAGGAGGCCTTACAGCTCGAAACTATTCCAAGAATAGAATTGACATGCTGTTAAGACCAGAGGTGCCATAATGCAGGAAAACAAGGATGCCCAGCCACAGTAGGGACTACGTGGCTAGACAGTTCAATATCGCAACAACAACCAGGTTCCCTTTTTTTTGCTCTGTCTCCCCGTTATTTTACTATTCCTTTGTCTTTTGGCCCTCAAAACTAAAACCTTAGCGGTATTAGATTTAGGAGCATTTGCTTATTTCTTAGATGAAGAGTTTGCTAAGCAATTCAAGATTCCTCTAGTATGGAAACCTAAACCCGTTTGTGTAGAAGTAATAGACGGACGGCCTTTATTGTCAGGTACTGTCACCCATGAATCAAAACCTATAGAGGTTATGTTCAAGGACCATAGAAGTTTTATTATTTTCAACATTAATAGCTCCCCGTCAATCCCTATCATTCTTGGTCTTTCCTTGTTAGAAACGCATAACCCATCCATAGATTGGAGGTTGCGAAGGATGACATTTTCCATAGGACACTCCAAAACCAAACGTGTTAGAAGATCCCAAATCAAGAAACCCTTATTTTCTGGAGCAAGAGCGTTTGTAATATTGTCCAAGGAAGGCACGCCATTTGTCATTTACACAACTCCAACTAGTCGAGAGAAGACTTCAACAACCAGTATACCGAGGCAATATAGTGATTTTCAAGATGTTTTCTAAAGAAGAATGCCGACATGCTACCAAAGCATTGACCATATGATTATGCCATAGACTTACAGAAAGGAGAACAATCACCTTTTGGCCCAATCTATAATCTGTCGCAAACGGAGTTGACGGAATTGCGGAAGTATAGTAACGAGAATCTAGCCAGGAGCTTCATTCGTCACTCAAAGTCGCCAGTTGAGGCACCAATTTTATTTGTAAAGAAAAAGAATAGCTCACTACGGATGTGCGTGGACTGTCGAGATCTCAACAAGGTGACAAAGAAGAATCTTTATCTGTTACCCTTGATAACTGATCTTCTAGAACAACTTGGACATGCAAGGATTTTTTACAAAGATTGACCTAAGAGGAGCTTACAACCTCGTACAAAGAAAGGAAGGAGACGAATGGAAGACAACATTATGTACAAGGTATGGCCATTTTGAGTATAATGTCATGCCCTTTGGTCTTACCGATGCTCTAATGATCTTTCAACACATGATGAATGACATCTTTCGGGATTACCTCAACAATTTTGTTGTCATCTACCTGGATGATATTATGATATTTTCTAAAAACGAAATAGAGCATGAAAAGCATGTTTGTTTGGTCCTTGAAAAACTACGCGAGCAAGGACTCTACGCTAGGTTGGAGAATTGTTTATTTCACCAAACTGAGATAGAGTTTTTAGGTGTCATTGCGACTACAAAAGCTTGAAGATAGACCCAAAGAAGGTGGAAGCAATCATATCCTAGGAAGTTCCAAGGACAGTTAGAGACGTACAATGTTTTCTTGGTTTTGCTAATTTCTATCGGATCTTCATCAAGAATTACTCTCAAGTTGTTGCCGTGCTCACTTGATTGACATGTAAGGACAAGCTCAAATGGGGACCTCTAGCGGAAAAAGAATTTTAAGATCTTAAGACGACATTTACTACGGCACCAATCTTGGTACATCCAAATTTTGCAAAGGCTTTCTATTTGGAAACAAATGCTTCAAATTTTGCTTTGGGAGTTGTACTTTTCGTAGATGGTCACAGATAAGAAGCTTCATCGGGTTGCATTCTATTCTCGAAAGCTCTCTGCTCCCAAGATCAATTATGAGATCTACGATAAAGAACTTCTTGCCATAGTAGATTTATTCTAGAAGTAGCGTCGCTTTCTCAAAGGAGTTGCACATCTAGTGACCGTATATACGGATCGCAAGAATTTGGAGTATATCATGTCGGCTCAAGTTTTGAATCGTCGACAAGCTTGATGGAATATATTGCTATCCAGATTTGACTTTGCTCTTACTTAACGGCTTGGAAAGCAGCAAGGGCTATCCGATGTAGTATCAAGGAGATCACATCTTGGGCCAAAGGTTGGAGAAGCAGCATTTGACCAACAGTGTATGACATTGTTGAAGCCAGAGCAATTTAGGATTTACGATGCTATTGTGCCGATGGATATTGACTTCTCAACCAGGTACGTGCCGCAAGCATGTAAGATTCAATAGCCCTTAATATCAAGCAGCGTGTTAATGATGACAAGTTCAAGATGGAAGGATATCTTTTCTACTTTGAGGAGCGGTTGTATATCCCAAGAGTACCAGCACAACTCCGAGTTCTTCAATCTCGTCATGACTTTCCAACTGTAGGACATTCTGGATACAACAAGACATTTGAACTTCTTTCTAGAGATTTTTGGTGGCTCAAAATATAGATGGATGTGAAGAATTTTGTTACCTCTTGTGGTATTTGTTCAAGGTCCAAGAATCCTTGGCATTGCCCTTACGGTCTCTTACAACCATTGCATGTTCTACGCCGGCCATGGTCTTCGGTCTTCATGGACTTCATTACAAATTTGCCATGATAAAATTCATTTGACAACATTTTTATTGTGGTGGATTGGTTTGTAAAGATGGCACACTTTGTCCCTTGCAAGAATTTTTCGTCAAGGGAAGACACAACAAGACTATTTCTTGATAATGTGTATCGATACCATGGTCTACCAGACAATATTGTATCTGATTGGGGAACCCAATTTGTATAAAAGTTTTGGGGATTTCTTTTTAAATATTGAGAGTGGATATTAACCTCTCTTCAGCTTTCCATCTTCAAACTGACGATCAAACAAAACAGGTCAATGAAGTTCTTGAGGAGTATTTACGATGCAGTATCAACTATCAGCAAGACAATTGGACGACATACTTGCCGCAAGCAGAGATTGCTTACAAAAATACTCTTTATGCTTCAATTCAACAAATGCCATTTTATTCTAATTATGGTTATCATCTAAAGCTTCATGTGTTGAGTTCACTGGCAAATAAAACCTAACATCGGATGAGTTTGCACGGCAACTATTGCAAATTCAAGATGTTATGAAACTTCAACTGCAAGCCGCCCAAGAGTCTTACAAGACATCTGCAGACATATTTTGCAACCAAGTACCTACTTTCCAAGTTAGAGATAAAGTATGGAATATCAAGACCAAGCGGCCTTGTAACAAGTTGGACTATCGGAGATTGGGACCATTCATCATCCAACAACAAATCAATCCAATGACATTTCGTCTTGAGCTGTCAACTTCTATGAAGGTACATCCAATCTTTCATGTCCCTCTTTTAGAACCTTATCGAGAGTCATCATTTCCAGGAAGAGTACAACATCCACCGCCTAGTGTCAAGGTTGAGAATCACGAAGAATATGATGTGGAAAAAGTATTGGACTCGCGACGAATGTGGGGCAAGTTGGAGTATCTGGTACACTGGACCGGTTATGATATCAACGAATGAACTTCGGAACTAGTTGAGAACCTTGCGAACGCGTCTGAATGATATAGGAGTTTCATCGACTTTATTCGGATAAGCATAGGGCTCCTCTTGGAACTCGTGGCTGGAGAGGGAGGTAATGTTAGGGACATGACCTCTGGAACCTTCAAGTTTTTTTTACTTTAGATTACTTTAATTTTAGAAATCCTTTTACTTTTCATTTACTTTAGAACTTGCTTTTATATTAAAAAACCCTGTTACTTTAGATTAGAAAATATATATACGAGTCGAGGCTCAAAAGTCCTTTAGTCTCAACAACGCATCTCTTGGAGCACTCGCTCACCTCTCTTCATGTTGTTCGTGTTCTCATCTTGTTAATCCGAGTTCATATCAATTTTCCTCTCAAAACCTTTTCTAGTTTCCAGAGTTTTTGTGCCCCTGACACCCCCACTTCCTTGTCCAAGATCCATTTTTCTCAACCCCACATACCCATTTTCCCATATCCTCATGTCTACATGTCCATGTCCCCGTCCCCGTCCTAGATCCCTTTTCCCCAACCCCTTGTCCCCATGTCCCCGTTCCTGTCATTATCTTTGTCTTCGTCACCGTACCCCTCCCCCATTCCCATTCCCCTCCCCTAAAACTCTAAACCCTAAACCCAAATATTGATACTTTTGCCATCCTCTTTTGAGGGTTCACATATCCTAAGAAACATAGCTTTGTTGTTGAAATATGGCATTTATCATACACCTAGAATCATAATCTATGCAGTGAACCACGTTGCCATCAACTACGCAGTCAACTGTGCAGTGAACTACAGAAACGTTGCAGTTAACCGCGTAGTTAATTGCGCAGTCAACCGTGCAGTGAATCATGTTACCTTTTTATTTATTTATAGTTTGTAATATAAAAACTACATTAAAATGGTTGGACTAATGCGTTGCAAAGCAAACGCCAATTGCTATTAAAACTATAAAATAATAGTTGCAAAATAAAAGTTTTTTTCTTATACGATAACATGCTTTTACTTTTAATGGATACTTTGGATGAAAGTATCAAACCAAAATAAAATAAAGGCTTTAAAGAGAGTATAAAATCAAAGTAAAATAAAACCATGAAAGTGGTAAAGTAAAAATCTAAAAATAAAAGCCTCAACGCAAAAGCATGATAATCTTTCCATAATGTAGATAAGCTTGACGGCACGCACTCATGGACAAACGGAAACCAATTCTATTAAAATATAACTTGGGAATTTTGTGTCCTTAAGACACAATATTTTTTTGTGTTGAGTCTCTACCTTCCTGTCCACTGGCCCTTTCCCTCCAACCTATTGTCCCTCCATCCCCCCATCCCCGTCCCCTTGTCTCCATCTCCTTGTCCCCATCCCGTGTCCCTCCTCTTGCCCCTCCCCATGCCCATCCCCCATTCCAGTCCATTTTGAGATTGTAACTATAGGATCTTCTTCTAATTTTTCATGCGATGAGTGATGTGGAAAATATTTAGTGTTGTAAAGTATATAATAATCTTTTAATAATCTGTTAAAGTATAAATTAAAAGTGTCATAAAGTAAGATTCTAAAAATAAAAGTTGCAAAATAAAAGTTTCAAGGTAAAAGCATGAAATCATCCCAACACGTAGATAAGCTTGACGGCACAAACGGAAGCCAATTCTATTATACATGTACTAGTATACTGACCCGTCGATCCCAATGAGTAGTGTAAGTTTAGGTCAGGTAAGTAAAATTGTAATATTAAAAGTAAATAAAATAAAAAATAAATAAATGCCACATATTGTTGCATCTTATGGCATGATATCCGTAGGCCTTTTATTACATAGAGAGACTAGTTGACCCCCTGGTTGTCTTCAACGGGCTAATGATAATCCTCAGTAAGTAAGCATATGCCCGTTCTTGAGATACCTAGATTTCTTACATATACAAAGAGCAAGGGCCAATACCCGGTCAGTACCTAGGCAATCCATTCTGCCATGTGGCGATAACGAGCTACCTCAATATTAGCCTTCCTTGACACATTGCAATAGCTAGGAGAAAGAGGAAGGGACATACTTGGCAATGGAAACCAAAGATAACTACGCGATACATGCCCTAGCAGGCCGCGACATGTGGCATTTACTTTGATTTCATTTACTTTTACTTTTATAATTTTGGTTAACTTCCCTAAACTTACATCACCCGTTGGAAACAACGGATCGGTATACTGATATATCTACATCTATAAAAGAATATAGGATGATAAATGAACGCGCCGATGGATGAACACGCCGATGAAAATCGATTTTGGATGAAAAGCTAAAAGTTAGGGTTTGCCCCCACGCGGTGGTGGCGACGGCGATGATGGAGGCGCTGGCGTTCGGGTGTCGGACGTTGCCGTTCACGCTGGCGGACCACCCGTTCACGGGCCCGTACGCGCATCTGGCGTTGGTGTGCCACCTACCGGAGCGGTACGAGTTGATGATGTGGTGGTGGACGTGGGAGGGGTTCGATGCGTGCCTGGAGGGTCTGCTGAGCCGCAGGGCGCCGAACAAGAACGATATGGAGGCGCTGATGCCCATCGTGTGCATCAAAAAGGACAATTACATTCTACAATTACATTCTACAATTACATTCTACAATTACATTCTACAATTACATTTTAAAAAAGGATGGGGGGGATGGGGACGGGGGATAAGGGGACAAAGACGGGGGGCCGATGGATTGGAGGGAAAGGGCTAGGGGACGGGGAGGTGGGGACTCAACACAAATAAATGTTGTGTCCGGAGGACACAGGTAACACTCTAGTATATATATATATATATATATATATATATATATAATTTATTTTAGATACGGTCTTTTACTTTGTATACTCATGATAGTATACCTCATAGTTCCATCCAAATAATTTACTTATTCGTCAAAAAAAATTCCAACTGACAAATTCCGTCGCGGAATTGTCAGACGGACGGACAGTCATCTTCTCTAGAAGAAGGTGTAACGAAGGCGTACATTTCTTGTCTGCAGTCTACGACAGGAGATCTACTGCTGATATAGAAGCTGGCGGTCTTAGGTTAGCAGTCGGTTTTCGGTCCGTCTTGATTCCGTCTGCATGGACTGCAAGGACGGCCGCTGGTGACACTGACTTAAAAGAAGCACCTTGCCCGCATCTTTCTGGCAAAAAAACAACTGATGGCAGAGAGCAGTTCTTCCGAGTGAAGCCGCGCCTCGGGACAGCTTGCCAACATCTACCAAACCACGTACAATCCTCCGTCCCTAATCTACGAGGAAGTTCACTATTTCCTAGATTTTATGCACGACTCCCGATCACCTGAAAATCTGTAGACGGTCTACGATTTCAAGTACAACATGTATTGGAAGGAAAGATTCAAGAGCTGTCGGGATAAGGTCTTGTGAGAAGCCTCTGAGGGTTACCAGGTTAATCCTCAGAGGTGTGAGAAGCCACATTTGGGTTGCAACATGATGTTTTTTGTGTATTTGACAGACAAGGTGTAAGAATTGATGTACACAACACAGTTTTTGAAAGAGTTTCCTGAAGGAGCAAGTCAGGAGGAATATGGTGCTAGACAATATGGGATGTATAAACGGAAAGAAAGAGAGCATGAGGAAATTTCATATTGCATTTTTTTGCACCAGTGAAATGTTTTGCAATCAATGTTCTTGGGCCCTACCTCATGCAAGCTAAAGCTCCCCCATAGTACCCTAAGTTCTCAAAGGGTTGACCAATAGTTCCCCCAAACCTTTCCCAGGGCAAGACACCATGTGCATGTGGTCCTGGTTACTAACATAAGACCCTAAGATTTGGGGTACCTATTCATGAATTTTGGTGACTTTCGGGAAACTCCAATAGTTACAAGAGTTTGTACTTGAGTGACATCTGACAATTCTAATTTAGAACATATTGCACCTACTATATGCTTGAGAAGTTGCAAAATGGTAATGTATTCTACATGTATGGTGTCGTATTTGAGCATGATAAGGTTCAGATATTGAAATGACGTCCAAATGAAAGATGTTAGTTGAAGAATCTTCAATCCAAAGGTATATATCTTGCTCAACTTTAATACATTTTTTGTATGTTGAGCGTAAAATATGTGATTGTATGTATGGTCCCCCACTGACCTTTAACCCTAAAGGATCAAAAATGGGCTTTTTGAAAGTTTGGTTAGGTTCCTATGGTGTCAATTTCCAACATTCGTCTTTGAAATTTTTACTATAGAAAGGCATTACCAAGACCTTAGTGGGAATTTTTTTTCCTAAATTGGACATTTGATGAAAAAGTTATAGGGTTTTGAATTTCAAATGGGGAGAGCGGGCACCTCATGCACCTCCAAAAACTTTTGCTAGGACACTCTATTGGATGTGAGATTTTCAATACCTGCAAGTAATTTTGTTTTTGTTTCCTTCTTTGTTCGTTGCACTAGAATCCAACTATTTTGAAGTGTTTTTGGTGTTAAACTGTCACGGTACCTTAGGGGTTAAGGATTAAGCAATGTGCATACAATCAACTCTCTTTATGTAAGCATGTGATACAATCTTCTCTTCTTATAACAACACTTGGCGTACACTCATATATCCGTCTTTTTCCATTATAACAACCAATCCTTATAGCAGACTATGTATATAATAGGCAGAACCAATGAGGTTGTTGTAAAGGGAGCCAATTGTATATGGAGAGAGCAAATAATATTACATTTATTTTTCGATGATAGCCAATAGAATTACAATTTCAACCCAACTGATTTCATATTTTTTTGATGAAGTATGAATTAGTCATGAATTTTCAAAGTGTACTGATACATTTAGTGGGTGCCCACCATTAGGTACCCCCAATAAGTGTTGACCAAATGAAAGAGGTCTTGACAAATAGCAAACCTCCATTTGGAATTGAATGGGCGGTGATGGGTCGGAAGTAGGTTGAATGTACCCCGGTTTTACAGGCGTTGGTTATGGGGGGCTCACCTTAAGTTCTCTCTTGTATGCACTGTTTATAAGAGGCACTCCTCATTCCAGCCAACCAACTTGAAATGTGAGAGCACCTCCACCGCGGGCTCTCATCCCGGCAGACTTGTCAGGTTTGGTGGGTCCGGAGGAAGGTGCTCCCCCACCGCGCTGGTCGAGGCCGCCAAACCGGTCAGGCGGGATGGAGGGAGTTGGGAGCAAGCCTGGAAAAGTAGAGAATATGGCGGGGGACTGAAAATTTCACCGGGGCTAGGCCACCAATTTGGTTCTAGCACGTGGTGGAGCAACAATGGCTGTGGGAGTGGCTGCCGCTGACAGTCCATTCACTGACGCGGTTGGCGTTGCGTTAGGCGCCCTGCAGCCCGACCGCGGAGCAGGATTCAGGGCCAAAACCCAGGGCAGTCTCTACCGGGCTGGCGCGTCCCCGGTGGAGGTGCTCTGAACACCATGGCTTCATCACTGTAAAAACTTGCCCTTTTACACTATTCATTTAAATCATTTAGTTATTAGATATTAAATATAACGTAACTAAGCAACAATTAAAGTCATAAATATCATTACTAACTATTTATTTCAGGTTGATATATATTCTTACTATGTGGAATTTTCTTTCTAGAAATTAGTTTGTGCTATCTCATGTGGCCTATCAGGTACAACAACCCAAATACACTAAGTTCCTAATATTTTTAACTTCTATAACCTTTCTACATTTCAAAAAAGCAATATAGGTTGTTGTTACACGACTCTTGCAATAAACAATGAATCTATAGGTGATGTCATGAGGGCCTATATTTCCTCCCTCAAATCTAAGAAGGGTATAGAAGTTGGTGGTTCATAGGTCAATGGCCAATTTTAGACCATCCAAGCTTACAACAACAAGTGACTCCAAACAAGCTCTTTGTTCTTGATAATCTTAGGGCAACTTTATAGTATAATGGGGAAGTGCACTTGTTAGTGTTAAGAGTTTTGGACCAACCCAAGACATGATTATGTAAGGCAAAGGATGGTATGCTGAAGAAGATGAGAAGACAATCAAAAGGTGTGTTTGAAGAATAATATTTTATTCAAGTTGGAGTTTTCCGGAGGCCAAGTTTCTTGTTTGAGGCTTTGAGGTTGCCAAAGAAACTTGACCTCTGGAGAACTCCCGGGCTTCAAAATAGCGTTGGCTCATCGATAGCCATGTCATTTTTTCATCCACGTGCAAAGTTTTCCACATGTGGACTTGTTACCATACTCTAAACCTCCACCAGATAAGAGCCTCACTCTAAACCAATCATATTCTAAAATCCTCTTGAATTCTTGATTGGTGGCCTACTCCACTACAATATAAGAAAGGTCCTAAAATCTTAAAAGGCCTACAAGGCCCTAGAAGGGTCGGTTTTGATGCTCTGGGTGTTGTAACTCTTCCCCACGAGCAGCCATTGTCATTGCAGTGTTCAAAATGCACGTTGATATTTGCAACAAATTTCCAATGTATCTCCATGATCTCCAAACAATGCAAGCATTGACGAGCGTCAATGATTTTCGTAAGCCTGTGGAGTTGTGATGAAATGTATCAGATGAGTAAATCATGTTCTAAGTAATCTATTGCGCTTGAAGATTCTCTCAAGCCTCGCTGGTCTAGTTAGGCGTTAAAGCGTTGACCCTTTAACGCCTAAGTGCACCACGAGGCCCTGGGAAAATCTATAAGCATAGTAGATTATACAGAACATGATTTACCCAATGGATACATTTTGTCGCAACCCCACTTCACGGAAATCACTGTAGTTCGCAAATGCCTACATCGATTGAAGATCAGAAAAATGCGTCGAAAAAACCCTTGTGAAGCTCCAAGTGCGTGCTCTAGACCCCGAGGACAACAATCACTTGTGGGAAAAGTTACAACCCCTAGAGCACCAAAATCGGCCTAATAGGCACCCAAGGTTACTTTACTCTCACAAGCATCCTAACATCTAGAAAAGAGCGTGGATGTTTGGTAGAATGACATGTACGCCTTGGTCAAGATTTTGTAGCAGGCAGCGAAGACTGAGGAGAATGGGATCGGGAAGGAAGTGAGCAGACGAAGGAGACGGCCAAACAGTATTGCGAAACATTCCCGGGACTCGCATTCGATCATCGCCGCGGCGGAGGATTCGCAACGGAGACGGAGCAGCTTGTGTCGTCCTCGCCTCCCACACGCTCCCTGCTTGCACATCGCGACCGCAATGCCGCGGGTCAGTCCTCGCCTCCAAAAACTCCACCCATTCCGCCTTCTTGTAGCCTATGGTGTTGGGTCGAGGCTAATTCTCACATGTAGGTCCTGTAGGAATTGTGAGGTCAGAAGAAGCGCCTCAGCATGTGATCGCAACTGCGATTGCGATTCCGGGCTCTTGTTTTTTCGGGTTCTTCTATTATTTTTGGGTTTTTTGAGAGAGGGTTTGAATTGCGTTCGTTGTAGTTTTTTGTGGTCTGTGATGGCGAGGTGAAGCTTTGTTGGTGATCTGAGAAGTGTTTTTGGGGTTCCAGGGGGTGAAATTGCTGCTGGACCAGCTGAAGCCGTCGCACTCCGCGCGATGGGCTCGGTTTTACCAGGCGTCGACTGCGGCCTCCAACACGGTATCATTCTTGCACACATTTGGTAGCCGAAGAGGTTCTTAACCAGGGATCAGTCTTGGGGATTGGGTTTTAGGTTTACAAGCTCCAGGAATTTAACTAGTTCTGATTGGGCGCAATTTCTTTGAGTTTTGCTTGTGTTATTGGTAGTGTGGCGTTTGAATCGTTCGTTAGTTTTTGTTTAATGTTGGCTGATTACTGCAACGAGGTATGAAAGACTAGTAGCGTTTGAGGAGTTCTGGATGAGTCTGGCGTTTTTTTTTATCGGAGTGTGTGGATGGTGAAAAGTTGAGTGAGGAGAGTTATTTGTAAAGTCACCCGAAGTTTGAGAAAGGTACCCCTCTCTTTTTCAGTGTTTGGATTGAAGTATGATCAGCTTTAAGTAGTTCCAATTAAACTAAAATCATGTCAAAGGAGAGTAAGGCGGCTGATATTCTCATGCAAACTGTTCCTGTCCTCTCAAAGCCCGTAAAGACTACTTTGACTTGAGTTTAGATTCCACGAAGCTCTTTCATAATCAATAGATCATTGAGCTTTTCTACCGATCTATTAACTATTTAGAGCGTATTATAAATCAAAAGGTGGGGTATCTTTTTGGACCTTTGAGTGACTTTATAAATAACTCTATTCTTTGAGCTTTTAGAAGGTGAACTAGATCCGATCAGGAAGGTTGCGCAGGTTGGAATCCCTTCACAGATCGATTGTTAAGGTGGCTTTATTCTGTTGATGTAATGCAATTTGCCCATCCGACTCTCTCGTGAGGTTTTGGCCAAATTTCTTGACTGTTCCTTTTTGTGATTTTTTGCAGGACCTGCGGGCTAAGATTGCAGAAATGGTTCCAGAGGAGAGGGTAAATGATTTGCATATGTGATGAGTTGGCAAATAAATGTCCACATATACATGTACCCACATGTGTCCTCTTATTACTCGAGGCTGTTTTGGTGTTAAATGAGTTGCTTTCGTTTTAGTAATCTGTAAGTTATGTACACATGCAGGAGAAGCTGAAGGCTATTAAGAGCAAGTATGGAAAGGTGTCGCTCGGAGAGACTACGGTCGATATGGTAAGTGAACTTTAATTTTATCGGAGTAGAATGTCTTGACATATTTTGTGTTTGAGGTTACATGGCAGAAGTATTCAAATCCAATAGCTCTTTCGTGAGACATATTTTTGAGCTTTGTCATTGGATGCTGTTGATTTCTGTTAGGCAATTGGTGGAATGCGTGGAATCAAAGGCATGCTATGGGAGACATCCTTACTCGATCCTGAGGAGGTACGTGCTGTTCTCAGTAATGTGTTGTCGCCGTTTAATATGAACTGATTGCATTCCATAACATTCTAGAGCCAGTGGTAGGGCGGCCTTCCATTTAGAAAGCTTTGAGGCAATTTCTTAAACGAGCTTAGAACTTAAACTGGAAGAGGCTAATGGAATTGAAGCAAGTGGTTGTTCAAGGTAAGAAACAGATGTGTGTCAATCAAGGTTATAGAGAGGGGATCTTAACAGTACTCTTACCTGCCGAGAGGCTGGTTCTAGATTGTTATGTTCAGTGTTATTCATCAAATTCGTTTAGACGGAATGCGTGTTAATTTCCAACCTGGTCTGGATATCGAAGTATCTTATGACTGGTGGAAGAGTGTTGGTAGAAGTGATAAACCACTTGGGTGGCTTTTTTTTCAGATCTGTGAAGTCCTTGCTCGACCCACATAATGAATCTATTCACTGCTTGCTACAGGGAATCCGCTTCAGAGGCATGTCCATTCCTGAATGTCAAAAGAAACTTCCAGGAATCAAACCTGGCGGCGAACCACTACCTGAGGGCTTTTTGTGGCTGCTTGCGACTGGAGAGGTGACGATGCCATTTCCATTTCCATTTATAGTTGGATTGGTAGTGGGTCTGAACGGCTGTTTCTAGGTTCCTGAGAGTTCTTGGGAGGGTTGTTGACGGATGGTTATGTGTCAATGTAGGTACCAACGAAAGAGCAAGTTCAAGCATTGTCTGAGGATTTGAAATCGCGGTCAAAAATTCCAGGTAAGGAGCAGGATATTTTTTAAACGGTCAATTTGGATGTTCTACTAGGTACTATGTTAATTGGCCAGTATTCATTATATTCTTAAAGTCAGGTGAGATGGCTTCATGGACACATGTCAAACCCGCACTTGAGAGCATTAGAATTCCACTAAGTTCTTTTGTTTCGAGGTCGAATGTTGTGGATTAAGAAAGAAGTTCCGGGATGCGCCTGTTTCCGCAGGACATGTGTTTGATGTCATCAATGCACTTCCGAAGACTGCACACCCCATGACCCAGTTGACTGCTGGTGTTATGGCCCTGCAGGTAAAGAACACGATCCAAGTCTGTGTTCATGTGGAATTACGGAAGCAATTACTTTTGCTTTTCTGCAGTATGAATTTGTCCAAGTAAAGGATATGTGGATAAAAATCTTGTAAATGTCCTCATGTGGCGTTCAAATTCTTGACAACTTTTTTGTTTAGTGCAGACTGAAAGTGAATTTGCGAAGGCTTACGAGGCTGGATTGCACAAGACCAAGTAAGTCTTAAGCTTACCACCTTTTACTTGCCTGGGCAGCTCTGAAGTTGAACACCTTGCTAAATATATTTCAAGACAGCTGGAAAGTGAATCTAAGTGCGTAGTAAATGATCTGCAAGTTACTGAAAGCTCTGATCTGTTGCAGGTACTGGGAACCTGTTTATGAGGATTCTTTGAATCTGATTGCCCGTTTGCCAGAACTAGCTGCTTACATTTACAGGAGGTACGACTAATTAACTTTTTATTCGTTTATACTATTCTCCGCTGATATTATGCCGATTGAAACCAACTCATTAACCAAGAAAGACACGAGTTTGTTAACCAAGAATAGACATGAGTTTTTTAAGTAGTGAGTCTCGCTCTCAATTTTTATGTAGTATTGAAGACGCGTGAATCATTTTTTTTTGCAGGATATATAAAGGTGGAGATCTGATTGGAGCAGATTCGAATTTGGACTATGCCGCTAATTTTGCGCATATGTTGGGCTTCGACGACGAGTTAATGCATGAGTTGATGCGCCTCTACTTGAGCATCCACACGTATTTTACAACACTTTAAACTCTCCAATTTCTATTCAAGTGATGCATTCAACAGATGGATGCCACAACCTTTTTTGGGACGCGAAGCAAATGATTTAATCAGCAGTTTTGTTTCTTTTCTTTAAAACTATTCTGGTCGTCACGTTATCTTCGTTGGCGTTCTTAAATGTACACATGTAAGATAAATGACTTGGTGATTTTAACGTGGCAGTGATCATGAAGGAGGGAATGTAAGCGCCCACACTGTTCATTTGGTACGATTTCCTCACCACTATCTGCTAGCATGAAATTTGATTGGGGCGTCTTTAAGGTTATGAAAGCTTATTTGCAGGTTCTTGCTAGTTGCAGTATTTTTTAGGAACATTTGTTTGAAGGCAACTCATCGTCCAAAACTGATGATTAGATGTCGATGACAATGTTTGTTACATTATTATTCTGATGAAAGCCTCATCATAGTATCAATCAAGCCAATTGACACAGATGTTTTGTAAACATAGAGCTCAAGTACATGCTGTTTACTGTCTAGTCCTGCCACCATCGAGTTTGACTTATTATTTTTCTTCCTCAAATAATGTCAATCTTTCTTTCAGGTTGGGAGTGCACTGTCCGACCCATATCTCTCTTTTGCTGCTGGAATGAATGGTCTGGCAGGTCCTTTGCACGGACTTGCAAATCAGGTTAGTTCTTGGATATGAGCTACTCACTCTGCAGTGGAAATGTTCTCATCTTAATTCAATGCTGAATTGGGATGGTTTTGTCACTTAGAACATTCACTGATCCGTGTTATGGTGTCACAGGAAGTGCTGCGTTGGATTCAAGAAGTGGTGGCTGACATCGGTAGTGAAGTCTCACTCGATCAGCTGAAAGATTACATACATAAGACTCTGAAAAGCGGCCGGGTACTGATCTAGTCTTTCTTTAACTGACTAAAATTAAACGGATTGGAGATCTCGTCCTCGTGCCTAGGGTGTGTCCAGAAGTGAATTTATTAATTTACGGTAGTTCCGTCCTTGTGATCATATTATTGTGTTTTCTTAGCCAGTCCAGTTGATTTTGTACTTTTGACTTGACCCCGCAATTTTATGGAATTATCTATCAACTGAACGTTCCATAAGTTAAAAAAACTGTAATCAATATACATGATTAGAGTTTTTAAAGTTGTGTCAAGTTCCGTTATAGTGATTTTTGTAGAATACGAGGAGGAAGAGGAATTCAGCTTTTCGGTTTTGTGACAGGTTGTACCTGGGTTCGGCCATGCTGTGTTGAGGAAAACCGATCCCCGATACATATGCCAGCGTGAATTTGCTCTTAAGCATCTTCCTGACGACCCCATGTTCAAGATGGTAGGTCTCTCTGTTCAATGTAAATCGTCGAGGATCCAAAGAAATCAGAAACTGCTTCACATACCTGTCCTTCAAAACTTTTGAGACCCGAATCAAAATCAGGCCAAATATTCTAATGTCACCTAAATTTTTGCTAGTAAAGGACTAAATGGACATTATGATAATAATTTTTCTGTTCGTGAAGTATGTTGTTTGGTTCTGATTTCAATTTTATCAAGGTTTTATTCTGAAGGCAAAGGGCATAAGAAGGCTCATTTTTTACCCTTATTGTTCCATGACTTGAAGCTGTCGAGTATCATTCCCTGCCTGACTGCTCTTGACTTTGCAGGTGTCAAAGTTGTTTGAGGTGGTGCCCCCAATCCTCTTGGCAGGAGGCAAAGTAAGTATTCAACGTTAAACTACTGATCATGAGTGCCCTGTCTCTTTCTTTCTCAATTTGAATTGTTTTCTGATCTTACCTGTATATGAGCAGGTCAAGAACCCCTGGCCTAATGTGGACGCTCACAGCGGTGTCCTGCTTCAGTACTACGGCTTGAAAGAACAAAAGTGAGTTACAAAACTAATGAATTGTTTCTTAATGTAAAAAATCAGTAGGTCCTCCTCTCTTTCGTTTTTTTATTTTCTTTTCAAATGCTTGTTTTAACATATTTTTTTCTTCTTACAGTTAACTAACACCCTGCTTTGTAAACCCCACAGCTACTACACGGTGCTTTTTGGAGTATCACGTGCCATGGGCGTCCTCTCTCAGGTACGATGACACCCCACTTTTGAAAAATTGAAGTTCGCATTGTGGATTGTTAATTGAGGACAAGGAACCATGAGTTTTGACCTCTTTTCTCATTCTAAATAATTAATATCAGTCCTGAATACCTCTATATCAATTCATAATCAGCTCAAAGTGGGAAAACGCGGCTAAGATTCATGGTACACCTCTCCTTCATTCTTAAAGGCGTGACTAGAACCAGTTTTAACTAGAGTTTAAAGATCACCAAGCTCTTCATCGTTATTAGTGAACGAGCAGTAATTCTCAAGAGCGAACAAATAGTAGTACTCTGAATAGAATAGGGGGTTATCAGAGTTATTTGTGAAGTTGCCTAGAGTTTTAATAAGGCACCTATCTTATGGAAACTTTGGGCGACTTTACAATTGACTTAAAATCATCAACAAAATCAATTTCCCATCCTTGAGTTTAAACGAGTTGATGTTTCATGTGCAGCTCATCTGGGACCGCGCACTTGGCCTTCCAATTGAACGACCCAAGAGCATGACTTTCGAGTACATTGAAAACTTCTGCAAGTCCAAAGAAGGTATGACAGCGTAGAGACCTTATCCGTTTCTGTGGATGTTGGTGTTTTTCCCCTTCACTTCGAGGCAATGCTTCTGACGCTTTTCTATCAAACACCTGCTCTTCAATAAAGTGTAGAATGTTCACAACCAATTTTTGATCGCCTACTCTCCCCATTCCTAACACATCCTAGAGCCAATGGTTACAGTGATTACTGTCTCCCCTAATAAGCCATGCTCATTCCCTCACCGACACACATCTATTTACTCCATGTGACGTTGGCTAGCTTCATTTTCATTAACCTCTTTGAGTCTCACAACATCCTAGAACCAACGCAAAAGCGACTCCTGGTTATGGAATGTTATGATTGGTTACAACATGTGTAACATTTTTTATATGTCAGTTACAAGAAAGCATGTCTGTTGATAAGCAATAGGTCTAGGGTTTAGGGTTCAGGTTTAGGGTTTCATGCGAGGTTGACTTGCTGCATTTTCATTAACCTCTTTGAGTTTCATAACATTCTAGAACCAACCTCTTGAGCTCTTAGAATGTTATGATTGGTTACAACATGTGTAACGTATTTTATATGTCAGTTACAAGAAGGCATGTCTGTTGTTAAGCAAAAGGTTCAGGGTTCAGGGTTTCATTGACTTGCTTCATTTTCAATAACCTCTTCGAGTTTCATAACATCCTAGAGCCAACCTCTTGGGTTTTTGGAATGTTGTGATTGGTCACAACATGTGTAATACATCAGTTACAAGAAGGCATGTCTGTTGATAAGCAAAAGGTCCATTTCTTCAACTTCAGTCGATGAAACTGATGAACTATCACAGAATTGGAGTTGAAATCCGATGGAAAGCAGAAACTTTTTCGACAAGATTCCGAATGAGGTCTTCCAACTGATATTCGCCGCTGTTGCGGATTGCAAGTCGCTGGTGGGGTGCATGGTAGTGTCCAAGACCTTCAAGGAACAAGCATCCCGCGTGACTTCGCTCTCCATCAAATGCCCCGGACAATTCACATCATACGATCAAAAACTCAAGGCAATCCACTCCATGACCAGAGAGTTTCCCTTGCTGGAATCGCTCATCGTGCGCGTCGGGCACCCGAAAAGAGAACCTCCTTCGTGGGCGCGCTGCATGCGCTACGCTGAAATCGGCGTCTCCGTCGAAAAATTCGTCTTCATGGCTGCCAAAGCCGGCGACTTCTCCGAATTCGATCACGACGTCGGAGGCGGAGATCCAAATGTGTGTAGAAATCACCGAGTTTCTTCTAACGACCAAACACAAAATGCATTCCGTGACAATCGCGAAGACGAGTCTATTGTGAATCCAAGGTTTTTCTCTTGTTTTCTTTTCGTATTTAATGCTTTCATAGATAATTCCATATGTGAAGATTTGATAGCTAATATATTCACAATCACCAAGGTGAGACAAGGTTTTTGGTTTTTTGTATGTAATGTTTTCTAGATGATTTAAATATCTGAAAATGTAATAACTTTATATATTCTGTAACAATCACAAAGATGAGACTATGATGAAATCCAAGGTTTTGATGTTTTGTTTTGGTATAATATGTTCTATCGATGATTTCACATGTGAATATATAATAACTATCATGACAACCATGAAGATGAGACTCGAATGAATCTTAGGTTTTTGATGTTGTTATGTTTTTGTGTATAATGTTTTATTGATGATTTCACACGTGAAAACTTAGGTTTTGATGTTGTTTTATTTTTGTGTATCATGTTTTACAAAGAATTCATATGTGGGAATTTTATCCCTCTGTATGTTATATTTGGAATGTATTTGATGTAATGATATAAGATATCATTTGGATTGATGTTTTGGAGAAATTTACCACATTGAATTTTGATGTGGGATAATTTAACATTTTTTAGATGTGATTTTCTTAGGTTAGAATTGGAAAGGAAAAATCGCTATGATGTTTCAAGTTTTTTGTTTTGTAATCAACCAAAACAAGAAGAAGAAGAAGAAGGCGAAGATGCTCGTGGTTTTAATATACAAATGCCACTAATGGTTGAAGAAAATTCAGGAACTATTCATGATGAATTACAACCAACCATGTTTGGTTCTGAACAAGCTTTAGTGAGAAGCTTTCGTGATAACTTTCTTCTTGAACATAGAAATTTAAGGCTTCAAGACTTTAATTTGAGACAAGTCATTGCTCCAAGCAATGATGTTCTCAAAAGGATGGTACCGGTTATTGTTTTTGCAATAGTACAAGGGTTGGATGAATTTAGAGATTGTGTACCGAAATTCATTGCGTGTTTTTCGAAGCTGAAACAATTTCTTCTTGTAGATATGGTTGAAAGTGTTACCGTGCATATGAGGCAATCTCATATTGAAGAAATTCGATTGCAAGGAAGAGAAAGTGAGTATGATAAAGGCTCGTGTGAAGAAAACACATTGTTTTTAAACAAAGGTGATTTAAATCTTGTACCAAAGAAGGAATGTAATGCAAAGAAGGAAAGTAATGTAAGAAAGAAAGATATTAGTGATATGCGTACTGATGAAAATAAGAAAATAGAAGAAGTTGGTGAAAATGTAAATAAAAGTTTGGATATGATGAATGCTTCACAATATCATGGTAGTAAAAATATAGAAATGAAAATTGATCTTCGATGTAATAAAATTGAATTTAAAGGTGATAACTTGGAGAATGTTGATGGAAGATATGATGAGCGTGACGATTTGAATTCAAAAGGAAAATCTTTAATAGATTATGAAGTGCTAAATGACAACATTGATATCGAGAACATATCAGATAATTTTGTAAAGTGTAAAAGGTGCAAAAATCTTATTGCTTTAGGTAGAAGTGGACCATGTTGGACATGTGCAAATAAAGGAACAAGAAAGAATGTCTTTGAAAACATAAAGAATCCAAGTCCTAATACTATGATGGTAAATGAGATGTTGCAAAAATCAAACTATAATGCTTGTGATCCAAAATTTTCTTTGAATGGAGTCATTAATGAATATAAACCTCAAGTTGAGCATCTTTATTCCAGTGGAGATATTCACTCTTCACAACTAAGAACATTCAATACTTCTTTTGGTGTACCAAGAGAAATTGATTTTCAGACTTCATCCGATTCTTCATTTTTAAAAATAAATATGATAAATAATGATACCCATATTCAAAATTTATACAATATTAACTCTCTTGAAACCACTCCTCTTTTAGATGTTCCTTCAAGTTCATCAGAGGTAAAGGTTTCAAACATCAAATAGAAGTAGAATTTTTTTAATTTTAAATGTGTCATTAAGACTCTAAATAAAACTTTTTTAATATAAATAGAAATTTCTATTTTATTTAAATGAAAAAAAAAATCATACTAATGTTTTTGGTATTGCATCTCCAAATATATATTTCTAAAATGTAGTGATAAAGTTCATAGAGTTTGAATAGAAATAAAATAATATTTATTCTATGTACAAATAATATGTATAGTGATTTTAGGTCCCTAATATGAGTCAACAAATTACAAGTGGAGAAACCATGCATGTAAGTCCTCGAGGACTTGGTCGCTCTTTGAGTTTTGATTCCATAGAAACCCTCAAAGACAAAGAGGAACATGAAGAGATTATACATTTAGAAAAAGAAAGAATATCAAATGAGAAAGCTCAAAAAATAAAAAGTAAATCAATGCAACCACATGATGCACTGAGGAAAATATTGGTGTTGAATATAGATAAGAGAACAAAATTTAAGGGAAAATTGAATGAAGGTGTTTCTTCAAAATTAATTAAGAATGAAAAATATTCAAAAAGAATGCAATCGTTGCCATACAAATATTTACTTCCAGAAGCATCGCATACAAATGCAATGAAGCAAAATGAAATTGTTGAAGAATTACAAAATAGAAGCTTCAATGATACAAATGAAAGTCAATGTACTTTTCAAAATATACAAGATATTCCAAGTACAAGCGATTTAAGCAATATAGAAGCTCAAAGGATTTTGCAAGTTCAAAAGATTTTAAATGATCATATTTCAAATTCATTAAAAGAATCAAAAGATTTGAAAAATCATAACATTGGACTATGGATACAAGGCACTAGTATTAAAATTGAAAATGAAGGTATCAATAGTTCAAAGCCATCTACAACATCGTTTGCTCAAAGTGAAATCTTTGAAGACTCAAACAATAAAGAAGTAAAATTCTATCTACAAACATTATCACATTGTTTGTAAGTTATGTATGTTAAATTTAAATTACTGATTTCAACATATGCCAAAAGACTTTTTACATTTAATTTGAATATTTGATGAGAAATTGTTTAATTAAATGGACCAATATGCTGACCATGATATCAATGTGGCAGGTTGTAGATAAAAAGATGAATAATATACTTGTTGACAAAATAAATATTGCCACAGATTCAAACTGTAATGCAAAAATTGGTATTTCAAATGATATTTCTTCAAACAATCTACTCAAGCCATTAAACACAATAAATGATGTCATTCATAGTATGAATGATGGAAGTGAAGATGTAAATCCAAGATTGGATAACAATCAGAACATGTTTTTTTCAGCTAATGAAACTGAAGAAAATTCTTGTAGTAATGAACAAGGCTCTTCAAATGAAATACATAGAAGAGGTAGGGGACGACAACGAGATCATGTTCAAATCATTCATAATTTCGGATGGCCTGTAGGACAACGAGATCGAAGCTCTGAGCGTTTACGCAGTTCAAGTGATATGCGATCTCAACGAGAACAACAAGCACAAGATGAAGCTCTTCAACTTGGGTAAATTATCATCTAATCTAATTTTTCACAAATTCTTCATTGCTAATTATTCTGTTGTTGAATCATATTCAAAGCTGAAAACTCTAGAGTCTTTTGACATTGTTGAGATTTTGTGAAGTGTTCCGGGCCTTGAAGAACGTATTGCGGAGCGGGAGATGTGGAGAGAAACATGGAGGGAGCGAGTGGGTCGTAGAGTAAGAGAAATGCGACACGAAAATCATGAAGAAAATGAGAGAAAAAGAGAAGCTCGCCGAGAACGATTACGCGAAGGTGTTCGGAAGCAACAACGTGAAATTGAAAGAGAAGCTCTTTTCTTTGACATTTCTTTTTGGAGGGCAGAGCAAATCTCTACACAAAGTTATTCACTTGTAGATGTATCAATTTGCATTGCCACACATGAAGCAAAACCATTAAGTCCATTGGAGATAAATATGCTTTCAAACTCAGCACTTGCAGGGCCACTTTTAGTTGCAACAATTGCCCACATAAATAAACAAGTGAATTCACACAATTTATAAGTAAAAAATATTCATCAATTTTCAAATTACAAACTAAGTGTAATTTTTTTTTGGCATAAACTATTCATTTTTATGTGTGAATTTTTATTTTTTACAAGTCACGTAAAATAATTGTTCTTTTGGTCCAATTAGCCCTAATAAATATCATTAGCTTTGGTGTAGGTTTACCAACATCAGTGTCTAAGATTTTGAGAAAGTTGTATATAAGGACGTAAAACTCGTCAAGGGAGCATTTTCTATTTCTGTACATGATCAAATACCATTCAAATGTCATACTAATGGATTTTTCTTTGAAGGTATTCAAGACATTGAATAAACATTTTTTTGCCTCTCAAGCCGTGCTACAATATAAAATAAGAAAATATACCAGTAAAAATATTTGGATAGTCACTGAAGATAATAATTACACCTCTATGGTATGTTAGATTAGATGATACCAAAGGTGAACCTCTAGTTCGGCGTTTATAAATTAGAAAAATGCTTGCCAAATTAAGTGGGCAAATGTTTAATGAAATTGCCGAAACTAGAGAAACTCTATATTTGCAGATTTTGTCATATTGGAAGACATCAAAGGGGAGTGGGGCTTGGAAAGGCCTCCCTTCAGGGTTGTGCATGCATGGGGGCTTTGATTTAGAATCCCAGGGTTTTCGGTTCAAGCCCCAGGGTCGTCAACTGTGCTAAATACAATAATATGTGACTTACTTTAAAGTACATATTTGATATTTATTATATAAAATAGATTTTGCAATTCTGCTTAATGGTTAAAAACTATGTTTTAAAGACCTTTCAATTACTAATAAAGTGGCCATTTATTTAAGATTATTAATTTACAATAATTATTGGAATCAAAACCATATCAATTTCATATCTCCAAAAAAGAAAGTGAAGTTTTTAGTAACAAAATGAAATAAAATATTTGTATAGCATGTAAGAGTCTGCAAATACATAGAAAATTTATGGCACTATTCAATTTGTAGAAGTTCAAAAATCTCATTCCATCCATTGTTTAGGCACATGGAAGTAAATAAACGAATTTTATCCTCAAGGGCATTTTGAAGCTAATTGGATCTCCCCTTCTTCCAACTTGAATGAAATGTTACAACATTAGACAATCTTTACAGTAACTCTCATGATAACCAACCAAATTCGGTTATTAATAGCTATTAATTAGGGGTATATCCAACCCACTTCTATCCCATTACCACATATTCAGCTCCAAATGGACAGTAGCTATTAATCAGGACCCTTACTTCTGCATGTCGCTTTTGAGGGTACCTATTGGTAGCCATCGGCTAAACATGGCAACACACTTTAAAAATTCACAATAATCCAAATTTTATCAAAAAATATTAAATTATTGGCTAGCATTATTGTAATTATTGTAATAAATTATTGTTATCAAAAAATATTAAATTATTGTAATTTTATTGGCTAGCATTGAAATGTAAATATATTATTAATTATTCTCTCCATGTATGCACATTGCTCAATTTGTCAGTTATGGTGGATTTTACCTTAACCCTTTATGGACGACACTTGCAAACACGCCTAGGAGTAGGTATGTTTCTTTGTGATTAATCACTACATCATCTCCACAATGGATACATCTTATTACAACTGGTCACTACAAACATCACTACAGTTTGTCCGGCAGACTCTGACACACATCCTCCATGCATTTGTTGGAAATGCAAGGATCCAAGGAATTTAAATTAGGATGTGGATCAAACAGAGATGAAATATTTGTGCACCAATTTTCTAATTATTCCAAAATTGTCCAGCTGTGGGCCTTTCATCCTAAATCCAAAAGTGCCAAGGATATTGTTTTTGGGTCAGTTCTAGTGCTAACTATAGTATAGTCCTTCTGTATAAGTTAGATGCATTTTTTCCGTCGTGAACGTATGTGGCACTAGTTCATATAGAACAATTCCCGAGCGCATTGGTACAAGCATTGGAGAGCTACAATGATTTATATGAAGTGGTGTAAACGTGAAATGTACCATGTGTGTAGATATTGTTGTGCATTATCTACTACACTGAACATTGAATATAGTGTAGACCCATAATTGATGTGGATCATCCACACTGATTTGCATCAAGCACATGCATGTCAAAATTTGATTGGTTGTTTGTTTTTAAACAAGAGTGTGCTAATCGCCAATTGGATGTAAATTTCCAATTAGTGTAGGAACTCGAACTACTTTGGTCCACACAATATGCAATGCTTAGTGTAGCTCTTGTGCATGATCTAGTACACTCGTGGATTCTCTTGTGCCTTGTGAAGGCCTCTCGTGTTAATCATTTAAGGCCCAATGAGGTATTATGACCGAAAACAACCTATGATTGTTGTACATCACGCAAAATGGCATCTACGCACAAGGTGCATTTCAACACAAAAATCTACCGTTTCACTTCTCGGAAATCATTGTAACTTGCTAATGCTTGCACAGATTGTCGTGGCAATGGTCTCAATAGATGCCCATCTTCCTTCACCTCTAAGTCAGGATCTATTTTTTCCTTTGAGGTGGCCTGTAGAGCTTGCTTCTTGTGCCCAAACGACCCATATATGATTGTTAGGCCTTAAAGAGTTAAAGGGTTAATCCATTTCACATCCTTCTCTGCATGCAATGCTGTTAAGCGGATCATGTCCAATAACGGTTAGTATGTAGCACATTTGTTCATTCTAGAGTAAAAGTGTTGAGGAAGAGAATTCCATGACAGTCATTCCTTTTTCACCTTTAATGAGATTGGGTTGCAAGAAAGTTACTCCCTGCACCTGCTCCGCTATCTGACACCTGGCACTTTCTGACACTTCACTGCTAGCTGCCACGTACCCCTGCTGACTCAACACATTCCTAATTCATGCTGTCGCCATCCGTTTCTCATCCATCGTCTTACGGGTGGATCCATTTTTCATCCATTGTCTGAAGGGTGAATCCGTTTCTCATCCTTCGTTGACTCCACTGACCCGTCCGTGAAATCATCCCCTTCTTCTTGTGTTCGACTTTAGCAAAAAATTTTTTTTAAAAAAAAATGATTTAGAGTGGAAATAGAATCATGGGAAGAAGAAGAAGAACTCCGGTCATGAATATAGTGTTTGTTAGGACTTTCTTCATTGCTCGATTTATACACAAGGGTTAGATTTGGAAAAAATAATTTTTTAAAACAACTTCCACTCTTTTAGGAAATGATATTTCACTTGGAGAATTTCTGAGAATATTTTTTTCCCAAAAATTTTTTTAGGGAAAAAATTGATACTTGGCACAACAGTGCCAAATCCAACCATCAGGTACAGTAATAAAATCAACAAAGTTATAAGCCTACATATTGAGAAAATACATGGGTCCTTTCACGCTCAAAAAATGTTATGCCCTCTACCCCTACATCCATATCAGTTTAGTCATATAAATTTTCTCAAAACTGAAAATTCGCACTGAAATAGTATCGAACATGATACTTAATTCCTGTGCGAAGATCTGTTTTGATTTCTGTTTCACATTGGAATAAACCACCACTTGTTTCAAAAACATTAAAAAATGGAAGTAAGAAGCACATATAGTATGCGTGTAAAATCAGTCACATGCTTTGATTCACTACAAGAAACTAACCACCAGGAAGCATATTCCCTCCTCGCATTTTCCCCAAATCCGTAAATGGGAGGGATATTCCAGGGGCCCAGCATGTACGGTCAGAAACCCACACAGGGTTTTTAACCAACAGGGTGACTCTCATAGACGAGGAAACCTCATTCATCGCCAATATCAACAACTCAAGCAAGCAGCATCACAAGATGCCGACTTATTACACTTTGTCCAACAACCAACCGATCCCCACCGCACGTTAAGTTAGTATCACAGGCCTTGTTTGGTGCGTGTTCATGACCCCAAACAATGGCCTTGTTGTGCAGTCTTGCACTCCACTCTCCCATTGAGCTTTGCAACCTTTGTAATACATTCCAGCCCCGGTCTCGTTTGACGACAGACTAGTGATTCCACAAAATCCTAGTTTCCAACTTTGACGAAGGTTGGCATATGGCGTTTCCAAAAAGTGCCAAAACGACCAGAAAATCGTGGCTTGTTCAGTTAAATCCAATTTCTTACAACTCTTGACCTCATAGAAAGATAGAAGACTCTTTTCACAAAAAAGATTAAAAAGAATTAGCAGCAAGCAGGGGGTGAGGAATAACATCAGAGACGTAGTACACTAACCTATGTCCCGTGGCCAAAGGTCTAGTGAAGAGAATGAACACACACTATATTCACACCGGAGTTCTTCAGAGACCTTCTCATGCAAGCAACGTGAGGACATAGTATGTAGAATGGTAGACCACATGGCAGGCGATAAACTCTCACGCTCCCCCTCAACTCATCCATCCAATGAGCAGTCACACTTTACGGCATCCGCCTTTACGAACGAAGACACACAAACCCCTCAACGGCGCGGACGAGCCTGTGCACCATCGAACGAACCACATCAACAGTCCACACTCACACACAACCTCTACTGTCCCTGTAAGCAAGCACCATCCAACGGCCCAGGCTCGTCCCGATCGGAGAGGGGAGGGCGGGTTCTGGTGCAGTTTGTTGGATGAAAGTGAGGAATTTGTGGATGAGGGGGGGGTGTGTGGATGAGGAGTCGTGGAACTGGGGAGGTCGGACGAGAGCGACGATAACCTTGGGTTTGTGTTTGGAGGGAGAGAGGAGGGCGGGTTCTGGGTGGAATTTGTTGGATGAAGTTCGGAATTGGTGGATGAGGGAGGTGTGTCGAGGAGGAGTGGTGGAACTGGGGAGGTCGGACGAGAGAGACGATAACCTTCGTGTTTGGAGGGAGAGTGGCGGAGCTTCTTTGTGAGAGGGAGAGAGAGAGAGGGGGGTGCGGCGGCGCGGAGGTGGGAGGGGAGGCGTTGTTTAATGTGTATTTAGGAGGGAGAGAGAGTGCGGGGAGGGCATTATGGAGAGGAATGGTTGAGTGCGGCGTTTGGAGGAGAGGGGTTGTGAATTGGAGGTGGAATTGAGAGGGAGAGGGAGAGGAGGCGACAGTCGCAATGGCGCCGATGGTGCTTCTGCTGAACGCGTCCAAAGTAGCGGGCGTGGTGGGCGCAATCACGGTGGTGGCGAACGCGCTCACGTTTCGGCACTTTCATCAGAAGAATTTAGCTCCGTTTTCGGATCCCGTGGATGAGTCGCAGGAGGTTTTGGCGTCGTTCCCTATCGACAAGGACGGTGAGTTTGTGTTGCCTGGTGGAAAATTTTCAGCTGACTGGTGTTTGGAGCTTTTTTCCTCTCGTCTTTTGCATTTTCGTGCGCGTGAGCCATGGGAACCCCCGCCCGACTGATGCTTCCCGGCTCCGTCTCAAGTTTCGGATGCTACGTCGTGTGTCGCAAGGCACGTAGTCGGGAGGTAGAGAAATTGAGGGGATTCAGTGAGATTGAGCGTGTGTGGAAAGGTAGGGCAATGAAGCGTGCTTGGGAATCGTCTTCCGACTGTAACTGTGAGACGGAATCCGTAAAGGTGAAAGCGTTTTTTTTCTTGTTGTGCATTCTGCTCGTCTTGAAATTTTAGCTCGAAGGTGGCGGTTCGTCTGCATGTAACCCCGACCGACTTTTTTTTGGTTCTGAGTTTGGGTGTGGGAGATTCTCATGTATCTGTTTTTATTTTGAATGATTTGGCTTGAATCTCTGGTCATGCGTGAATTACCTGTTGGGAGGCGAAAGTATGCGGGAAAAATTAAAGTCTTTGGAGCGTAGTGACAAGGCGATGCTTTCCATCTTCTGATATTTTCGAATTGCTTCCCCGGTTTGAGATTCGTTACGGAATTCTGCTCCTCTCACGTGAACTCCTTTGAGATTCGTTCAAAGGGTGGTCCGGGGCATGAGTAGTTTATGCGATTAGAGTCACTACATGTAGTTTACGATTATGTGAGATTTGATTTTCGTGAAGCCTTCTAGTCTATTCTCTCCATTTTGATTTTTATCTATTCACTAAAACTTGCAGCGTGAATACACGACGGTCATGATTGAAGCTCACAAAGTACCTAGCAAGTGTATTCATCGTTGTGTGATATTCCCCCACGAGCTGCCTTTGAGTGTGTATTTAGGAGAAAGTGTGGTCACTTGTGTGGGATCCAAGGCTTCGTGGATGTTTCTGGACATGTACGATGTGGCTGGATTGGGGCTTGTGATTGGGAATGACCTTGTGCTCTGGCTTCTTGCTTGCAGTTGAAGATGGAGGTTTCTTTTTCGCACTTGCTACCGCACCCGCTCATGTGGAGGACAAACTAGACGACGCTTGGCTGGAATTTGCTAAAGAGAGCGAGCCTAAAGACAACCCTGCAGGAGACCCACCTGAAACTCGCACGGGTGAGGACGACAATGCTGCTTCGTATTCTGGAGTTTCGCTCACGGAAGAAGCCCAGGCTGAGAAAATCAAAGAAGGTGCGTTGTTTCTCAGTTCGGTATCCGCATGCCCACAATCCCTTTAATCTGACACCAATCTTCTTTCAACAATCTCATAGCACGAATCGTCCCTGCTATCTAGAAGGTGTGAACTGATTTTTCAAGTTCTTGACCTATTTGATGGCAGGGACAAAGGACTCAGACATGGGGTCGATGGCAGTAGGGGGAGGGAAATCAGTTACAAGCGAAGAGCTTCCGGAGGAGGTGAAATCCGCAACTGAAAATGTAGCGCCAGAGAACAAAGTTGGCCTTGCAGGGTTAGGACGCAGTGAGACTCCTGATATTATTAGGGTGGAAGAGGTTTCAAGCGAAGGTGGAAACGGAAAGAACGGTGATGGGCTAGGTGGCGAGTGGGAGGTTGTCTCGGAGAAAGACAAATCTGACACCGACTCCGAGAAGGCTGATAAGAGCGCAGGAAAATTACAAACCGCAGTGAAGGAGGTCCAATCGACTTTCAACGAAGGCCAGAAGCAACTTTCTGAGGAGGAAAGGCTGAATAATATGAGCAAGAAGCTGGAGCCCGAGGTCTCTCTCGACAAGCCCCGCCGTGTCGGTTTTTCGTCGAATAATACTGCGGAGCCGGGCCTCATGAACGTACCTCGCAGAGCTAGGAAGTTCGCCAAGCTGTCCATGGAAGCTATGATTCGTGGTTTTGAGAAGTTAACTGAAGAGGAGGCGAGTCATAATGTGGCTGCGTGGCACAACGCAATTCGTCCGTAAGCGCCTCGTGTAATTGCGTTGAGTTGACAAAGACTGAATTGAAGTCTTCAAGTGTTGACGTTTTTCCTTGTTTCTTTCTGCAGAGAGGAGAGAGTGCGGTTCTGGTCAGATCCCGACACAGAGTTGAAACTTGCACAAGGCACAAATTCTACGGTGTTCCGCATGGGTATCGATTGGAGCCGAATCATGCCCATCGAGCCTGTTGATGGCGTTGAAAATGCGGTGAGGGGTCTTTCTAAAGTGTGTTCATATTTGTGTTCGATCTTCTTGTCCTAGTTCTCTTTCGGCAGAGAAACTTGAGATCTTGAAACGCATGAGATTGTAATTTTTTTGGAAAACTCTTGAATTCTTTTGCGCTGAATGGAATCTTTATGGCTGGAACAGGTGAATTGGAGGGCTGTACATCGGTACCGATACATCATCCAGAGAGTACTGGACCATGGCATGAAAGTGATGCTTACCCTCTTTCACCACTCGCTTCCTCAATGGGCAGCAGAGTATGGTGGATGGAAAGATGCAAAGACTATCAAATATTTCTTAGATTTTACAAGGTAAGTTGTTTGACAGTGTGTCTATTTCTGTCGTTGCTTTAAGACTATTGTACGTCAGTAGCGTCAGCCTAATTTCTTTACGGGTTTCGAGCATGTAGTCTTCAGTCATCAAGTGTGTATATGAAATTCGCTGTAGGTACTGTGAAAATTAATTTAGTACTGATGTTTGCATTCAAAGTTGTGCAGGTTAGCAGTGGATAATTATGGAGATCTTGTCGACTACTGGATTACCTTCAATGAGCCCCATGTTTTTGCCATGTTGACCTACTGCGCCGGTGCTTGGCCGGGAGGTGACCCCGACATGGTGGAGACAGTAACTGCTGCAATGCCGAAAGGAGTTTTCAAGGTCGTCATGAAAGCGATGGCTGATGCTCATCTTGATGCCTATGACATCATCCACAAGAGCAGGTATTTCTCTTCTCTCCATCTTCTTTCGCTGCCTCTTGGGTTATTGATCTGTACAATCATCTATTTGATGCATGCCGTCTGTTGTTATTCCATATTAGGAGGTATGTCGTGCTGGTACTAACCTAGAACGTGGTCTCAAGCAGCAAAACTAAGCAGCCGGCAAGAGTAGGAATATCTCATCATGTCTCCTTCATGCGACCCTATGGGTTGTTCGATACACCTTTGGTGGTGTTCAGCAACTGGATGACGCGATTTGCATACTGTGATGACGTGGCACACAAATGTGACTTTATGGGCATTAATTACTATGGCCAGGTGAGTTTTTTCTAGTCAATTGTTCATTGCATCTTATTAGTGCCTATAAGTCGTGAATCTCAACACGTAAAGATCTTGTCTGCTTTAATTGTCACTTGTGGAAACTCTCGTTTTGCAGGAGGTGGTTTCAGCACCAGGCCTGAAAAATGTAGAGAATGATGAATACAGCGAATCTGGACGAGGTGTTTATCCAGATGGACTTTACAGGATGTTGATCGAGTTCCATGAACGTTACAAACAGCACGACATGAAGTTTATCATTACAGAGAACGGTGTGTCTGATGCGACCGACTACATTCGTCGACCATACATTATTGAGCATCTTCTTGCTGTCCGAGCAGCAATGGACAAGGTACACACAGACAACACCTCTCCTCTTGAATGCATTTTTCGTTTTAAATCATGGTCTCAACCAGGCCACTCACTTTTGTCGCAGCCCATACTTTATGAACGTAGAATCTTCATTATCATGGGCCATTTCAAGTGATTTTGTTGCTACAACCATTAAGGCTGCGAGTCTATGCAGGGCGTCCGCGTTCAAGGCTACTGCTTCTGGACCATCTCAGACAACTGGGAGTGGGCCGACGGGTATGGTCCTAAGTTTGGTCTTGTTGCTGTGGACCGACACAAAGACCTTGGGCGTCATCCCCGTCCTTCCTACAGCCTTTACACGGAGGTAACAGTCGCTTAACTTTTCTCGGCGCAAGATATCAACAAATTGGCTGCTGGAATGACACATATCTTGTATTCGGTTGCAGTTATCCAAAACCGGGAAGGTGACGAAGAAGCAACGCCAGTCAGTCTGGGATGATCTTATGGAACAAGCTAGGCAGGGCAAGACCAGACCATTCTGTCGAGAAACCAACGCGCAGGGGCTCATGTTTGCAGGTGCCAAGCTCTTTCATTTTTCATGTCCAGTTTCTTGGATCGTTTTGCAGATCATAACGAGATCCGCTCTTGTTTTGCAGGGGGTCTGGATGTGCCAATGGACCGCGCCTTCGTGGTCAGGGACTGGCGCTTTGGGAAGTACGAAGTGGAAGGACTCCAAGACCCAGTGAGTTCGTTCGTTCGTTACTTGCGTGAGGGTGCCATTTTCCGCAAGAAGAAGAGCAAGCAACAGCAGCTGAAACTATCAACGTCTGCTAACTAGATCAGACCAGCTTCTTCAACGTACAGCTAGTAACTACCATCTGTACAAATCGCTCTTTAAATTTGTTGTTATGAATATTGAAGTCATCCAATACTTATTATGTATCTGTACATTTGTAGCTATCGGTGCTCTGTGGGAGAAGCAACTCCGCTGCCAAGGAGACTCTCTTTTGGTTTGAGGAACACTACCAGGATAGTGGTGAGAAAGGAAGGTGGGTGTTGGAAGGATTCAGTTCGAAGTGGGTGATGCTGCTGCTGTTGTTTAAAACTCGATGTTGGCAATTTATATGGAGTTCATAACCTTTTTCTTGTCGAGTGATGCATGATACTCCTTGATCATTCATGTTTCGCTTTTCATCATGATTTTTCGCCTCGTGGCCCAGTTTTGATTTGGACTTGTAGAAGTTGGTACGCATAAATTAGTCTAAAAGGTACTACAACAGGACTTGGAGGATCCTGGTGAGGGAATTTAGAGCAAGTGACAACCATAGCGATAAACAACAACCGCTTCATTTTCTTTTTTCCGGTGATACATTTCACCTGGTCTGATTGCTGGTCCAGTCTCCAAGTGTTTGGTGAGTGGTCGTAGGCCCACTTCAGACCAGCGACCGGGCAATAGCCAAATGTACCACAAGCGTAAATGGTTTCCTGCATATTCTACTCCCATCGTAGATATCATTGTCGTCCAGTCATGGTTATGAAGTGGGCGTTAACCCTTTTAACGCCGGCCTGGCTATGGCGCGACCATCATCCACGAGTGTAATAGATTTTGAAATGCAATTTCTAGTACACATGTAGATGGACGGTCGCACCGTAGCCAGCTTGGTGTGAAAGGGTTAATGTTGGAGGTCTTCTCAAGGATTGGGAGAATCCACAAGTGTAATAGATCTTGCACAAGAGCTATACTAAAATTTATGTTTAGTGTAATGGTACAAATAGTGTACTTACCCTACTACAGTACCTTGTAACAAGTGTTGCAACACACTCTGTTTTTTCACTTAAAACATATCCCATGGCCTGATTTAGAATGATGGTGTTGGCATGATAATCATCACATCTCCATGAGATTTTTTGCATCATGGAAGGTGTTCCAGTTACCTTCATACACCATGCATTTTCTAAATATAAAGAGGCATCCATTGCCATGTGTCTACCAAAATTGCCATCATGTTTAAAAATCTTGGAAAAGGGTACCCTTCTTAATGTGATCACTTCTTCTCTAGGATATCAGATTTTGAGTATGTTTGAGCTTGGGAGGGTCCAGAGATACACATACATGTTTGCAAGTCATCTTGATGGTACACATTTCTTAGAAAAATTGTGTGCAACAAGTCCTGTTTGTCAAACATATCGTTTCCGTGTTGTTGTTAGGACCTTTTTGATCAAACTTTTTGTGGATGTAAGTGTTGTTTGAGGATTGTGCACCATGACAATGAGTTATGTATCAAATGATATACGACACATGATAGTTGGTATGCAGAAAGCTGGCATGTCAGTGAGTGAAATTGGAAACATTGTAGGAAGGCCAAAATCGACTATTTCAAGGATTCTCAAGCGATTTAGAATTAGTGGCTCTGTATTGCCAGCAAGTAGGTCCGGTAGGCCGCGAAACATGAGTGATCGAGATAGGAGAAAGCTCCATATAGATCTTAGTAGTAATCGTCGTGCTCCTCTTGGAGAATTGTGCAGCAATGTGACATCTTCCGTGGGCATGTCAACTTTACGTAAAGAGCTTCATGAGCTTGGTGTTAACAATTGCATTGCAGTGAAGAAACCATTCTTGAGTGACATACACAAGGCAAAGAGGTTGGCTTTTGCAAAGGAGCACTTGCTGACGATTGGAGTAATGTGATTTGGACCGATGAGTCATCCTTTGAAGTTGGAAAACCATCACGCCAAATTCGTATCTGGCGAAAAGCACATGAACGCTACAACTACAATTGCTTAGCACCTACATTCAAATCCGGAAGGACTTCAATTATGGTATGGGGTGCTATCACTGGCTCTTCTAAGTCTTATGTGGTGTTAATTCCTCCTAATAGACGCACTGCCAAAGACTTTGTAGAGATAGTATCTCAAGGAGCATTAGAGCATTATTATTGGCACCATGACCACTATGAGCACCTCATTTTAATGGAGGATGGTGCTCCAGTACATGGTAGTAATATACAAAAAGATTGGAGAGAGCAACTTGGATTGAAAAAGCTTGAATGGCCACCAAATTCTCCTGACCTTAATCCTATAGAGAATGTCTGGAAGCAAGTTAAAGATCAAGTGCAACAGAGAAATAGACCACGAAACAAAGACAAAATGTAGACATCAGTCAATCTGGCTTAGGAGGATATACCTCAAGAAAGCATCAAGAAGTTGATTTCAACAATGCCAACCCGGATGAAAGCTGTAATGACAAGGTGGTAGCACTCGATGGTAGTAGGTGTTCCATTTTACTGTAGAATATTTGTTAGTGAGTACGACATATTGTAAACTTCATATCATATTAGGCTTCTATACTACTATAGCTTTGTAATGATACCTTATTTGACTTTATTTGATCAAATTTTTGATTTAATATATGAGTTTGATTTCCTTAGCCTAGAATATGAATGAATGGAAACTATGAAAATACTTTAGAGCCACATAGAGGAGAATTTTACCTACATAGTGTGCATCTTTGTAATACCAAGAATGTGAACAATGATATATCCTATAAATTGGTGCAATCAAATTTAAAAAAATCATCGTATATATTTCTCAGTTAATTTTTTAAAAAATTAAGTGAATAAGATAAAATAATTCCCCAAAAATAGAGATTTTATTTTTTGACATTGACATTTTATGAACACGTGAAGGGTCCGTGACACAAAAGATTTAATAGGATAAATTTGATAAAATCCTCCCATATTGAAAATGAATGAGAGAATTTCAAGAGTTCACAAAATGGTTGCAAGACATGTCGGAGGGTACTGTACACTATTTGTAAAGAAGTTGACAATTGGTGCCAGCTGCCAATGTCATTAATGTAACCCTCGCTCAAATCCCAATAAAACCCCAATCATTCCAGCCCATGCTTCTTCTCATTTGCAACTTTCAAATGGCCATAAGTCATTCAAACTATGTCCGAATTGGGCATACGAGATGTTTTTTGGCATCTATATTTTTTTAGATGCCAAAAAACACCTCATATGCCAAAGTAGGATAAAAACTGAGTGAATTATGGCGATTTGAAAGTTGCTGATGAGATACTATGATAGCCCTCGACTTCTGGACCTTTTTCTTCACTTCTACTATTGATACACTAAATGTGCACAAGTGAAAGAAATAATTTTATTATTTTTACCAAAATTGACAAATAGTGTAGTAGTTGGCATTTAGTGTACGGTTATGTCACTACACTAAATGCCTTATTTGCAATTGGTGTATGGATTCACATTTAGTGTATACTACACTAAACATAAATTTTAGTGTAGTAGATAATGCACAACAAATTTTACTTATAAGGTACATTTCATGTTGACCCCACTTCACAAAAATCATTGTAACTCTTCAATGCTTGCACCAATGCGCTCGGGAATTGTTCTATTTGAAGTGTATGAATTATTGCCAGACACGTTCCCCACAAAGAAAGTGCATCCAACTTACAAAGTAGCAGCTATGCTCCAAAAAACTATAGAATTGATCCAGAGGCGACTACCTTGGCAGTACTGTAAAGGGTTAAGAGCATCTCAAAACCTGATGGGAAAATCCCCACATCAGGTCGGGAGATGCCCGTCAGCGGCGGAAACGGTTGGAAAATTGTTGTGACCATTGCGCACCGTGACATGATGACCAACGGGAAGCCGATAACAGTGTATTGACGTGACACGATGATGACGCCACCCGCCAGACAACGTCACGTGGAAACTCAATTTTTATTACGTGTTCTCTTCATCACACACTAGCCTCAGTTCCAAATTGCTTTTTAATATCTACACAAATTTGTGCTTTTTACCAATTTCTGTAGCCACATTCAAAACAATACATCATGTATAATATTTGTGTTTTTTCTGTAGCCATCATTGAAATAGTACACGACTTACAAAATATTCAAGAAACAAAATTCCAAATTTTTTTATGGATAAATGAACCATCACAGAAAAGTAAACTCAAGGATAAGTTACGAATGGGAAAAAATGCGGTCACACTATTGCAGCCACTTCCATGCCGCCAAATGGCAGCAGAGGTGTGGCTGGGGAAAACGGTACGTTTTGGGGAGGGGACAATATAGTTGGTGCTTTCCTTGTTTGGGATGCTAGACGGACCGGGCCTGGCCGAGGGTGAATTGACCCCCTCATTCGTACCACCACTGCACAATGGGGGGTCAATCCCCATGCCCATGCTGCTCCGCTCCCGGGCGACGAGCCTGCGGACCCTCTCCCCGGGCGACCTAGTCGCAAACCTTGGATGGTGTCAGGAACCTTGTCCCCGGTCGCTGCGAAGCAGAATCTTCGCGCCAGAGCGTGTCTTCTCGGGCTCCGCTGGTAGCTAGCCAACACTCTTCCCGCATGTTCGTCGCCCTCGCCCTCGGACTCATCAAGTCCTGGCTCCGCCTCTCTGCGGCCAGCCCCCGATATCCGCATCCCCCTTAGATACCCGTACCCCCCCGGATACCCGGTCCCTTCCCGCACAGGGTATCCACGCCGTCGCGCACAGGGGTTTGCTCATCCACAGATCGCCCTCCAGGAGCTCCAGGTCGCCCTCTAGGAGCTGCAACTCCACGTTGTCTTCATTGCATCTTGTTATGGAGGTGCCTTTGGAGGTACCATTGGAGGTATCATTTGAGGCTAGTTTGTTTCATTTCCAAAATGTGGGGTATTGGAGTCAAATGATTTCTTTGTCAAATTGGAGATTTTTGGATTAGGGATTGTTTATGCTATGTCAAATTAGTTTCTTTCATCCTTGAACATCCATAGATGCCATTTGTGGCTAGAATATTGAATGGAATACTTTCTATTGCAGGTTGATGAAGTTCTAGGTTGTTAAGAATAACCTCATGATGAGAAAAGTTAGTTGAAGAACCCACTATCAAAATGTGTAAGGTGAAGGTGTCAAGATAGTTCACAAGTAACAAAAATCATTACTTCTGTTAAATTGCATCCAATGACACATACATATTCTAATGTACTACACATGCTATAGAATTTGCAAAATGGTCATGTACTCTATATGTAAGGTGTTGTATTTGAGCAAGTGTAGGGTTTTTTTTAGAGTGTGGCAGTGACGTTTTTTGCAACTCTCTTCCCCCCGTGACGGGTATTGCTATGTAAAGAGGGGGTGGCAGTGACGTTTATTGCAAATATAGCTCTCAATGACGGGTATTTCATATTTTAGGTTAAGTGGCAGTGACGTTTATTGTAACTTTTTATTTTTGTAACGGGTATTGATTGATTATGAAAATGATGGCAGTGACATCTCTTGCAACTATTACCTTTCGTGAAGGGAACTTTCAAATCATGTACAAGGTTCATTAACAATTTTCAACAATATTGTGGCACGGAACAAGTATTTTTCTCCGCAATACGTTAATCATTTACAAGTACTTCTTGAAATTTTATTCATATTCCAATTTCATTAGCATAACTTTGAATATAATTGTACGTAAATATGTTTGATACCTCTCAGTGATACTTTCACATTTTATTCTTTTCTTGATTAGACATTTACATTGTATCATATGTTTGTTGGGATTAGAAAGGCAAGATGCGGAAGCCTCGGGGTCCTCCAGAAGTTCAAAACCCACCTCTCGGACCATTTTCTTTCCTTGACATCACATGGGAAAAAACAACTAGGCAAGGATGGGGCAATGTTAGTGCGGTTGTTCATGCGTTTATTCCGTACGATAGAGTTCAAGATTTCATCAATGGACAAACATGTGAAGATGGCTCCTCCGTAAGTTGGAATGTGAAGGAGCGAAAGAAAGGGAAACTGAAGAAAATACCTTACTTTTTGTCATTCATTGAGCACATTTGGTATGAATGTGCGTATGGCCCAGAGGATCATCGGAATGATCCATGGTTCCCTAGGTCTCTTAAACGTGGATGCATTGCAGAGTTCTCAGTGAAGCAATTGGAACTTTATCCCGATGTAAGCGAAGTCGCATACTATCATGTCGATCATACAAGAGAGAATGGAACGCCGGCTCACGGTTCTAGTGATCCGGAGTCACTTGGGAGGAGAACTGCACATCAACCACGAATGACTGCTGAAATGAAGATGTGGATCCAAAAAAAACTTACTCCGGGGTTCACATCGCTTCAAGTATTTGAGGAGCATCGGCGGAATTGGAATGAGCGAATGAAGCTAAATGTACCAGGTACTCGAGATGACTTCATCAAACTTAAAGACATTGCTTACATGGAGGGACGTAAAAAGAGGGGGATGTGGCGTAAGGATCCATCGGATTTCTGTAGTGTGAAGATGTGGATTGAAGCCAGTCCAGAGAACATGTTCATGTGGCACGAACAAGATGATGTCACAGAATTGCCTTTTCTTTTGGGTATCCAAACCGAGTGGCAAAAGAAGATGATGATGAAATTTGGACATGGCAGAGTGATTTCTATAGACGCTACGCATGGTACGAACATTCCTAATTATCTTCTATGGACTTTGCTTGTGTTTGATGATTGGAATAATGGTATTCCGGTTGCTTGGGTGCTCGCAAGCCGATCCACGGAAGAAGACATGGTCATGTGGTTGGACCCTTTACGAAGGCATATTGAGAAAGATATGCCGGAATTTTTACCATCGTGCTTCATGACTGATAATGCGGTGGAAATACGGAGTGCTCTTAAACGTGCTTGGCCAGAGGACAACGTTCCAATCTATTTGTGTGCCTTCCATATCTTAAAAAATTGGAAGAACCATATTCTTCTCAAGGTTCCAAATGTTGGAAATTTAAGAGATCTTGTGTACAAGGCCCTTCACTATTTTTTGTATCTGCCAATTGATTTTGAAGAAGAAGGATTTGACTTCTTGGAGCGCGCCAAGAAGATTGGAGAAACGCTTTTTGAATACCTCTATGTGGATGCATTCCAAAAGTATTTCAACACATATTACAAACATTAAGGTACATTATTCTTCATTTGTCCTCGGTTTTTTTCATATTTAGGACTTTTTTTTATATTACATTTTATTTTCATTATGTCGACAATCACTACAATGAGAGCTTCTAATTTTTATGCATTTAATTTGAATTATGTTCGAGTTGTATCTTATTGGTCATCGACGGCATCATCATTCCAATCAAGACACGCAATCCAGCATTGAAGGTTACCATGGAGCACTTAAGCGGTGGATGTTGGTTGACAATCGAGATAGACGAGGGAGAAGAATTGACTTCCTTGTGTGGAGGTTGACAAATCCAGTTGTTAACCATTACATGTACTTGCAAGGGCAGAAGGTAAACCGATACATTCGCAACAAATCTGTGGAAGGTATTGTGGAGAGGAGAATTGCACGAACACAACGAATTCCCCTTCAGGATATTGTACCGCCAAAAGACTGTGATTTACTTTGGAAAGTACAATCACAATCTGTTGAAGGCCGCTGGTATGAAATCCATGCACCATTCACTATGTATGCATGTTGTTCTTGTGAGTGGGGCATTCGGGGCAATTTGTGTAAGCATCAACTTCTTGTTCTAAGAGTTTCCACCAATCTTTCATGGGAAACTATCTTAGAATACGTAGGAACGTTTTATGGTTCCATACGTGGGGGACTTGAATGTATGCTCACTTACATTATCTTAAGTGACCCATTTGCAGATGATTGTAGTGAAAGTGATGATGATGATGATGATCATCATTATCATCATGTAGAACACAATTTGGGATGCAGCAATATACCGTCTGATGATGATGTGGCGGTGGACTGCAATGTTGAATATGTTGATATTCAACATCCTTCAGAGTCGAATGCGCACCACTTCGTCAACAATTTGAAAGGGGATACTAGAGAACCATCCACCAATGGTATTTTGCATACCATTAGAAATTTAGTTGAAGATGCGATCTCTGAAGCCACAACTGGTGGTGATGTTGTATTGCAACATTTACAGTCAATGATGAGTATCGTAGTAGGTGACATCCGAAGAATCCGAATTCTGAAAGAAGATGACATCTCTCATCCTCAAGCGACTTTTGAGATTATTTATTCAAAAGATGGAATCTCAGTTGCCAGAAGAAAATTTTTTCGGGAGAGATTATCGGGATCACGGAAGAGAAGGACGAACAATACTCAATAGATGATATAATATGTACTTGTTAGCCTATGTTTGTTTTGAATTTGCAACAATATTATTTGGGAAAAGACTCTTTTTTGGATAAATTAATGTTATGATTTTCTATCATTAATTGATTCATGATTTATTATCATCACCGTGGAGTACGAGAATGTTAAAGGGGAAAAATTTTAAAGAATAAAAAAATAATTGCATGAAGAGAATGAACAAGCCTCCAAGGTACCCTCAGACTAGGATGAGGAAGTTCTATGAAATACCCGTCACTAGATGGAATTATCGCATTAAACGTCAGTGGTGAAGTACTTCTTTGTGTGAAATACCCGTCATTATATGAAATGCTTGCATAAAACGTCACTATTGCATTAGTTCTATTGTGAAAAATACGTGTCATTAAGAATATTTTTTGCATAAAACGTCACTGCTCAATCTTAATTTTTTTTAAAAATAAATTGTTTATCATTTTTAATACTTGCCATGAAAACAACAAACTTGATATGCATTTCCTACGAATGTGTAAGGGATCATGTTTGGTTAATGTTCCAATGGAGGTGATAAACTACAAAAGATTATATAATTTTACGTATGGAATATTTTAAAGAAACCCCATCATATTACATATACATACACATGAAAACATAGGAAAAATCATACCCAAACAAAAAAAACATGAAGAGACATGTGAACATAAAAAAATCCAATAAGTCACATAAAGTCCTCAAAAGACATCACATAAACAGAAAGCAAAGAATACTCCATTTCTAAAACACTTCACACGTCGTCTTCGTTTTGTCCTCTTTCGTCCTCCTCTGATGATTCTTCTTCAGAGATATTAGAGTCATCCTTCGGTAGATCTTCCGCATGAAGATCTTCATATACACTGCATGCCTTCTCAATCCGGTGTTGGGAAAGAACATTCTTCACTAAGAAGACGTTTTTCTCCGCATCGAGATAACGTTCAATGAACGTATTCTTCCCATCTTTGTAACTTCAATACAACAACAATTAAATTTAGGAAACATATATACCAAAACAAATGACTAACAAAGATAAGTGAATGAAATTCACAAATTCGAAGATACGTAGTAGAAATAAATTATTTTAACTTACATAGATAGAAGGGTGCATTTGCGTTGCCACCTCACCAACTCTTCCACTTCTTGTTTTCTATACTTCAAGTTCTTCTTCCAATTTATGCGTTTATTGAAACGTTCTTTCAACCGTTCCAATTCTTCATGGTCACACCGAGACTTCAACTTCATGATAGCGTCAGCAAAATCGGGGTTGTTTGGGAGAGCATCGACCTTAAATGCATCAATTGCTACAAAACCATCCCTCATTTCTCCAAGATAGGTGGAATATTTCTTACCCATGAATTTTGCAATGGATGCTTTACTCCCACCATTACGCTCAGTGACCTCCTCCACCACTTGTGCCCACAACAATTCGGCAGACTTCTTCCACCCCTGCATCTTGTAGTAAAACTCCTTTCTTTCCCGTTTGAAAGGCTTTGACAATACCTTTGCATTCATGTGGCGGCTATTAATATGGCGAAGGCTTGGCTCTACCTTCTTTGGTCGACCGAGGGGTAATGGAGATAGGCGCTTCTGGTGATGACTGCGAAGGTGAGCGCCTAAATGACGATGACTCGAGAAATTGTATCCTTTGTACACCGGAACCACACATTGCCATTGTAGCCTCCCCTTCTTCATGTCCTTGTAATCCTCTCCCAAAACAGCCAACGGTAACCCTGTAAGCACCATTCTACACATGGAAATAAAATTGGAATCAACACCAAAAGTTAAATAGAAGTTGTCTTCAACATCTTCATTTATATGAAAATATGAACAAATCATTAACAATGTCTCTCACATCAAGCTTTCATATCATTTCAAATGGATTTAGTGGCATTCAACCTCTCAGAATACTAGGTAACATAGAAGTGTGTGAAATTGAATAAATCCGTCACATTCATCATGAACTATGAAAAACGTCACCCTAAACCTCCCCGGCACTACCAATACTAGTCACTACACCCTCAAAATGCAATAAAACCTCACTGTCCAACACTATGAAAACCTTCATTAAATGAAACATTTTGTCCACATTGTCATCAACTTTGAATTCCAAGTCTTAGAACAACACCCTACTCATTAAAAATCCTTAATATGTAGAATTTTAATCATTCACATGCAATTGATAGATTCGCATGAGAGGAGTTTAGGATTTTACCTGAACAAAAGTAGGTGTTGAGGGCGACTTGATGGAGGAGGAGCAAAGCGATTTGGAGCAGGAGGGATTCAAGGAAGAACACAGAGAGCGAGTTGTGGAGAGGGTACAGATAGAGAAGGAAGGCGACCTGGAGCTCCTAGAGGGCGATCTGTGGACGAGCGAACCCTTGTGTGCGACGGCGTTGATACCCTGCGCGGGAATGGACCGGGTATCAGGGAGTGGGGTATGGGTATCGAAGGGGGACTGCGGGTATCGGGGGGCTGGTCGCAGAGAGGCGGAGCCAGGACTTGATGAGTCCGAGGGCGAGGGCGACGAACATGTGGGAAGAGCGTTGGGTGGCTGCCAGCGGAGCCCGAGAAGACGCGCTCTGCCGCGAAGATTCTGCTTCGCAACGACCGGGGACAGGGTTCCTGACACCATCTAGGGTTCGTGACTAGGTCGCCCGGGGAGAGGCTCCGCAGGCTCGTCGCCCGGGGGCGGAGCAACACGGGCATGGGGATTGACCCTCCATCGTGATCGGGTGGTACGAATGAGGGGGTCAATTCGCCCAGGGCCCGGGCCTGGCGGAGTGGGACTCCGCTTTACAGTCTGCGGTGTAGGGCGATTTTGCATATTTAATATTATCTAGACAAATCTCCCGGGGCCCCGTGCCCCGGTGGAGATGCTCTAAATCTGTTGGAGTTGGGCAAACTACAATAGGTACATCAAAATTCTAATGAGTACGATTTACTTTTTATTTTTCCGAGGCTCTAGAAAATGAAAACTAAAGTGATTCTTTCTTGCATAGAGTGTTTGTGAAGATAACATTTAGATTGTACGACTTCTACATATGCTCAAGGTGAATAGTTTTCATTTGTGCGGCATTAATAACCTTGTATAAATAAAAGGTTATAGCTCATAGAATTCTTTATGTGGATTAATAATATAAGTGTCTACAATAGGAGTTTCAACATTTTAATTGTCTCATGATATGTTTCATTAGAAAGGTACTTCATATAAAGTGCAAGTTGCTTTTTATAATCATTTTTACCTTCATTATATCACGGAATTGTAATTCTGTTGAGAAGAATGTGTGGCACATCGTCATACATTTCAAGGTAATTTGCACTATGGATAATGTAACTCTATTATTATTATTATTATTGGCACACTCGGGTTGCTATATTGGCAACTTGCGGCACTGCCATTAGGTAGAGAGAAGATTTCACAACTAGGAATTGAACCCGCAACTACTCCATTTGGAGATACATTCGATGTCTTCCACCATCACCCAGTAGTTTAGGGTAATTCCGGACCTAAAGTAACTCTATAATAAATTACTAGGATACAGACTTGTCGTCCTCAACAAGCCAAGGGCAGTCTTTGGTGATGTGAAACTTGTCAAAAAAAATAGTGAATTAAATTGGAAAAGAAATGCAATTACAGAAGCGCTTCATTGTAAACAACATTGTAAATCATAATTTTCAAAAGCACCAAAACATTTTCGGGAGCCGTCGCACGCAAAAATGCAATATACAAGCATTGACATAGTGATTTGTCAACAAAGATGATTTGACTTACTCCAAGCACCATGTCAAGCACAACAACAATGTTTTTTTGCCACGTCTTTGTTGCATGCTGCAACAATAAAGCGATTGTTGAAAAAGTTACTTCTGCCACGGCTAGTCACAATTTTGGTATAAATTGCGTTGATCAGTTTGTTCAAAGTCTGCTAAGCCAATATTATATAATTTGGATGGACAACGGACATAATCTTCCTCAACAAAGTCTAGCTTGCCTTCTTCCAGTGCCAAAAGCACATCCGCAAATGTCCGATTTTCCATATCAACTAGCTTTGAAGAGGTTGCAGTTGCACGCATATTTTTATGTAAGGCAAACACTTTAACATTGTCCTACAGGTAAGACTCCCAAATTGATGCTATCACAATGTTGCCCTACAATTCCTTTGGAACAACAGACAAAACTTGTTTGAAATCATTGCATACCATTCAAAAATTCCTTCAAAGGGCACATTTTGCTTGTCTATTTTGCGAAGCATATGGTCAACAACTTCAAAAGCAAGCTTGGTGACCTTCGATGCCTCGTCCTAGAGAATGAACTTTGTACGTTGTTTCAATTTTGCCAAATTATTTTGTCTATGGATGTTATAGACAGAGGTCGGATTCAACTCAATTGAATATTAAATCTTGAATGAATAGTCATGCCTTTTTTTAGTAGACAAGATTGCATGACTCTTTTATAAAGGGTCTGTTGCTAGTTCAACGTTTTAATCTATACATGAATCTCTTCTCTTAATTGTGCAACATTGATGTTGAGCTGCTCAAAAATGGATCAATTTCCTTGCAATTACTCCATGGGAAATGTAGGTTGTAGCAAATTAAAATCGATCAAAAACTTTTCAAGTGTTGCAAGCAAGTGAGCAATCATCTTTAATGCAAGATTGTGAAATTATTCCTCTCATAGTTGCTCCACTCCATTCTATTGTAACCAATGCCCAAAGTTGTTTGATTAACTTTCACAAAATTGTTCATATGGTTGCCGAGAGTCTGCAGAGGGTCCATGCGTCTATATGGTCACAAAAAACAAACAGGGTTGAGGCCTTATTGTAGCTTCACAAAGGCGTTGCTTCTATTCTTTATTTTTTTGTAAAATCTATGTTCAACGCAGACAACCTTGGAAGTATAAAACAAAACGCCTTCAAAAGTATGCTCATACATAAAAGTTGTTGCACCTTTCATCGCCAACAAAAATGCTTGGAGAAAGTATTTCTTGCTTGCCAATGGATTGACAAAGTAAGGATATTCTATTGAAAATCCCTATTTTTGGATTGTCCATTTTTGCTTTGAGTGCCACGTATCTCTGGCAATAGAAAAGCCCAATTTGCCTCAATCATTCCGTCAAAGTTGTCTCTTTAACTTGATCTATGTTAAGAATGTCCACCTAGTTAACGTTTGTATTATATGCTATACACTTCTCATTGGCTAGATGAACAAGCCAACATTGGATTGCAGGAGATTCATTGTGCATTGGAAACCCAAATAGCCTCCACACTACTCATTTTAGAGACGTAGCGAGCATCAATGTACTGTTGAATCTTGTTGGCGCTTTTCAAAACCACAATTGCGCAATCGTGACCTTTGTATACGTATTTAAAAATGTACTTCACAACGATGATTGACAAACATTTATGTTGGCAAAAATTATCTTAAATTTATTAAGTTGACACTCAACCAACAATGCAATGGCGGTACCAAAAACTTACCTCAATGTTAAAGTGCAGGTTGTACTTTACCACTAAATACAAGCTGTGTGATAAGATCCAACGGTTGTCAACATGGTGACCTTTGTTGACAATTAAGAAGCGATCTTCATCTCTCCCTATATACAAGGGATAGTCGTATTAGTCTGTGCATGAATCTCCAACAAAGTTGTGAAAGTACCGTTTACTACTTAGGGCATTGACCATCCTTCATGTAAGGAGTGCTTGGATTCTATGTGCTGCAAGGCTGTTGCACCAACAAATGTGTCATTGTCTCATACCCAATAGTGTGAGTGGCCGAATTCCAAAGCTCGACAACGACTACTAAGTGATCATATTTGTAGTCCTCACTTTCAACTATTTGTCACAAATCAATAGAATGTGTGCGTGCAGACTCTCTTTTATAATTCAACCACCCATCTGTATCCTAGCACCTCGCTAAAGACTTGGTGCTCCTTGAAATCTGCCATCAGCTTTTGGAATTTTTGATTGAATACATGAACAACTATATCTGGCTAATCTTGTGTTCTAGTTCTAGTCTAGTCTAGGCGGTTGTAGTTCTATTGTTATCTCAGGCCATTTTAGGTTACACATGAATGTCACAAAAATATACGGTCGTCCGCGTGTGTACACAATGGCCATGACGTCCTATTAGCATTGATTCATTTGACGTCTGACTCTCAAAGAGAATGACGACATTATGAGTCTCCGGCCAATTTGTGCCGGATCATGGTCGCCAACATTTAGGACATCCTCTACTCCGCAGTATAGTTTGCATCATAAGTCCTTTTTATTGTCTTTAATGAAGTTCAAGTTGTTCTGTTCAACGCACATTGATGCATCCACCATGCACCACTGTAGCATGCACCCAACATAGAATACATAGTCATTTGAATAATGCATCCACTATACATCTTCCACGAGGTATATGTTAATTTCATGCTAGTTGGTCACACACATAATGAAATAAATGCAATATTTGGACGTTGGAGTATGACACTAAGGAAGGAGAGTTTTTCAACCATTCCTTTGCTGATGAGGTCGTTCATGAAAAATGAGAGTGTTCCCACAATCCCGCATCTCATCCAAGAGGTTCCTGACTTTAAGAAGTTCATTGGGGATATGATTGCGGACGGTGATGAAGCTTTGGAGGGTCATACAAAGGCTCATCAGTTCAAGTTTTATCTACACTCAAGTGGTTTTCCGGTAATGAAGTATAAAATCCTTTGTCATGATGAGGATTGGCTTCCTAAAGGAGGAGAAGGTAGTGGCATCAAATTGTGGAAGGAGGATTATGAAGGAAGAATTTTATGGCCTTGCGGAGAGCGTGATGCATTGAAGCCTTCTACGATGCGGCATCTCCCTGAGGTGGTGAAGGGGCTTTCAGGATTCATCGATCACTGGGAGAAATCATCGCAGGAGTCTATTGAAGCCAGATTACGTTTTGAGCCACTATCGTATTATTGGCGCGACGTTAGAAATGCTCTGACTCTTCCAATGGATACGCCCATATCATTGAAAGACGGCTTTTGGTCAACGACACGAATTGCCCATGCCGTTGAAGATGAGTTCTTAGCGGAGGGTAAGGTACGCAAGGAATACGGTCAAGATGAGCATTTTGTTGGCCAGAGGCGCGATCATCCACCTCCTTTTAGAGTTGGTCATGATATTTTTGCTGGCTATTTTGTTGCATTGGGGCCTTGTGATGGAGACGAGCGCCCATTTTGGATTGCTCAAGCAATTTCAGATCCTAACTTTAACCCGGATATGCCAAACACCGTCCGTATCCAATTCTTCCACCCTATATCGCGTGATCGGGATGTTCTGAAGTTCTATGAAGATTAGGATACAAATGGCAACCTTTGGTGGACAGTTGAAAAGGGGATAGCCATAACTTGGGAGAGTATCGATTCTATCTTGACGGCATGGAAACCTAGGTCTTCAAAGAGGGATGGAGGTCATGTACAAGATTGAACTACAAAAATTCCGAGGGGGCTAGTAATGATTATCAAGGCCTCTTTGGAAGCACTTGTTGCGTCCAAATTGTAATAGATTTAGATAAATGAACTTTCCTTTTCCTAGATTTTGGATTCTCATGTGTGATACTTCATGCATTATGGTTAGATCCATTGGTGCTGAGATTATAGATATTTGTATTCGATTACACTCTATATGACTATATCTGATGCCAATGATTGCTATGAAGTATTGACTAGTTCACCTTGTAGCTGATTTGAGCTAAATTTTGGGCATATTATTCTCTCCATTATTTTTGCGTATGAGTGATAATTTGCAGTATGTTTCTGTTCCCTTTTTTATACAACAATGTGGTAAATTGCCTCTAATCTTGAAACCAATAATTCCAGTAATTGTCTTCATGGTTTATGATAGAAAGTAAATGTTGGTGCATACTTTAGCTCTAGTGGAGCTAAAGTGTGAGCAAATTTTCTTTTTAGTTCATTGCACTTAGTAATGGTGCGCACTTTAGGCCAAGTGGAGCTAAAGTGTGTGCAATTACTTCTTTCAGTTCATTGCACCTCTAAGTGATGGGTACACTTTAGCTCGAAGAGAGCTATTGTGTGTGCAACTTTTTTTCCACTTCTCAACACCATCATTTGAAACTCGCCACTTATTATTTTAGCCATGTATTCCACAAGGTGAACTGAAATTCTTTTGAATTCAAATACGGTTTCAGAATATGTTTAGCTAATTCTCTTACAAGTGGCTATTTGTCCGTCATATAGCTCACTTTTAGCTAAACTTGGAGCATGGTGTTAATCTGGGTTAGTAGCTTGGAGAGAATTTTGTAACTTCTAAGGCTTCAGTTTGAATATTAAGCTATTCATATTCAATGAACACATGTGGTATAAAAGAAGTGTCGACTAATATGTTCTTGTGAATATTATAGTTAGATTTGTAATGTAATGTTATAAGCAGTACTTATTTTATAGGGATTTTTGTAGTGAACATTACCTCCCAATTTAATGGAAACTCATATCCCTCCATAGTGTAGAGTTTAGATGTGCACTTTAGCTCTTATGTCCTACATGTGTTAATTTGGGAGTTGCTGAATCTCCCAATATAACGAATATGGTGTTCATTCTATAATACAACGCGCTTTGAAGTCGGAAGGCGCAGTTTCTAACTTGAACAAGGCGCTAATTAATATTTGCTCCTAAAGATGTGAATGCTTAAGCGTTGTTGTACACTTGGATAAATTTTGCAGCTCTTTGCTTCCCACATATCTTCTTGTGGCAAACACCCTAACAGATCAGGAGGCGTTGTCATTGGTGGAAGCTTAAACTTTCTTGATTACAATATATAGTGAAAAGTGGATTGGCTTGTGTTGAACCTCTTTAGGTGATGCGCTCTTCTAGCCAATGCAATCTCCAAAGGTTGTTCATTTCCTAATGCTCTCTTTTATTATGTATATAAATCTCTCTTTGATTTTTTTTTTCTTCTCTTTCAACAAGAACATTTAGGAAAATTGTGATATAGGAAGATTGTGATGTGATGGGTTAGAGTTTGCTACTGCAGGAATTTGTGATGAATTAGGGTTTGTTGTAATGTAAGGAGCTTTCTCTTCAAAAAATGAGTTGATTGAGGCTCATTAGTTGGAATTCTTTGCTTTGTGTTCCGAACGTGGTGGCATGAGGCGTGGAGTTAATGATAGTGTTGAAATTTCCAGGGCCTTTTCTCCAAATTCCATTTACAAGGAAGTTAGTTTTCAAACAAATAGGAGGTCATACGATGTGAGCCATGGAATTAGGGATGATTTAGGGTTTGTTATGATATGGACAATTTTTTTTGTGGCTAGCCGCTAGAACAATGGAATTTGGACAATTTTAGAATCTGCAAGTTGTTCTAGAGTTTTAACTGATTAGCAAGCAAATTGAGCTCTGAAAATCGTAGATGGCTCTTGAAATTGCATTGAAGGAAAATTTTCCAAAACTAGGGCAATCACTAGCCATAGCAACTCCAGATTGCTTACCAAGACATAATGCACAAATTCTAATCTTGCCAGCATGATGCATTCAAGTCCTTAGTGTTGGCTTCACAAGGTTTTACCCAATGTATTCTTTCATAACAAGAGATTTTTTAAATATTGGCCAATATCTATTTTGGCAGTTGGAGAAATATTGAGCTATAAGGGCCCTTAGATTTTCCAAATAATTTTGATTGATAGGACAACACGCGGTGCTTTTTGGAAAGTATTTGAAGTGAAAACAAAAAATAGTGGTTGCTATTCATACTTTGTAAATCTCAAACTTGACTTCTTTATTTGGCATGTCAACATTTGAATGGAAAACATAGAACCAAGCATACATGGAAAAAAAATCTTCTGATTTAACATTTTCTCTTATTGTATGGAACTTGCAATTGTTGGCACGGTTGTCATACTAGACGGACGTCCGGTTCGCCCGTCCGGTAGAGCTCTCGCCCGTCCGATACAATCAACATAGGGTTGACTTACCCGCAAGGTAAAAAAAAGGCGACGTGGGAGCCATGTTGGCACCACGTCACTGCCACGCAGGACAGGGACATGTTTAAGTAGGAGCGGGGACTAAAGGGAAGAGGGAGGTAGTGCGGAGATGTCCCCGCCCCTATTAGCAGAGGGGCGGAGACGTCCCTGCCCAACCCATGAAGGGGCGGGGACATCCCCGCCCCTTCATGGGTTAGATTATAGTGTTTAAAGTTACCGCATATTGGTAACTTTAAACATAATTTTTTAGGCCTTCCAATTGTAACTTCAGGTGTACATATTGCTCCGTATTTTTGGCGGTGAAATACTGTGTGTCCCATTCTTCTAGCCAAATGCGAGAACAAATCCAACCCACTGCAAATGCATCTACTGCCTTGGAGTAGAGGTGTGACCGTTGCATGACTTCAAGCGAGTTGGTGGAGCCCTGCGGCTCAAAAACATAGAACAGTTATGGTGCCACAAACCATCGCCGCTCTCTCTGATCTTCAAGCTGCTCCTTGAATTGATAACCATACCTTGATGGCTCATTCTCCAGAGCCCGACTGGAAAGCCCCCAATTGCAAATTCCTACGTACACCGTGTCGGGTTTCCACTCATCAAAGTGGACCAAAACATTCAATGGAGAGAGGTCATTGTGTATATAATTCGCGTCATGGCATTTTCCCACAATGACAAGTAACGATAGCACAAGGTTTAGTCGATTTTTTCCGTAAGTTTTTACCCACCAAAGCTCTTCGATTGACAACCTGGTATTTGGATGCATCTCAATCTGTTCAAACGACAATGATTCGTCCACTTTCGAGTCATACTTGGACCAAAAAGAAGCCAGAGATCCCCCATTCCACCAGAGCGTGTACCCTTCCATAGTTTTCGGGTGGATGTACGCAAGTCTAATGATACCTGGATGCACCACCGGACACCCTCCAGCCTCGTTGATGATGTCTCGGCGCTTCTCCCTCTCGTTGGTGTTTGTCAGAATCTTTCCGGCGAAATAAATCCAACTTGGAATGTTTTCCAGTTTTATTATCATGACCTTCCGTACAGCCCCATAGCCACCCACCCTTTTCTGTCTTGGCATTGGAATCACTCTAGTGCAACTTTCAAGCCACTTGAATGTTCCACCGGCGTAGTGAGCCAAAATTTGGTCCTCAATTGTCGCTTTCCAAGGAGCCAGTTTCTTCTTATGGGAAGAAGAGTACTGTTGAACGAAGCTTTGGATCATCTTCATCTTCGCTGCAAGTGAGTTGTCCTCAATGTTCCAGTTGCTTCCATCCTCCTTCTTTTCCGTGACGTAACACCAGTTCGCAATAATATTGGTGGTTAGTGCGATCACTTATGTGTCCAACCACTCCGAATGCAACCAATAATCTGAGAAATCATTAAATCTCTCAGATTTATCAAGGTTTGACATTATTTCGTGTCGCATGTCAACGGTCAACTTGTGGTATCCCTCTTTGTTGTTCGCCAAGTAGCTCGTCATCAATGTCTGTCTCGTTCGGCGGTTGTAAAACTCGACGGCAATCCCTCTACATTCAACCATGTATTCATGCGGGGGCATGTCCGGATTTGGTGTCTTCTTCCGCCTCTTCCCGCTCGATGATGACGGATTCAATGATCCCGACGTCAACTCCGTGTTGGTGGATGGAAGCACCGTCTCACCAACATCATCCAAATCCGTAAATTGGGGGCGCTTCTCCATCGACCTACTTCCTTCTCCTGCCATACGTGATAGTCAACTCCCTACCGTGGTCGAAATTCCAAAATGATGGTTTAAAAAAAAACCGCAAAGAGTCTAGGTGCAATAAATGGGCCAAGCCTGACCACCCACCAAACTCACTTTCAGGCTGCAAAGCAAACTGACACGTGAGGCCTAGGGAGTGGACTTGGCAGAGAATAAGGACAAAAGTCCCCCATTTATGTGGTTTCCTGGGTTTTAGCAAAGACGTCCCCGCCCTACCCGGGGACCCTAGACCTGTGCTTCGTCTATCGGCTATATAATATCATGCACGCCCCTAATTGTCCCCGCGTCACATACTCCCTCTTCATCCACCTCTTAATTGAGTTGGTTGTGGGCGTCGTGTGAGGACTTCATTCATTCGCATCACATACGTTATTCAGATTTTTTCCACCCATGGCCACGCCGGTAAAAATGAGTAAAGAAGAACGAGACAAGAGCCGACTACGATCGGGAAACAAACAACGGAAGAGGTTGCATGTGCTTTGAAATCCAGTTAAACTGGCTTTTAAAGGTTGGGAAGAAGTTCCGGAGCCATGGGGTTTCGAGGATTGCGCAAACTTCATCGAGTGGTGCCATATCGACAAGGCTTTCCCATAGGAGCGACACATTTATCAACGACGCTTTTGCAAGGCAAATTTATGGAAATGCACCGACGAGGCGTTCAAAAATCGGTGCATTGAAGTATACCAGGTGTTGTACGACATCCCTTATATCAAACGCAATGAAGTAAATCTCTTCCTTGCGCGAGGTGTCCAGGCGGAGGTAAAGTTGGGCAAGAGGGTGGATTGGTCCACCTTGAAAGCCATGGGAGATAGCATAAAAGTTCCTTCTCCGGCGAATGGATTGATTGCAATGGGAACACGAAGGTATCCAAAAGGCGGATTGGGAAAATTGATGGCAATGATTGAACCGGTCGTCACGTAAGAGACCGATCCCTCAAACACAGATACAGACTCTAACGGATCCCACATCCCAATCACAACGAGCCGAAGAACACAAGCGCACACCAAATGAAGGAGGGTGGAACAGACGGTTAACGTAGTTGTTAACGATACCATTAATGAAGTTGTAGCTGAGGTACAATCCCCCGCGGTTGTTGATCGAACATTCGAAGCCTCTACTGGTGCTATTTTTTCGAGCACTATCGAATCCTTACAGAACCAATTGGAAGGGAAGAGGACAAATCTATTGTCATTGCACGATGAGGTTCGCAAGTTGAGAGTTGAACTCAATGACAAAAACATTGTTATTGACCAACAACTACGTGATATGAAGAAGCTTCGACTTGCCCAACAAGCTAGTACAATGACCACAGAAGATCGGAATCCATGACGGGAGGAGGAAGGGCTTGTACACGTGTCAATCCAAGACGATTCATTGTCGTTTGACGAGGCCCCTACCAACGCAGACAAAGCTATGGTCAACAAAGAATAGGGTGCGGCGGGTGACAACGGCAAAGGGCTCGCTTAAGCGCTTGAAGAGAATTCAAGACTACAAAGTTGCTTGGATATGTTGGTAGAACATTACTATCAATGGAAGTTGGATTGCATCTTCACGGTCGATCGGTCCCGACAATTGGTGGCGGAATTCCAAAAAATCGACAACAACTATACCGAAAACAACCAAGAGAGGGTGTTTGGTTTGACGTCGTGGGCCCTCGTAGATGATCTTTTCAAGATGGATGAAATGGCAATGGTGAAAACCACCGGTGGGCAAACAACCATCGATTGGTCACGTTACAATTGGGATTTCAAAAAAGAAGTTTCATCCACCCTCGACCATCGGGGCAACCCCATGTTATTGTCGCCACAACCTTCGAGCTTTGTATCCGACGGTACGACTTGCTCAATTTGTCTAAACCCATTTGGTCCAGATAGGCACTTGTGAGCACTTGTACCATCCATTTTGCTTGATTAGCTTGATGGTTGTACGCCGGCGGTGCTCATTGTGCAAGGCCTTTTTTTTAGCGATTGTACGAACTTTTTGGATTAGTTTTGTACATGCCCCCGCATTGGGAGTTCAATGTGATGAACGCCCCTGATCAATCACAGATGTGGGGAAAGGATTTGATGTGGAGCTGAAAACTTAAGATGCACTCGTTGGATAAGATGCACCTCTCAAACGAGTGGAGTTGAGAAAGGGACCCGGAGCAGATTATCCGGGTATGCAAGAATTTGATCCCGTTAAAGGACAAATACAGTCAAGGAAAACGAAATTTCTTCTATCAATGCTTTAATGGCCATTGGGACGAGAGCAGGGAGCAATTTCGATTCGGACCTCATCCACGGCAATGGTTGTGGGCCGTTGACAGAGTTCGCATCACAGACGACAACGGGGATCGCATTTCTCACGACGTTGACCAACCGGACCCGCAAGAACTAAGGCAATTATCGGAATCAGAGTGGAAAGAAATTTTCCAAAATGACGGAATCGACTTTTTGCTTGATGTGCACAGTCCAGGGACACGGCAAGCGCTCAACCACCTCATGCAATCCCAAATCCTAAGGGCCGTGTTGGATGAAGATGGACCAACAAGGAGAACACCATCGGCGTCTTGTAGACTTGTATTGGGCTCGGATAAAGACCTCCCGATGCATGTAGGGGCACACAACAACGAGGCAGGGGCGAGTGGCACTACTAATAGCCCGATGAATATTGACTAGGTGTATTTTTTTTTTGTGGTACCAAAAGACATTTTTCTTATAGTGCTCTATCTTTTAGCATTTAATGTATTTTCCCATTTTCGTACTACATTATGCATATTAAAAAAATATGAATAGTAGTGTCTACTTTACTTGATAATAGTGGTGTGATTATGGATGTACTTAAGCCTCATAAGGGTTTGTGCGTTTGTATAAAAAAAAACGGTATGGACCAATTTTAAAACCTCCAAACATTTTTAACCCCTAAAGGACCAAGGCATTTTTGCACCAAAAACACTTCAAAACTGCTCGGCTCTAGTATAATGCCTAAGAAGGGAGACAAAACCTTTTTATTTATACACCTAACCGTAGGATCTCAATAAATACTTCTTTGTTAATGTCCCCACAAAATTTCATAAATTTTGACCGCACGGATTGAAAGATTATAGTGTTTGAAGTCAAGCAAATGGTTCATTTTCTTCCCTGCGTTTGGTGGATCAGGAGACTTTGACTTCACTTGATATCAAATTTTTGCACTACATAAGGTCTAAATCCTTTACTAGTGTGTATAGGATGATGTTAATTCCTTATACACCAATTGTTAGAGGTAGAAAAAGGATGTAGCTTGTTCAAGTCAACTATGCTAGTAGTGGAAGCTCAAAAATGGGCAATGAACGTTTTAGTTTTTAGATATTTGATATGTTTTAGATTGATGATCCAAACGGTCAATATGAAGGTCTACACCACATATTGTTGTGGAAAAAATCAAAAGTATAAAAAGTTAAAATCTCTAAGTTTTATGTGGTAAGACGTTTTTGTTTTTGGTACCTTGCCCGACAATGTGTGGCAGTATGTGAAAATCTTTGACTTGGGTTCAAGCGCTATTTTCCGCTAAAGACAAGATTTTATTTTTTAAATATGAAAGGTAATAATTTTCTTATCGCTTATGTCGCTCCAAAACTAATAGGGAGCTAATAAAGGTGTTCGTTATTGGAGAGCATGCCGTCAAAGGACAAAAAAATGTACTTTCCATTTCGCCTTCCTCCCTAGAACTAGGGAAAGACATAATCTGCTTGTTATTTTAAGTGCAAGGCGATCTTGTCGTTACCAAAAATAAGGTACCCGGACAATTGGCTAAAGAAGAGCGAGACAAGACCCGCGCACGAGCGGGGAATGCCCATCGGAAGTGGTTGCACGTTCTTTGTAATCCCACGAAGTTGGCCTTTCGAGGTTGGGAAGACGTACAGGAGCCATGGAGTTTTGATGATTGCGCAAACTTCATCGAGTGGTGTCACATCGACAAGGCTTTCCCAGAGGAGCGACACAACTATCACCAATGCTTCCACAAGGCAAACCTGAAACACTGCATTGACGAGGCGTTTAAAAATCAGTGCATCGAAGTTTATCAGGTGTTGTACGACGTCCCATTCGTCGAACGCAACGAAGTAAATCTCTTCATTGCGCAGGGTGTTCATGCGGAGGTGAAGTTGAACAAGAGAGTGGATTGGTCCACTTTGAAGTCAATGCCGGGGAAGATAAAAATTCCTCGCCCAGAATATGGAATAATTTCAATAGGATGGCGCAAGTATCCGGAAGGTGAATTGGGCAAATTCATGACTGTGATGGACGACACACCCTGCTACGATACCGACACGTTGAGTTTAGATGCAGACTCCGACGAAACCCACGTCCAAGTTGCAAGCGAAAAGGCACAAGCACGTGGTAGGCTGAGGAGGACCGAACGAGCCCTTCGCCAACGTTATTACTGACTAGGAGTATTTAAAGGTTTAGGACGTAGCAATTTTTTTTTGGAACAATACTTTTGCTCTAAACATGATATGATTTTGAATATCCTTTTTGTTTGTAATGGTACGTTTTATTTAGAGAACTTGCACATTGCATTCTACTAGAAGCTTATACTATCCCTTACGGATGGGGACTTGCATAGCTCCCATGCTATTCATTACTTGATTTATTTTTTTCTTTAATGGTATGTGGTACATTCCTAATCTTTTGTGGGGCACTTGTGTTTAAAGTTTTTATTTAGAGAACTTGCACATTACATTCTACTAGAAGCTTATACTACCCCTTATGGAGGGGAACTTGCATAGCTCCCTTGCTATTCAACACTTGATTTATTAAATTCTGACGAAACTTGAAAAGTCTCTTATTTTAATCTCCTTAATCTTTTCAATATTTTTCCAATTTCCTATGTCAAGTGGTGCATTCATTTCTAGTCTCTTATGTCCGCCCCAAAACTAATAGGGAGCTTATAAAGGTGTTCCTTATTGGAGAGCATGCCGTCAAAGGACAAAAGTCGTACTTTCCATTTAGCCTTCCTTCCTAGACATAATCTGCTTGTTATTTTAAGTGCGTCGCAATCTTGTCGGAACCAAAAATAAGGCACCCTATATTAAAACCTCCACCCTCCTTATGGAAAAGAGGAGTGCCTAAGCGCCGAAAATGCCCCAAAGGCCTCCTTCTCCTGGGTTGGGGAGACGTCCCCGTCCCTGCCCGGGTAAGGGCGGGGACGTCTCCGCCCCTTCACGGAGACGTCCTCGCCCTTGGCGCGTCAGGTCCCACCCGTTCTTGGCTCGTGTATAAAAGGATTGGGGAGGGCCGTTTGTCCTCACGCTTGTCACCTTGGCCTCTATCACTTGGACCTCAATTCAGTTTGAGCTCCTTGCGAGTCTACTTGGGTGGCAGGCGACATTGGTGTGCAACTGAGGTGATGTAAAAATTGGTTGAAGTAGTGTACCAGGGCTATCAGAACTCATATTTTCACCCGATTCTATACTATATCTAGCCCCGTATTTTGGCTTAGACGGGAGAAGGCGGGGGTATATGGCATAAGCTGTGAATACAATGGGAAGTCAAAGGAAGCAAACAAAAGAATGGGAACCTTGGTACAATTTTGGTGACAACGGAGGCAAAGTGAGTTGTATTTTCTGCAACTTTACTTTCAGCTACAAACGTGAGCGTGCATTTGCTCACTTTGGATATGGCGCCAAGTCAGAGAGGTCGATTTGTCGTAGCCTACCTCCCCATATGCGACATTGATTTGCCAACTATGGAAACATTGTTCCGCAAAGAATGACGGGCGGGGACATGTATGGCGGAGATTCAGGTCCGAGTGGTCCATCGAGGGCACCAACTATTGACACTTCAAGCCAATCTGACGCTCAAAATAATGTGGCGGGCGGGGTAACAAGTGGGCCTCAGGAAGGAGTGCCTAATCTCTCTGAAGGAAACGACCCTTCACATGTGTCGGGTGGTCTTATCGCCTCGAATTCCACTAGATCTGGAAAACTACATCAACAACGGATGCTTGATGCTTTTAACATTGCAAAGAGGAAGGAACTTGATGAGAAGTGGGCGACCTTTTTCTATGAGGCAAATGTGCCTTTTAATGTGGCGCGTAATCAGGCGTTCATTAATGCGGTGAGGGCAACATCCGTGGCAAAGTTTGAGTACACTCGTCCTTCATATCACCAGTTGAGGACTAGATTGATTGAACCTAAGAGGTTGCAAATTGAGAAAGAGATTGAAGCCAAAGTTGGTTTTGCAATCAAGAATTACGGGGTGTCGATATGCACGGATGGTCGGGATGATGTCCACCGAAGGCCCCTCATGAATTTAATGATGTCGTGCCCCGCTGGTGACGTATTCTTGAGGAGCATAGACACCACTCGTCAAAAGAAGTCCATGCGGTATATAGCGGACCAACTGAAAGTTTACATTGAGAAGGTGGGTTCCAAGAATGTCACACAGATTTGTACAGACAATGCTCCCAACATGCTTGGAGCGATGGATGATATTATTCTCACATACCCGCACATTCACAAGCAGGGGTGCATGGCACATGCATTGGATCTCATGTTGGAAGATTGGGCAAAGGTCCAAGAATTTAAAGATTTAATAGAGAGGGCAAGAAATTGTGCCAATATATTAGAAACCATCATGCAATAATGGGGACACTTCGTGAGTTGAGTCCAAATCTGGATATTGTAGTGCCGAGTGAAACCCGCTTTGCTTGTAATTTCCTTATGTTGGATCGATTGGTGAGACTTTAAGGAGTGTTGGAGCAATTGAAAGACCACCCCCGTATTGTAAACTACTTTGCAACCCTACGGAATAGACAGAATGGAGAGCAAGCAGCAACCGCTTCGCGTAATGTGGTGCAAACCATCGAAGATGTGGCCTTTTAGCAACGATGTCAGAATTACGTGCACATGACTGGGGATATTTTGAAGGCATTGCGTGTGATTGATGGGCGACAACCAGCCATGGATCGTGCGTGGCTCGTGGTGCATAATTTGCGAGAACACGTATACTCTTTGAGAGAGTCACACTTTACTCTACCAGCTGACACAGCATCTACTCTTGAGCAATCTTTTGATGCCCGATGGCAAATGGTTAATAGCGATGTTTACTACGCCGCGACTCTTTTGAATCCGTACATCAAGGATAATGTGGCGCTTAGGGCTGACTGAATCGCACAAAGAGCATTGAATCGGGTTGTTCGCAAAATTATGGAGGTATTGGACATCTCTTATGACGACGTCCAATATGAGTTAACACAGTACAAGGAGGGCACATGACCATATGGCCCTATCGAGGCATCTATCATCCACCAGACAAAGCTTCAACTCCACCAATGGTGGGCTAGGATCGCAGACAAGGCATTGTCTAAAATAGCTGTTTGTATTCTAGCCCTTACGTATTCAGCTAGCTCTTGCGAACGAAACTGGAGTATGCATTCTTTTGTCTACAACAAGAGCCGAAATCAATTAGCGCCGGAAAAGGCTGTGTCATTGGTGTATATTTATACCAATAGCCGATGCCTTGAACAAAGACCAGGGGCCGATCCCATTCGATGATACGATGCGAATATTCACTCGGAGGATTCCGACCCAGATGCCCTGAGGCCGGTCCCGGTGGGTGAACTTAATCGTAAATTTGATGTATTGATAGCCGAGGAAGAGGAGGAGTACAATATGGAAGCTCCCCGCTCTCTGCTCGAGTACCGGGGGGACCCTAATCTTTGGGCGGAAGGCGCCGATTACCTTGAGGAAACGAGAAACTATTAAGGAGATAATGACGACGTGGAACAAAAATTGGCTAAAGGTCGTTGGGGACCTTGGAATCGAAGTCCTCGTCGCAGTCCTTCGCCTCATCTTCCTCAAAATGAGGGCATTCATGAAGTGCAACCTTTGTCTACTTCTTCAGAGAGCGACATCCCAAATGTAACTAACCTTGAAGAGCCTGAAACGGGGGGAGCAATGTCTGGAATGTTCGCGACGATGACAATTCTCCATCAAATTATGGAGGTGAAAATGGAGATGCCGACAACAATGGAGCCGGAGAGAACGCAGTAAATACTGCGACTCGAAACAACCAAGGATCGGTTGAAAACCGGTATGGCGAGGAGAGCCCTATTGGAATGGGTGCATCATTTCATAGCACTGGAGTCGTTCAAGGAGACTCTAACGCAAATGTTGTAAACACAACAATTGTAGGGACGACTCGAAGAAATGAAAGGGTTGTTAATCAGTAAAGGCGTTTTGACCCGGAATATGTAGACCCCTCTTATGCTTTTGCATTTACAAAGGACCTTGAGCCACGACCATCTCCAATTGTGGTGTTGCCTACTGTTATTAATGACCAGAATACACCAACGCTGCCTTCCTGGAATTCCTTTTCTCCTAGAACGGCGAATGCCATGTATGGACCTTTCCAACAAAGTGTAGGCATTGAGGGAACGGGTCTAAACACTTCCGCTACTACTGCCAGAAATAGTAGACCCCCTTTGGCCACTAGAGCGGGGCCAATTCATCCAATGGGTCAATATCAACAACCGAGTGGAAGGACTAATGCCCGTGGAGGGTCTAGAGGCCATGGAGCGACTAGAGGCCGTGGAGGAAGAAACAACGGCGAAGCATCATCCTCAAGGCTTCGTAGACATCCCCTCATTGGAATAGGGGCACGAGATCCGAACGTGGTTGTACAACCATTTTTGGACACGTATGTTCCAGGACGCTCTTCATCAACTCCGACGTTTGTTGTTCCGAGTTGAGCAGTTCGTCCTATCAACGGCCCAACCATAAATTCCGACGGCGATGATCCTCACGCACATCGACAAAAGAGATTTAGACGCTCGTGTTGCGATGGTGAAACAATCGTAGAGCTTTGCAATGACAACTCTGAAATAGAGGGCTTTTGGACTACGGATGGTAGCAATGGAGAATACGAAGATGAGAGCGATGAAGGTGCTAATGATGACAACCGTCTAGATTGCAATGAGGCACCAGATGATGATGATATCGTCCTTTGAGATGCGGTTATGGGTGGCCCGTCTACCGAAGGAGTGCGCAGATCGGGTCGTTTCAATAATTCAGGGACAAGAAAAGTAGCTACGTATATGTATGCAAAACCAAGAGAGTTGTGATAATTCATCGAAGAAGCTAGGAGAGTAAAAGGTTTCTTAGATAACTAGTGCCGATATTATTTGATTTGGAAGTATGAAATCAGGGAATTGTTGTTATATTGTGAAATGATATAATGCAATAAACATATTTTGCTTCGAGACATTAAGGTCCCCTAGGTGAATGATGCAGGGGCGGGGACGCCTACAGGAGGGGCGGGGGCATCCGCGCCCTAGCGCCACCGCGGCGTGACACGTCTGAATGTGACGTGTCTTTCATAGTAAAAAATTTCTTACCTGAAAAAAATTATTGGGCGCACTTCAGGCAATCTGTCCAAACCGTCCGCCCGTCGGGTTGTCCCGTCCGATCACCTCAACCCGTCCATTATGACAACGGTGTAAGTCACCAAATTAGCCTTGATTGAGATCCTATGGTCAAAACTAGAAGTAAAATTATTTTTGTTTCTACCTTTCACATTGCACTAAAACAAGTACTTTTGAAGTGCTTTTGGTGTGAAATTGTCAAAAAAATTAGGGGTTAACTAATTTGAATTTGTAAATTAACTCCACGGTTATAAAAACATTCAACAACATACAACTAGTACCAAGGTTGCATCATTACCATAAAATTCAGATAATCTCAAGTTTTCTATCACATATCCTTATCCAAATATGTATTGTAACACTACACAAACTTTAAAAATCAAAATTTTAACATAGTTTAGTATGTATTTCAAATTTAAATTCAAGATTCAGTATTTAAACCATTCAGTTCAATAAATTTTGGAGCAATAATTTTGGTGCCATTTATAAACACTGTATTGCTAAACAAGTAACACATACCATCTTCCAAATTGTACAAATGTGTCCATGGCTCGTGGTGTTGTTATGCATATTATAATTGCCAGGATGCATCAAATGGCATTAAGTTGAATGTAAGAAACATCACATCGGCTATAATGAAACACATGCACTCCCCTGGGTCATTGATTCAATTGCATTAACCCTTAAACGCCAAAGCAGCCAAAAAGTGGCTTCTCGGATGACATGCTGAGGATGATTGTCGTTGTAAACGGTTGTTTTTCATCCAATTTTTTTTCTGTGAGTCTAAGAAGATGTTCTTACACACTATAAGTTGAGTAGATGCATGGTGGAGTGGATTGATGATTTGAGAATAAAGAGGAAGTGCATGCCACGGAAGGGGATTTTGTGTACCTCCTATGGCCGTGCATAAACTTTTTATTGCATGTATAGCCGTGTTGAGATGACCCCCTTTGTTGTTGAGCAATGGGTGGTGAAGAAAAAATTTCAAGATGGGCAGGAGGCAGTAAGCCACGTCACAAACGATAGGCAGCTCCCAACAGTAGGAAATGCTGCAGTTACAACATTGACGGCTATGACAGCTATGACGGCTTCCACTTGCACAAACAACCTAGAATTACTTGCGATCATAAAGGCACAATGTAGACCTCAGTAGGGTGAATCTAGACCTCCACTTCTTGCACAATACGCAAATCAAAGGTGCATTCTGAAATGGTTGGAGTGAATGAAAATGCAATTAAAAATGCAAAAGAAAGGTATAAATGCAGCTACGAATGCAAAGAATGCAAATTCGATCACAAATGTAAGTGCGTTTACGTTGCGCAAGTAGCGTACTTGTGCATAGCAGCGCTCGCATTGCTTGTGGGAATCAACGTCTTTTGTATCAGCAGTTGAGGCTGGTGTACTTGGGCCAGACGTATGTGGACTCTCTCTCGTCTGCGGACAACACCAGCTCCAAGCAAGGAGGATGGACAAATCTGCAGCGAGTCCTCACTAAAAGGTAGTTCTTTGTTTGTGACTTCTCCCAAACAAATTCATGCTGCAAGTTCATGATTTCAGGATCATCGAAGTACCTTAGCCGAACTGTAAGTGCTTACTACTCAACTTGCACCAAACTGATGCTTATTAGAACGATTACTATGCATGATATCATTTCGAGTTCACAATTTCTAGTACACGATGATAATTCTAGTTCACAATTTCTAGCACTCATTTTTAGAATCTAATCATGGTACCTTAGCCTGAAATCTTCAACTGCAATTTCCTTCCTTCATGCTTAGACATCTCCTCCTCCATCGCGCCACTTGTTCTTGACAGCACCTCGCATTGCAAGCTCCGATACAGAATTTCAGAATCGTTCTTGTTGTCACGCGCCATCTAGGCCTCTACGGACTCAACCTTCGCACTCACATTGCCTCTCTGACCGAAACGAGAGGAAAGACTTCTGTTACAAACCAGGAGGGGTGTCTTAGTAAAACTTTGGGTAAGTTTATCAACAACCTCACTTATGTATAGAAGTTTGTGTGGTTCAGGATTTCGTACCTGGAATGAAGATGGCTGATACTGTCGCAGGAGCATCTTCTCAGCTCGCGTCGAGGCAGATGACCGTGGTGGTGTCGCCGATCAATGTGTTTTCAGCCATCTTCATTCCATGAAGAGCTGATGTCTAGCATCACAGCCTAGAACGCATTGGAGATGCGACCTGCGGAATTGCTAGCGGAGAGGCTGGCGCTTGTATAGTGATCCCACGCCTGTGCTCTATTGCGCACATGGCAAGCTCTCCTTTCATAATGGAGCCGAACTTGTTATCAAACATTGTGAGAAAACGTCCACGTCCAGGTAAACATGTCCCCCCTCCTCTACCACTTGAAGTAGTTTGCATTCAAAGATCTATGCTATACAAAAGCAATGACGAGGACAATGAAGATATAGAGGATTGGACACTTGCACACGTTCTGAAATCCTATACAGACCTAGAAACCCTAGAAAAACGATTCCTCCTTTGATTTTCCAATGGTGAAGAAGTAAACGTACCTGATGGAGTTGCTCTCCGCTGTTCAAGTGAGATGCATTTCTCCTTCACAAAAGAAGCTGAAACTAATTTGGAGGCTATACCTTATGGCGGACATACATCATTTGAGGAGGTTAGTAGCGATAGCAACGATGGCAGTGATAGCAATGGCAACAAAGAAAGAAGCACTCCATCCTCAGACACGGACAACACTCAATCAGACTCAGAGAAGCTCCGTTTTGAAAACACAAGGCACAAACGTCCCGGTAGCAGTAGACCTTCTACTTCAGACTCAGAACGCACAGTATCAGATGAAACACAAGAACATGGCCTTCTACTTGCTCAATAGCGGCCTCTACGGCCTCCACGGCACGGATTGTGTGTGGAGCGCAGTCGTCCCCCACGGCGCAGAGTGTATTTGCGGCATAGCCGTCCCCCACGGCGCGGGCTGGAGCGACAATCAAGCCGTTCTCAGCCGGACCTCCAGAGAGATCATGGAGGCGCAGAGAGTTTCGGTCAGAGATGGAGGGAGATTGGGGAGCTTCAGAAAAATGGGGGATGTCTAGGGAGTCTAGGTCAACAGGGAGGAAGGGAGCTCGAGGGAAATCAGGGATGTGGAGGGAGTCCACATGGGGCCATTTCAAGACAAGAATTGGGAGTATTTCCCAGAGAAGTAACTTCAATGGAAGGGGTAGAAAGTGGAATAACTCCTATGGAAGGGGTAGTTACTACAATGGATCCAAGAGAGGGACTTATTGGTGGCACGACCACAACCATGTCAATAAGAGGGTGAGAATCCCAGTAGGATGAGAGGGTCAGGTCGAAAATTTGGATCTTCAAAATCCAGAAAGATAATTGATGTTATGGAAGTACAATATGCCCCAGAAACTTGGACTCAAGAAAGCAACACTTATGTAAGTGATCCACTACAATTCTTTGGACTGAATGTAGGTTGTGCTATCCCATATGGAAGACTACCTTCGCTACTAGGGATTTTTGAGAAATTATGGACCAAAAAAATTATGCGCAAGATTGTCAAGGAAACCAATCGATATGCTTCTGAACTATTAGACAAAGCAGGCAATACAAGGGGAGGAAATGCATGGATTCCTTTATGTTACTCAATTTTGTGCCCATATTGCTATTATTATGTACATGGCATTAAAACGCCTTCCACACAAAAGGCTATATTGGGCTCAATCTGAACCTCTATTTTATTGTCCTATCATTTCATCATTGATGGGAAGGGACCGCTTTGAAGCAATTTCTTGTTGTCTACATGTGGCCAATCCATCCAGAAATGAGCAAGATCGGAATAGCCCTCAGTATGATAAGTTGTGTAAAGTGAGGTGGTTGTTTGATGATGTAAAGACAAATTTCAAGTCTTTATGGAATCCAAATGTGCAAATTACGGTTGATGAATCTATGATTTGCTATAAAGGTGTATATTGCCCTATAAGGCAATACATGCCAAGAAAATCGGAGAGATTTGGAATGAAGGTTTGGGCCCTTACTGATGCTGTTAATAAATATGTGTGGTCTTCTGACATTTACTACGGTAAAACTCAAGGTGTAAATGATGAGAGGCTATATTTAGAAGGTGCACCATCGGCAAAAGGTCATGCAATGTTGGGGGAAAAAGTGGTATTGGAGCTCACAAAGGATTTACAAGATAGAGGTCACATTGTCACAACTGACAATTTCTTTAGTTCGGTACCTTTGTTTTTAGAGTTGAAAAGAAAAGGCATTTTGGCAACTGGGACTTTGAAGGCTGATAGAAAGTACACTCCCAAATTTTTATGGAGCAAAACACATGTCAAGAATCGTGAACAGGGATGGCTAGATTGGCGAATGCATATATCTCGGGAGATTTGTTGTGCGGTGTGGATGGATTAAACACTAGTAATACTCCTTTCTACTCATGCAGAGCCCATATCACCTGTTAGAACAAGATATATAGTTTCACGTTGGTGCAAAGGTGAAAGAAAAAGAGTGAAAACGGGACCCATGCACTTGCAGTACCAACAAAACATGAGAGGCGTTGATACAGCTGACCAACTCAGAGGAGTATATACATGTATCACAAGTAGCAAAAAGTGGTGGCATCGATTGTTTTCCTATTGTTTGGACACAACCCTTGTCAATGCTTGGATTGTACACTATGAATTGAGTTACAAGTTTTTTATTGATCCCATGACTCATATGGCATTCCATTTGCAGTTGGCAAATGATTTATGTGCTGGTTGGAAGAAGAAAAAAGGATGTCTCTCAATGTTTGCTCCAGACGTTCCGAGGACTCATGGGATGCTGAATATGGGGAAGACGCGCTGATTATGTAAAGTTTGTAAAAAAAACCGAACAAATACCATGTGTCCTTCATGTAATGATGCCTACATGTGCAAGAATACATGTTATTGGGTGGCACACTGGTGCTAAATAAGTAGAAGTAGATGTAGTTATGTTCAAGCCAACAATAGATTACAAAAGGGATTGACAATTTGTAAATTGTTATTCAATTCAATTTGTATAGTGTGGATTCAAAACTTCTGTGGATCATCTATATTATTTTCCATCAAACATATGAGACTACTTATTTTCACACAAGATTGTTCATGTGACGAATTGCATTTGCATTTTCAAGTAGTATAGAATTGAAACTATGATCAATCGTAAATCTAAACTAATTGAATATGAGTAACATCACCTATTACATCTAGTCCATTTTGTAGATTTTAATAGATTACTTCAAGTTTCTTAACTAATTTAATCTTTAAAATACAATTTTCCTTGGAGGACAATTTTTATTTTGAATAGGTTCCTATGGTCTCAATTGCGATCACAAATTACTGAATTTTCTTATAAAGATGCAGCATAGTAATATCTTTCTGGGAATATAATTGTTTTATACATCCAACCTTTTAAATAACAATTATGCTATTCTAAGTGCAAAAGTAAAGACTTTGGTTAGCTATAAAGATAGGTTCTAAATACTAGGTTCCTATTGACACTAAATATATTATATATATATATATATATATATATATATATATATATTATAATTTTAATTTCAATTCTTTGATATTGTGAAATAAATCTTGTCTTTAGAGTGAAAAATAAATCTAACCCGAGTCAAATATTTTCACTCATTATTGGACAAGGTACCAAAAAAACTTATACTTTCCACATAAAATTCGTGATATTTTTTTTCCCTTCTTGTTCCCACTACAAGATGTGGTGTAACCTTGTAATTGATTGTTTGGATCCTAATTCCAATATATATTTGGATCACAATAACATAAAATGTGTAATGGCAATTTTGAACCTCCACTCCTTCTACCATATTTTTAAATATGTTCCACCTTTTTTCTACCACTAAAAATTGGGGGAAGAACTTAGAAGTGGTTCATATATTACTAATATTCTTATTTTGATGAAATATGCCAGAACGACTCTGCTTGACAGCCTGGGCTTATGGAATACTTTTTGGCCTGCGGAAGGAACAGAGCCATGGGCCGCAACAATACTCCTGAGGGTGATGACGACGGGGGAGAGCCTTAGAAACTGACGGGGGAGAGCCTTAGAAACTGACGCGAGGGCCGGGAAATCACCTACATCAATAAAGAAATCACCTGCATCAACAATAGAATGTAATGCCTGTCCTTGGATTTTCGGTGTCCTCGACGACGGTGACGAAACTCACCTAACGGCGTCTGAGTCCTGCTCCACGGCGACGAAACTCACCTAACGGCGTCTGAGTCCTGCTCCACGGCAACGAAACTCACCTGACGGCGTCCAAGTTCTTTTCCACGGCGACGGAAACACCCTGGAGAAGTTTTTTTTGGGCTTCCCAGTTGGGCCCCAGACCTAATTCCAAACGTAAATTATGGAACCACTTTCTAGGTTTGGGGCCCATCGGTTCGCCATAGCGCTGTACACTTGACCGAGGTTACCAAGGCCATACCAGGTGTTGTCCAGGAACGCTTGAAGATTTCCACCATCCTTAACCCTTCATGCCCTGAGGCACGCGTAGGTTTCCGTCGCCTCCTAACTTGCGCTTGACTTGAACAATTTGCCGCCATGTCCTACTCCGTCACCCGGGCGATGACTCCGATCTCTTCATCATCTTGCTCCAAGCTGTGACAATGAGATAGTGAACAACGACAAATGGGTTGTAGTGGATCCCAAACAATTTGTGCAAATTGTGTAGACCATGATACCAGAATTTGACATTGTGTAAGTAGGCCATGTCAGCAAGGAATTTGTTGCATCTCGAGATTGTGTCAATGTAAGATAGATCGTAAGGAATCCAGGCCTATTTTTATAAAAATATTTTTTCAGAATTCGAAGAGACTTCGTGAAACATCTCTGCAACGTTTCTTTGAACTGCGTGTCAACAGTTCCTACTCCAATTGGAAGGGCAACTTCAATTGTATGATCTAGAGGGCAAGTTGCTAGGTCAATAGACGTAGAAAGGCCAATGAAGATGTTCATATTTGCATTTGTTAACAACATATTATACAACATATGATTGATTACTTTGTTGCTTGCAAGAGAACGTATCATCAGGTACATTGAGGCCCTTCTCGAGCATCATTTTATGATGTTCTTTGTAGTGCACTCAATATGAGGCTGCTGGATAGCTCAAATTGATATTACGAGGCTAATTATGTTCAAGGTGATGCTTAAAGTTAGTGAAATGCTGGCAGAGTTAAGCAATTAGCTCTTATAAGAATCTATTCTCTATGAGTGTGAACTGTAATTTGTTTTAATTAACGATGTGTCCGGTGGAAAATGCAGAAGGCGACTTGATCACATGGTCATACTTAGACCGTGAAAGGGTTCGGTAGCAAACTCTAAATCATGAAAACCAACAAACATGAAATCAGTGTCCAGAACTCGTGAAAAGACCAAGGAATGATACTCTAAATCCTAAACAAGGATGAAGGACCAAGAGCTCATGGTTCAAAAATATCTACCAGTGTGATTGAGCATATCATGAAACATTCTTGGCTTTGGGCCCTTAACATCTGGAGTTTGGGCTGAAACTTAAAATGTTTGGGCCCCAAGCATCTTTGGTCACGGCCTAAACTTGTTTAGTTTGGGCCCCAATCATCTTAATTCTGGACCCGAACTTTTTGGGTTTGAACCCAAACTTTTAGGATTTGGCACCCAACATCTTAATTTTGGCCCCCAAACATCTTAAGTAATTGCAACTTGATTTTTTTCTCGCATCAATTTGATACTTAGTATATATATTATTTATTATTTATTTATTTATTTATTTATTTATTTTTAATTTTTTTCTAGAGTATTTATAGAGTATGCAAAATTATTAAAGCTTCCAAATTTTGTTGATTTTGTAGAGTTAGTTTTGAAGAATAATAATAAAGATGGAAGGAAAAAAACCTAGAAAGCAAAGACAACAAGTTGTGAAAGTTCAATATGTGACATCAAGAAATCTGATTAAGTTAACATATAATGAAGGACATGGCATTGGATGCAAAAATAAAGGTCATGCTAATATGCGATTTGAAAATTTATATACTCTTCCATGTCAAAAAACTTTAAAATGTGATTATTTAAAGACAATTTTTGATGATAAACCTTTTGATGATATTGAAATAGAAGTAAGTTCAAACAACAATATTTCATATATTATTGTCATAAAATTTGCCCAAATTGTATGAAAAATTTATACATACAAAATTCTACTCACATTCAATGTAGTGAATGCGAAGAAGAAACCATATATGATTTTTCTTATTGTAAGGAATTAATGAATATGTGTTTATGTACATCTTTTAATATTCATGATTTCAAAGACTTTCATGATATATACAAAATATTAGAATCTCATAGAATTCAAAAAAATGACTTAAATTCAAAAAAGAAAATGAAATCCACACCATTCATGATACTTCAATGCAAGTTTGTATTCAAAGGATTTGCAGAACTTGAAATATTAAGAAAGTTTGGTATTAAAGAAGATATGCGTGTTATGATATTTTTTTCTAATGTTCTAAATGAATGTAAAGATGAAAAAGGTAACAAGAGAAAAAATATATCAAAGTCCACTGAACTATTGCCTTTTTGGGAAGATGGTCAATATTTAGCAGAATGGTAAACATATTATTCATCTGATTTAATTAAAATACAATTTGAATCTATGTTGGTATGAAGTGGCAACGACATTATAAAATATAATATATTGGATTTCAAGGATTTGACTCTTAAAATGATTTTATTAATTTATAATCCTAAACTATGGGACAACTATTCTTATAAATCAATTGTTAATGAAGTTAATCATTATTAATTAAGATCTCTATATAAGGCCAAAAAAAATCAATCAAATCCAAGAAGGGGACAATATCCCTCAATTTGCCATGGTTATAGTACCCATGGAGGAGAATCATCTAAGGGATGTGTAGTTATGTATTCATAAAGTAATTTAGATGATGAAATTCAGATGAGTTACAGAGTAATGGGAGACAATATAGCATCATCAATTTGGAAGCACATATCAAAGTCTGGGACTACAGTAGAAGATTTTTTTCAAAAACAATTTTATCCAATAAATTGTATACTTATTGGATTGGAGGGTTATGAAACACAAGTACATCAAATACATATATCTAAAAATTCTTTTATTAAACCACATATAGACCCTACAGACATGGAGGCTTTCTTCATTACATGGTTTGTTAAAGGAGCGCCAAAAGAACGATTATTTGGAGTTTTTTAGCATTGTTTGAAATTTGATAATGACAATGGTGTAGGCATTTTTATAAGAAGTAAAAATATCACCCATGGTACTCTACCATTTGATAGTATTTCACTAAATGATTTCAAATTAGGTGTAGCAATGGTAAATAAGACATGGTTACACACAAGACTACAGAATCAATTAAAAGAAGGAACTTCTTTAACATTTAAAAGTAATGAGTGGTATATAGAAGATTCAGACAATAGTAAAAATATTTAAAAACAAAGCATAACTTTTAATTTAAACAATTATTCATTTATTTCTTCTACTGTCCAACATAAAAATTAGAAGTATTGTAATTTATTATATATATATATATATATATACTAAGTATCAAATTCATGCAAGAAAAAAATCAAGTTGCAATTACTTAAGATTTTGGGGCCCAAACTCAAGATGTTAGTGGCCCAAACTCCAGATATTAGGTGCTCAAACTAGATAAGTTTGGGCCCAAACTGAAGATGCTTGGGGGTCCACTTACAAAGTATAGAGGAGAATTAATGCTTTAGATTTGGATCATTTACTTCAAAACTATAAGTACATTATGACATTTCTTTCATTATAGTAAAAATGTATGGGTCTCACCTACAAAATATGCACATTGACACAAAAGATTTTTATTTTGAATTGCAAGACTCTATTCACTTATATGCTAAAAAATTTCATACATATACTTAATTTGCGTTGAAAAATGAGTCTAAAATGTTAGACCAATTGAGGTAGTTCTATAATGTAAGCCATATAAGCTAAGGAAGTGAGTGCTACCCTTGGTGCTTCTTTTTTAGAGGAAGACTTTGTAGCACGAACTTCTAACCACTAAAACTGGCTTGTATCTATTGACATGTGTAGTTTTTGAATAGTTTGGCACCCTATTAGACTAGGGTATATTGCGAAAAGTGATGCCTAGACTAATACTTTGTCTCTTTGGTGGTTTGGTGTTCAATTCCTATTAACTAATACATCACTAAGTTGTGGGAGCTATTCTGATATTGAGCTAAACTTTCTTCTGCCTTCAGAAGATTTAAAAAATTAAAAATTCAACGTAGAATATAATGATTCTTCTGAATATTGATCTACAATCTACCTCAAAATTATTAAATGCATGAAAAGAATTTTTTAACTTTTTATTATTCCAACATCCCAACTTCCATTCTCAAAAGTGGATGTGCTTTGGTCAAACCTGATTGTAATTTTGAAGTGGACGAATGTCGGTTGCATTTTGTGCGAGCATTGTATGATGTGGTGTCTCAGGGTGGTTGAAATGGTTGTGGTTACGTTGTTAAGGAGGCACTGGCAGAGTTCATGAATGCTCTTTGTGGTGAGTAGCAAGAGGTGGAGGGCATTTTGTGGTTTTACCAAAATACAGGAAATTCTCTTCATGAATGCAAAATGTGTTCCCATTTGAATTCTATTTGTTTCATGATATGCTCAATCATACTGGTAGATATTTTTGAACCATGAGCTCTTGGTCCTTCATCCTTGTTTAGGATTTAGAGTATCATTCCTTGGTCTTTTCACGAGTTCTGGACACTGATTTCATATTTGTTGGTTTTCATGATTTAGAGTTTGCTATGGAGCCCTTTCACGGTCTAAGTATGACCATGTGATCAAGTCGCCTTCTGCATTTTCCACCGGACACATCGTTAATTAAAACAAATTACAGTTCACACTCATAGAGAATAGATTCTTATAAGAGCGAATTGCTTAACTCTGCCAGCATTTCACTAACTTTAAGCATCACCTTGAACATAATTAGCCTCGTAATATCAATTTGAGCTATCCAGCAGCCTCATATTGAGTGCACTACAAAGAACATCATAAAATGATGCTCGAGAAGGGCCTCAATGTACCTGATGATACGTTCTCTTGCAAGCAACAAAGTAATCAATCATATGTTGTATAATATGTTGTTAACAAATGCAAATATGAACATCTTCATTGGCCTTTCTACGTCTATTGACCTAGCAACTTGCCCTCTAGATCATACAATTGAAGTTGCCCTTCCAATTGGAGCAGGAACTGTTGACACGCAGTTCAAAGAAACGTTGGAGAGATGTTTCACGAAGTCTCTCCGAATTCTGAAAAAATATTTTTATGAAAAAAGGCCTGGATTCCTCACGAATGAGTAGCCAAACTATGGCAAGAGGCCAAATGTTTTTGCCCAAAAAATACATTAAATAATATAGATTGAAGGTTTGGCCGGTCGTGGTGTAAAGCCCCAAAGGCCAAGTCCAAAGTCCAAACCCCATATCATTACGCCGAAAAAAATCAGCCGAAAAAAATATGTCAATAAAAATCAGTAAAAAAAAGAGACCGAATTTTTTGTTTAGATCTTGTCATTTTTTGATTATTTTAATAAAAAAAATCGACGGACTCTCGATTGTAGTTTGGGTCGACTAAATTGGGCGACCCAAGTTTTGCTCGAGAGGCCGTCGCTTTGGGGCCAAAACAACCCAAAAGTGTTGCCATGAAGGACGACGGCCTTTGGAGTTTGGGCACAAGTGTGAAGGCCCAAAGTCCAGACTTTGGCCATTCTAGCAATCTCATTGGTGGAAATCGACAGCCTCTCGACTTGGCCACCAAGTGTGAAGCGGTCCTCACACAATCTCGAGATGCAACAAATTCCTTGCTGACATGGCCTACTTATACAATGTCAAATTTTGGTATCATGGTCCACACAATTTGCACAAATTGTTCGGGATCCACTACAACCCATTTGTCGTTGTTCACTATCTCATCGTCACAGCTTGGAGCAAGATGATGAAGAGATCGGAGTCATCGCCCGGGTGACGGAGTAGGACATGGCAGCAAATTGTTCAAGTCAAGCGCAAGTTAGGAGGCGACAGAAACCTACGCATTGGTGACGGAATCCTTCGCCATGGCAATGACGGCATGATAATGTTGTTGTCGAGGACGCCAACCCTAAAACCAATCCTAAAACCAAACCACTTCATCTAGGATTGGAGTTCAGGATGGACTATCCGTTAAAGCCCCAAAATTGTCCGACAGAACACGGAACGAAGGCGGAGAAACGTCCGGGAAGGCGCCCTTGAACCGCACGAAGGAGGCTGCATCAGGCTTTGAGGGATTGGGGACTCACTGTTGCAGAAACACTACCATCTCCTTGAGGGGTAACTCCAATAACCTGACCGGGGTTACCAAGGCCATACCAGGTGTTGTCATGGAATGCCTCAGGATTTCCGCTGTCCTGACTCTACACCGTCACTGCCACGAGTGTTGCTGCACACGAGGGTCCCCACGGCTCCGCAGGCCAAAAGTATTCCATATCGGCTGCCCAAATGATGCCCGATCCATATCAGATGAACGACACTGTCCATGTCATGTCTGACAAACTAAAACTACACTGCCCGCCTTTCAGCCTTCTTGTCTCCACTCTCACCTCGTCGCCGAATGCAAGTCCAATTTACACATCTTGAGTGATCTTGTTTGCTCCGATTTGGACTCAATTGATAGACCCAACAATTCTCTTTCAGTAAAGTTTTCCTGAAAGTACTCAGGGTTTGAACCCTGACTGTCACCCCAAAACGCTGAATTGGATTGTACACTTGAAAGTCCACTTGTTTTTGAGAAACATGGTGGTTTGGCTAACTTTGGGGTTTATTCCATAAATTATGGTCCTTTGTCAGCCAACCAACATGCTACAGGGTTAATCATCTAGGCAGAATCACCGTCCAAACATAGATGCAAGGTGGCATTGGTGACTCCAAATTACTAATTTGGTTTCATTAGCTTGCACCATGCGCGTGGCCCATAAAATATGGAGGGTGAGATCTTTCACCCTGCAAATATTGCCGTATTTAAATCTCACCCTACTTCGGTGAATAGAGAAAGACACAAAGTCCTCTAAAGATGCTGCACCGGGTCTTTTTGGCTGACACAAGGTAGCCACCCTTTAAAACTCAGACTTTCAGGAAAACTCTAGTCTATATTAAATCCGTCACCGTTTCATGTGATTTGACACATCACTACAATCTAATTCAAACCTGCCCAAGATGCCGTCTTTGGAGGAAGTGCCAATCAATGCTCCCTATTTCAGATTTCCTTCATCAATTGCTAAATTCTTCCCTCAAGATCTCCCTCGCTTTCCTTTCGAATTGATTCTTGCAATTGGTGGCTCATGATGTTCACTGATTATGTTCCTAAGATGCAGAGATTGAAGGTCCACGGTTGTAGGTCTTTTCGACCGTCTTTTCCATGGGTACAGGCGCCGTCGTTTAAGGGTTAAAGAAAATGCGGCACTAATTGTGTTGTGTGTACCAAAGCCTTGATGTGGGTGATGTGAAGACCCACAGACCCTTTGATTTAAGCATATGAAAATTGGGGTTAGCTCTTTATGTTCAAAATGCAGTGATTTTTTATCATGGGAGGCATTGAATCTAACGGTGCAGATCTCCCAAGGACAGAATATTTTATTCAAGTTGGAGTTCTCTGGAGGCCATGTTTCTTGTCCGAGGCTTTGAGCTCGTCCAAGAAACTTGACCTCCGGAAAACCTCCCCTCCAAAAAGTGTCGCCACATTGGCAGCCATGTCATTTTTTCATCCATGCACAAAGTTCTCCACCCGAGGACACTTGGCCGTAGTGTAAACCCCCATCGGAGAAGAGCGTCACTCTTAGCCAATCAAATTTCAGAATTCCCCTAGAATTCATGACCGGTGGACTTCTCCACCATAATGTAAATTGGCCCTAAACTTCATTTGAAATAAGGACAATCCAAGACCAGTGAATTATATCAATGGAGAACTTGAATAAAAAAGGAAAAAATATTCAATTTGTTTAAATTAGCCAAGTACAAATTTGAAATTCAATCTAGTATAGATGACTTCAATAGCAATCAAGGCTCATGTATGTTATTAGTACATTTTTCTCACCATATCAAAATCAGATGTGACTCAAAGAATGTATACTTATCATAAATAATTAAAAATGGAGCAATTGAAAAGCCAAAACTTTAAAATTCAATGTCTTCTTTGAAATAACTTCTTACTTTTACAATCTCTTCCATTCTTGTTTCATTATTTAAAATTGATACTCAATGACAAGCTTCGATTTCATATAGAAAGAGGAAAATAAATCAATATTAGTAGAGTAAGATGATGCTCAGTATCGAACTTCAAATTTGTGATGAAGGGGAAAAATAGGTACACTTATCCCTTCCACAAGTTATAGCCAAATCTAGTGCTGGTTAATGGAGGTGGTAAGAACTTAGTAGAGGTCAAAAGTTAGTGGTGGTTTTAGTAGAGGACTAAGTTGGTAACTTCAACACAATTTCATCTCCATCCATCTACTGTCATTTCCTAAAATTGGACTAACATCAAGTGCCACGTCAAGAGGCATGTGAAAATGTCACATGGCCATGCCGACTTGAGTTGCCCCTCTTGAACCCTGTTCGTAGGCAAGTTGGATGGTTGAAAAGCTCAATAAGTGTTTAAAAACCAATAAAAACAGTCTTGAAAGGAAGATGGTAGCACATGTGAGGATCGTGGCACTATTGTAATGGAATAGTGATCTTGTTGTGATTGAGTAGTGACATGTGAATGAATAGTAGCATTGTTGAGTGATATAGTGATAAAGTAATTGATTGGTCTCAAAAACATAAAACAACAACATCATCCACCAATTATTTGCTATAATTCTTAGACACGTCAGCACTAATCACATGGTAGCACTAGTTAGAACTTAGAGCATCCACATTGGCTCTCGCCAAGCCGGGACCGGAGCCGATCTAACGGGGCCGGAGCCTCCATCGTCCCGCACTGGCACTCAAAATCGGGTTTAGGGGGTTCCGGGCTCCTTAAAAACTATGCCGCGGTCTTCAACTTCAAGAGTCTGGAAACGGTCCCTGGAACGGATTTTGAGGCACATTTAGGGTTTAGATTTGTTATTAACTTTTGTTTTTTGTGTTGGCCGGGAGGCGAGGATAGGAGAGGGGTCGTGAGCCCCTTGCTACATGAGCAATAGACTTCATCACGCGGGAGGGTGGGCGAGGTCGATGGCCACGGAGGGGAGTCGTTGAACGCCGCGAAGGGTCAACAGGCAGGCACCGCACAGGGGTTGGAGCAGGCTCAGCCTGGTGTGGAGACAGTCCCAAAACGCCCGTAGCATCCCAATTCTAAACAAAGTATGAATCGCACTCACAAACTGCTCCCAAGATTGTCAAGAAAAGAGACCGCCGCATTCGAAACCGCCGTCGAAATAAGCGGGACCAAAAATGGGAGTGGCAGAAAAGTAGTCACTCATCATATGGCGGTGCATTGCATGCCTATCTCTATCAATGTTTGGAGCTAAATTCCCTGAACGAGAATCTCTGCGGATTCGAGGAAAAAACTCTTCATCGCTGCCTTGCCCTGCACCGAAGACTATGCCAGTGACAAACTCGCTCTCCTCTTCATCCTCCATTATAGCCGTCCAACCTGCTTCTAAACTCTCCCTCCAAGCATCGATTTTCCAGCAATAAAAAAAAACCCCAAGTCGCACATTTCCGTAGACAGAGCTGCTGGACACCGTTTGGGATTGGGAGCTGGACACCGTATTTTTAGGGTACTTTTCCCACGACTGGACAGATAGTGGATAGCGCGTGGATATTTAACGCGGTTTGCTGCAGGTCCACACGTCTTGGCCACGAGCATTCAGCTGTCGGCCCTGCCAACTTCGACTCCCAAAGCCTCGCTTGGCGAGAGCCGGTGCGGATGCTCTTAGTTGAGGTTATAGTTTGCAAAGGTTATAAGTTAGTGGCATTACAACTTAGCAGAGGTATAACTTATGGGAGGGATGAGTGTATTGTGTTGATGGGTGACACTACAACAATAGTTTGTGCCGCCAGCCGGGTCAACTTCTGCAAGTGCAATTATACAATGTATATATTTTTTGTCGGTCAGTCCCCAAAAATACAAGCAACTTGTTCAGGGTTGCTCATCCCAAATTAGTACGATTTGTATAGTTGGTAACCGAGTCAGGGAACGGATGGGATGTAATGTAAGAGCCTGGTTCCATGTAATGCCCGACCCGTCATCTCTGACGGGGTCGGGTCACTTCCATGTAGCGAGCTATTCACCCTACCCGAAAAAGAACCATAGGGTGTAGCGAATTATCTCGGGCATGGTGGAGCATCTTCACAAGCCCGTCAACCCTTCCTCCCAACATACTAATCACAGCACTTGGGTTGATTATAATAGCTGACGGGTGTGACACATGGAAGTGGCCCTTCATTTAATCCCCGACATTCTGCAAGTAGGGAATCTACAGTGATAAATCGGGCATCACATGGAAACTCGCCCTAATCCTAGCAGGCTTGATGCAGTCTTCACGTGGGTGAATAAAGCCAGTCATGATGGTTTTGTCCTTCCTGCAGCCAACCTAGAAATGTTTATAATGTGACGCACAAGTCAGGTCAAACAAAACGTGGTACAGTACTCTATTACCAGCAGTATGCTGAACTCATCGTATCTGATGGTAGTCCGGTCAACTTCTAGAAGTGCAATTATACAGTTGACCCTCTTTAACCCCTAAAGGACCACGACCTAATTCGCTCTAAAACCAGTCCAAAACTGCCACTGTCAAAAAGAGACATGAAAATCACATTTTAAAGTGAATTTTGGATTTTCAACCGTAAGATCTTAAAATAGACTTCCATATAAACATGCCATCAAATTTTGGTTGCAATCCACCGCACGGATTGATAGATTTCAGTGTTTAAAGTCAAAACAATGGTTCATTTTCATCCCTGCGTTGAGTAGATCAGCTGACTTTGACTTCATTTTGTATCAAATTTTTGCATTGTACAAGGTCTAAATCCTTTACCATTGTCTTAAGCATGATGTTATTTCCCTATACACCAATTTTTAGAGGTAAAAAAGGGGTGTAGCATATTCAAAACAAGTGTGCAAGGAGTGGAGGTTCAAAAATTGTCATTTCACGTTTTATTTTTTTGTGAACTACGTATGTATTCAAATGATAATCCAAACGGTCAATAAAGAAGGTTTTCATCACATATTGTTGTTGAAAAAATAAAAAGTGAAAAATATGAAGATCTCTAGGTTTTATGTAGAAAAGATGAAGTTTTTTTCCCCCGTTGCCCGAAACTGTGTGAAAATGTTTGACTTGGAATAAAATGCCTTTTTACACTAAAGACAAGATTTTTTTTTGAAAATTTCTAAATTAGGAAATATTCTTTATGTGTGTGAAAAATCTCAATGTCAATAGAAAGTTTTGTCAAAAATTTTGGAGGTGCCCGAAGTCCCACTTTTGGCTTTAAGTGGTACTAACTTTCAAACCACAAATCCAAAAAAAAATTTAAAAATATCTCCACGAAGCTCTTATCAGATCCTATCTTGAAAAAAAAATTCAATTAAAAAGGATTTTTTTTCGAATTGTAGGTACATGCCCAAAATCCAAAATGACCCCGGGGGGACATTTGGTCCTTTAGGGGTTAAATGATACCTCTATAAGTGTTATTCCTCGATAAATGTTATGAAAAATCTTGCTCCCGAAAAATTAACACTACTAAGTGTTATGTGTTAAGTGTTAACACATTCTCCGCTACCTCCTCTGATAATTTCACCTCTATAAATGTTAAAGTTGGTAAAATTGGAGAAAGTATGGGGTAGTAAATAAAAGCAAGGCTAGTAAAATGTAATACAAGGTAGTAAAATTGGCCAAGTACGATGCAAATTAGGGTTTATGGTGATTATTTAGGATGAAAATGTCATGATGGATGAAAAAATGAATGTAAACTATATTGGTGGATGAAAATTTGATGAAAAATGGATGGAAAATGGCTCAAAAATTAGGTCAGAACTCAATATGTGTTATACCTCGATAAGTGTTATGTTTTTGGCTGCTCCCGACCATTAACATTTAACCCCTAAAGGACCAGAGTCTCCTTCGGGGGGATTTTTGATTTTGGGCAGGTTCCTAAAAAATGAAAAAAAATCCTTTTTCTGTGAAATTTTTATCCTAGATTGCCTCTGATAAGAGCTTCGTGGAGATATTTTTATTTTATTTTTTGGATTTGTGGTTTGAAAGTTAGTACCACTTAAAGCCAAAAGTGGGGACACCGGGCACCTCCAAAATTATTGACAAAAGTTTCTATTGACATTGAGATTTTTCACACATATAAAGGATATTTCCTTTTTTGGAAATTTTCAAATTTTTTTTTTGTCTTTAGTGTTAAAAGGCATTTTATTCCAAGTCAAACATTTTCACACATTGTCGGGCAACGGGGGAAAAAAACTTCATCTTTTCTACATAAAACCTAGAGATCTTCATATTTTTCACTTTTTATTTTTTCAACAACAATATGTGATGAAAACCTTCTTTATTGACCGTTTGGATTATCATTTGAATACATACGTAGTTCACAAAAAAATAAAACGTGAAATGGCAAATTTTGAAACTCCACTACTTGCACACTTGTTTTGAATATGCTACACCCCTTTTTTACCTCCAAAAATTGGTGTGTAGGGAAATAACATCATGCTTAAGACAATGGTAAAAGATTTAGACCTTGTACAATGCAAAAATTTGATACAAAGTGAAGTCAAAGTCTGCTGATCTACTCAACGCAGGGAAGAAAATGAACCACTGTTTTGACTTTAAACACTAAAATCTATCAATCTGTGCGGTGGATTGCAACCAAAATTTAGTGGCATGTTTACATAGAAGTCTTTTATAAGATCTTACGGTTGAAAATCCGAAGTTCACTTTAAAATGTGATTTTCATGTCTCTTTTTGACAGTGGCAGTTTTGGACTGGTTTTAGAGCGAAAGTGGTCGTGGTCCTTAAGGGGTTAAAGAGGGTCGGCTGTATATGTATATATTTTTCGTCGGTCAGTCCCCAAAATTACAAGCAACTTGTTCAGGGTTGCTCATCCCAAATTAGTACGATATGTATAAGGTAAGGGTCTTTTGATCCGACCCTGTTTCTTAAACCGTCCCCCTCTGACATGTACAATATAGGTACACTGTAGGTACTTTGAGTTAGAGGACGGTTTAAGAAACAGGGTCGGATCAAGAGACCCTTACCTTAGTTGGTAACTGAGTCAGGGAACGGATGGGATGTAATGTAATCCTAGCAGGCTTGATGCAGTCTTCACGTGGGTGAATAAAGCCAGTCGTGATGGTTTTGTCCTTCCTGCAGCCAACCTAGAAATGTTTATGATGTGACGCACAAGTCAGGTCAGACAAAACGTGGTACGTAACTCCTTTTTAGATTTCGCACCTACAGTATAAGATTTGACGAACCTCTCTATGTGGAATACACCTGAGCAGTGAGGAGGGTGTATTGCAGTTTTTCCCTCCGAACTCTTTTTCCTCCCATCAATTTTACCTCCCAACAAGTTTACCTCACAACTTATTTCCTGGGCAGAGCAAAAATTTCTCATGAACTTTTAAAACATTTCCTTCAAGAAAACATTTGATACATCATTCAAATAAAAGCCTAAGAATTGAATTCGGGAATTCGGGAAACAGAAACCAAATATGCATGCGTAAAGTTTATTCATTTAGCTACACGTATTCTATTGTATACATACAGTAGATATACAAAACATGAACTGAAGAATTAAAACCTCAACTTCCACTAATGCAAAATTGACCAAAGTTCAAGTGAGAAAAGTGTGTACAATTTATGAGCTCCACTGTTAGGGTCTACAATGGCACTACCCTACTGAAGAAAACTATGAAAAACATGCACAAAAATTATGTACAACATGTACAAAAATAATCCATTATGTAAGAGCTTGTGTCAATATGGTGCTGAGCTTCGCGACAGATACCTCATTCTGTTACACAAACGAAACCATTGACTATTAGAACTTGCTCAAATTCAGTATGGTCTACAGTACACATCCAATACACAAAACGAAATTGCAATGGCAAGTTGACTACACAACATCCTCATGTAACTACTCCTTCCCTTTGCATACAACAAGGCTTCCCTGTAAAATTACGGTATCGTTAAAAAAATATATAACAGACCAAATATATCAACAGATGCGTACCTTTACATCAAGAAGAGACTCCATAAGAGAGGGATCCATCACCCCAACGAAGTTGAAAAAGTTGCATCCACTTATAGCACCAAAGACAAAACCAGAATCTCCCTAGAAATCATAAACATCAAACAAACATTAACAACTGAAATCCACCTCAACAAAAACACTTTGAAACTGCAAAGACTTACCAAAGGATTATGATAACCATTTCTAATAGAGGATGGTTAATAGTGGGGGAGGGAATTTAATGAAGATGATACAAAGTTTTTTTTAATGTAAAAGTAGTGTGATGAGAGATTTGGAGGTCAAAGGCTTTTGGGTGACATGTGTCTACTTATAGGATATGTTTAGTTAGAACATTAGCTAGAAGAAAGCAACTTCAAGTAGTAAAATTTAGCCCCAATACTAATTTTGAGATTCTGCAGAAGAAAAAAATGATGTGGGGATTAGGAATAATTAATGTACTCATTCAATTAAATTATCATCACCATATATATGGTATTTCTATATGTATATAGAATTATATTGATGCTAAGAGATAGGAGTAGTCTCAGTTATTCCACAAAGTATATGAATGATTTAGGTTTTATTGTATACAAAGTGAAATCTTTGAGTTACTTGTGAAATCCAAAAGGGATATGACCTTGACTTGGGTTCAAATTCCATGTTTTGTTAGTTGAGGTAAAGAAGATAATGAATTTAATAATTTGCTACATTGGTAAAATTCTTTGCCAATAAAATAATGCCAATATGCCAAAGACTATTTTGAATATATCTTTTCATAAGAGAAGGGTGCATCCAATTTGGCAGTGTTATACCACAACTTGTGAGTTCTGAATTATAGTAGTATAGTGGAAAAGGGCTGCAACTACACCAAGAATCACTTATTATACCAAACATAACTGTGAGTGCCAAAAAAGTAAAGAAACCGAAACTGACCCTCAAACATGTGGGCCAATCCCACAACCGGTAGCCCCCAATCCATCCATTCATCGTTCCACCCACGTCGTTGCCAATCAAAATTTGGCACACATGTGTTTCATGTAATGTTTCATTGAATAATCCCACAACCGGTAGCCCCCAATCCATCCATTCATCGTTCCACCCACGTCGTTGCCAATCAAAATTTGGCACACATGTGTTTCATGTAATGTTTCATTGAATAAACCCACGTCATTGCCCATCAGAACATGACCTTGACCTTGACTTGATCAATCAATGGTGATGTGATCAGAATTGTCAAGTAATGTTGGGCTCCAGGCTGATTTTGGCATGCTCATGGCGGGCTGTGCATGGCTATACCACCCTTACAATTGCCCTTCTGTACACTTTTCTAGCTACCTCTATAGCTGATCACTTCTCAAGCCAATTTTCCTTCAACTGCTTGCTTTTCTTGTTCATGCTCACAGCTCTCTTGACCTATTTCTGAGCTTGATCTGTGATGACAATCTCTAAAATTCGTGTCAACTGTTACCTTTTTTTAAAATCCTTTTTTCATCACCTGCCCCAGCTCTATAAAATGCACTTTCTGCACCAAAATCACCATTTTCCACTTAATTTTTCTGTTCTTTTGTACTAAACACGACTGTGTCTTAGCTAACTCCCCTCTCTCTTGTGCTAGCACAATCCTTCTTCAAATTTGACATTTTCCATGCCACCACAGATCTTTGAATCACACCCATCGGTTACAGGTCTATCATTCTCAATTAAACACGAGTTTCGATCTAATGCTTAACCCCTAAAGGACCAAGTGTCCAAAAAGGGCTTTTTGAAAGTTTGGTCAAGTTCCTATGGTGTCAATTTCCAACATTCTTCTTTGAAATTTTTACAATAGAAAAACATTACCAAGATCTTAGTGGGAAAACAATTTTTTCCTAAATTGGACAATTGATGAAAAAGTTATAGGGTTTTGAATTTTAAATGGGGAGGGCGGGCTCCTCGGGCACCTCCAAAAACTTTTGATAGGACACTTTATTGAAAGTGAGATTTTCAGTACTCGCAAGTAATATTATTTCCCTTCTTATTGTCAAAAAATGGTTTTTTTCTTTAGTGAAAAATAGCATACCAACCCAAGTCAAACATTTCACACATTGTCACTCATTGTCGGGCAAGGTACCAAAAAAACTTCTTCTTTTCCACATAAAACCTAGGTATCTTTATATTTTTCACTTTTTATTTTTTCCACAACAATATGTAATGTAAACCTTCTTATTAACCATTCGGATTATCAATCGAAAACATATTAAGTTCAAAAGAGATTAATGTGTGAATTAACAAATTTCGAGCCTCCACTCCTTGCACACTTGTTTTGAATATGCTACACCCCGTCTCTACCTCTAAAAATTGGTGTGTATGGAGCTAACATCATGCTTAATAAGATGGTAATAGATTTAGACCTTGTGTAGTGAAATTTTTTGACACCAAGTGAAGTCAAAGTCTGCTGATCCACTAAATGCAGGAAAGAAAATGAACCATTTGCTTGACTTCAAACACTATAATCTTTCAATCCGTGCGGTCAAAGTTTATGAAATTTTGTACATGTATTACTTAATAAGCCTTTATTGAGATCCTACGGTCAGAACTAAAAATCAAAGTTTTTGTTTCCTTCTTTATTCATTGCACTAGAATCCAACAATTTTGAAGTGTTTTTGGTGTAAAACTGTCTTGGTACCTTAGGGGTTTAGGGTTAACCCCTACATTCTCATGACCATTTCACGGTAGCAGACACATCCAAACCGCTTGTTCTAGTGCAATGGACAAGGGAGAACACCCAAACTCCTACTTCGTGTCGGCTTTTTGGTACACAACACTTGTGGAATTTTTGAACACGGGGTTTACATTCGATAACACTATGCCGAGTACGATTTGCTCACTGTTCACCAATTTTTAGAGGTGGGGAAGGGGTAGTGTATTCCGAAACAATTGTGCAAGGGGTGGATGTTCGCACACTCCCGATTGTTATTATATTTTTGTGAAACTATATTTGAGGATGATAATAAAGTTGTCCGAAAAAACGTTATACTTGGATTACGGTATTTTCCACCAGAGATATTTTTTTCGCAATAATTACTTGCTCGTTATATTCATCGATCAACCTAAGGACGGCAGCACTTAATCAGCATTAGCTCTTGGGGATGCAGAGTAGCCCAGTCATGTGCCAGCTCTCGCCGCCGTCCGGGTACGCGTACGGGCACGCCGGCGTGTACGAGTCCTTCTTCACCAGCACGCTCCACTGCGCGTTCGGATCGTCCGTCGCGAACACCGTCCACGCCGGCGTCGAGTACTCATACCGGCTGTGCGTGATGCGATGAAACTTCTTCACGTCCCTGTTCTTCGTTATGTCCTCCGTGTTGATGTCCACCGCGAAGATGTCCCCGTACGGCCTCACCGAGTGCACGTACAGCGGCAGCGAGATCGGCTCCGCGGACACCGCCGCCAGGTCCGCCGTCACCGCGATACTCCTCCCATCCGGACTAAACACCGGGTGGTTCACGTGCCCGCCCACGTCGTCCCCGCTCTTCAGCACCCGGATCACCACCGTCGGGTCGCTCGCCTTCACCAGGAACACGGCGAAGAAACCCGGGTCCAGGCCCGCGTTGTCCAGTTCCGGTGCATCCTTGGGCTTGTCGCGCGTCGACGAGAAGACGATCCAGTCCCCGTTCGGAGACCACTGGCAGTGGGTGTCGGTCCAAGGCCCTTCGGTCAACCGCGTCACCGCCCCGGCGTATTCCCCGAGCACCGCGTCCTCCATGATATACAGGTTCTTGTGCTTCTCCTTCACCCAGTCTCTCGTCGACCGGAACACGAACCTTTTCCCGTCCGGGCTGCTCGACGGAAACGCGTTGTTGAACGCGCCCTTGGTGAGCATCCGGCGCTGCCACAGGTCGCTGGAGACGTCGGGAATGGCAAAGATCTCCACCGGCTTGGCGGCGTTGAAGGCGGGGCCCATGCAGATGTAGAGGGTGTCCATGCCGGGGTTCTGGTTCCACATCGGGGAAAAGATGCTGTCGGGACCCTTGGCCTCGTACACGATGCGCAGTCCCTTGCTGTCGGCGACCCACACGGCCTTGAACTCGTCGTCCACGAAGGCCAGCTTCGAGCCGTCCTTGGAGATGGTCGGGAACACGCCGGACACCCGGAACAGCCCAACTTCTTTCACAGGGGACTCCAGCTTGTGGAAGTTACGAGGGACGTCATCGCCGTGCTGCAGGAGGTCACTCCTGCAGCGGTGGTACCCGACGCGGCCGCCGCCGTCCAGCACGAAGGGGTTGTAGTGGTCGCCTTTAGGCCTGGTCTTCTGGGTGATCTGCACCGGCGGATTCCCCGGCGCGGCCGCGTCGAAGATCTCGATGTGGCGATACTGAGCCTCCTCGCGGACGTCGCTGAACTGGGACTTCTGGCGGATGGTGGCCACCGCCACTTTGGTCTCGCTGATGGCCGCTGGAGTCACCGCGTCGAATGCCTCCGGTGTCACTCGGACGGTCTCGCCGGTGCTGATGGTGAACCGGAAGACGCCCCACGTCTTACCGACTTTTCTGTGGAAGAAGATGACGTTATCGCTGGCCCATGCGGGCCACCCGCCGTTCTTGATCAGCCGCACGCGTTCCAGCGGCTTCTCCACGTTCATCACGTAGATGTCGGTCTGCAGGTCCTCGATCTCGCCCTCCCAGCCCTTCCCTTGGAACGACGCCACCGCCACCTTCTTCCCCGACGTCGACACGGCCGGGCTCAAATCAAAGACCCCTGCATATAGCACACATACACAGTGCAATTAAGTAGATGAGATTACTCAATTCACGACGAGAGAAAGAAATTACCTTTGGGAGTGAGGCGTTCGGTCTTGCCGGTTCTTAGGTTGGTCTTGTAGACGACGGTCCAGGGGCTGCGGCGTTCTTGCACTGGCTCCTTAGTGGAGACGTAGATGAGCGAGTGGTCGACGGTGCGAGAACCCACCTTGTAGCCGCCGCCGATGCAGCCGCTGTCCTCCAGGCGCGTGCCGCCGAACTCGGTGGCGCCGTAGATGTCGGCCAGGCTGAACACCTTCACCTTCTTGTCGGCATTGAACCGCAGGGCGATGCGGAGCGTCTCTAGGCTGTCGTCTCTCTCGGAGACGAAGACGAAGCCGGAGATGCGATTGGCATCGACGTCAGCGTCGGTGGCGCCGCCCTCGATTGCGAGCTTGGGGCGCTGGAGGAGGACCTTGAGCGCCGCGGGAGGGATGGGGCGGCAGTTGTAGTTGTAGGAGACGCCGTCGGTGAGGTGGAGCTCGTCGCGGGTGGAGGAGGGCGGGACGGGGCAGGAGAAGATGTCGAGCGGCACCGGCGGCCGGTAGGTAGCGAAGAAGGCAATGCTGCCGCGGCTCTCTCCGCCCATTTTCGCTATTTCGCTACTTCGCTAGCTAGCTAACTGCACATTACTACTTGCATACTACACTTTGAGATGGCAGATTTATAGACCGATCGTTCGAGGGATGGGCGTGCAAATTACTCCTTTCTGCCATCTCCTTTCTGCCATCATCCACTACTGTACTAAGAATCCATTATCATCCACCACTAAGAATCCATCAGCTACGCTTGGAACACTAATTACTTTCCTCGATGAAAACTTCTAAAGTTTGTTTGAGAGTAACAATCATTGGTACGTTTGATATTTCAATTTTCTTTGCTGTTGCCGAACTTAGCAAGATATGAAATTCGAGAACCAGCAGGAGATCTGCGTGTCTATGCATTAAGAACGAAAGCAAATACTACCTACAATGGTCATTGGCCTACAACTGGCAGGCAAGCGAAACATCAATTCGATTGATATGCAAATTTGTTGTTTGTAATAGAGTTATTTGTAAAGGGAACCGGTTTTTTGTCCTCCTTTTTTCATGGAAATGAAAATCTAACTTGTATTTAAGTGCAGCCGCAAAGTAATTCTATGAAATAAATTCAGGATTTGAGGGTTTTATGCAGGTGTCAGTTACCACAAATGGCACAAATCTCCCAAAAACAAACAAGAACAGTGTTGAATAGTGTTGGCTGATTGAACCAGTGTGGTATGCATATTTAGCAAAGTCGTTGACATGAGTGATTGAACAAGTCTGGCGCATACAAATGCAGAATGTTGCTGACATGGCTGACTTGAACAGTGTGTACCATGTGACAACACTCGGCGCTCAATAAAAAGTCAGGCTCAAACTGGAGTTTGCGAACTCTGGGGCTCAAAAACTAATCTGTCTAGTGTTCTATTCAAGGTCTATAGTAAAACCCTGCCAGTGGACTCCGCGACCCTGGCTTTTCCATTTCACATATCAGAAACTAAGGATTTGAGGTACTCTGCGGATAACTCAATTGGATCCACCCTAAAATTTCATTAACCCTTAATCGCCAAAGCAACCACTTTCTGGCTCTCGGATGACACTTAGGGATGAGCAGTGATGTAAATGATCAATTTTCATCTCTATTATTTGGTGAAGAATTTATTGAATGCATAAGCAAAAGATGATTCAGCTACAACCATCTCTGGTTGTGGTGTTGCCTACTGTTATTAATGACCAGAATACACCAACGCCGCCTTCCCAGAATTCCTCTTCTCCTAGAACGGCGAATGCCATGTATGGACCTTTTTTAACAAAGTGTAGGCGTTGAGGGGACGGGTCTAAATACTTCCGCTACTACTGCCAGAAATAGCAGACCCCCTTTGGCCGCTAGAGCGGGGCCAATTCATCCAATGGGTCAATATCAACAATCCAATGGAAGGACTAATGCCCGTGGAGCGGCTAGAGGCCGTGGAGGAAGAAACAACGGCGAAGCATCATCCTCAAGCCTTCGTAGACGTCCCCTCATTGGAATAGGGGCACGAGATCCAAACGTGGTTGTACAACCATTTTTGGACACGTATGTTCCAAGACGCTCTTCACCAACTCCAGAGTTTGTTGTTCCGAGTTGAGCAGTTCGTCCTACCAACGGCCCAACCATAAATTCCGACGGCGATGATCCTCACGCACATCGACAAAAGAGATTCAGACGCTCATGTTGCGGTGGTGAAACAGTCGTAGAGCTTTGCAATGACAACTCTAAAGTAGAGGGCTTTTGGACTACGGATGGTAGCAATGGAGAATACGAAGATGAGAGCGATGAAGGTGCTGATGATGACAACCGTCCAGATTGCGATGAGGCACCAGATGATGATGATATCGTCCTTCGAGATGCGGTTATGGGTGGCCCGTCCACCGAAGGAGTGCGCAGATCGGGTCGTTTCAAAAATGAAGGGACAAGAAAAGTAGCTACGTATATGTATGCGAAATCAAGAGAGTTGTGATAATTCATAGAAGAAGCTAGGAGAGTAAAAGGTTTCTTAGATAACTAGTGTCGATATTACTTGGTTTGGAAGTATGAAATCAGGGCATTGTTGTTATATCGTGAAATGATTTAATGTAATAAACATATTTTGCTTTCAGACATTAAGGTCCCCTAGGTGAATGATGCAGGGGCGGGGACGCCTCTATGAGGGGCGGGGACGTCCCCGCCCCCAGGGGAGGCGTCCCCGCCCTAGCGCCACCGTGGCGTGACACATCTGAATGTGACGTGTCTTTTACAGTAAAAATTTCTTACCGGAAAAAAATTATTGGACGCACTTTAGGCAATCCGTCCGAACCGTCCACATGTCCGGTCCGGACCACCCGTCCGGTTGTCCCGTCCGATCACCTCAACCCGTCCGTTATGACAACCCTGATTGCTGGTGCAATCATTCATAGTGACATGGATATTTAGTATCAAAAAAATTTCTTGTCAATACTAGTTGACAAAGTCACAACATCCCAATTCCCTTATGATATGTTTTATTAAAAAAGATTCATGTAAAGTAAGGTTTGCTCAAGCTAGCATTCTCCAAAGTTACATATATATCTATATACATAAAAGAATACAGGATGAGCAATCCGTCTGATGGATGAACACGTCGGATGAAAACGGTCCGTCAAATGAATGAACGCTATAAAACAAATCCACAATTTCTTTGCATGTGTCCTTTGGAGGAATCCATTGAATGTGCCTTTAGAAGGAATCCTTTGAATGTACCTTTTAGAGGAATCCTTTGAATGTGTCCTTTCATTAGGATTTGGATTTGATCTAATCCAAATTTTATAGTTTTTCATCTACGTACATTTGTTTAACTCAAGATTGCCCATGGCTCGTCGGTTAGGACAGGGGTTCCACTAGTATATATATATATATATATATATATATATATATATATATATATATATATAATAAATGACAATATGTCACTCTCCTCCAACCTCAATGTATTTTAAAATAATTGACATTTTAGACTTTTGTGAAGGTGGAATGCTACTTTGACTTGGAATGCCTTGAAGTTGGAAGAAAGAGTGCCATATTATTGAACATTTCATAAAGTGGAGATTAATTATCTAAAGTAATTTAATGTTAGTTGCATTTAAATGAATTTATCCACTTGTTAAGAATCCATTTTTTGAAAAGCATATATTGTAATTATCCTTAATGACATGGCTAATAAACCTTTAGCATTTTTTTTAAACACTTGAGTATAAGGTAGAAAAACTTTACTTTTGAAAAAAAATGAAGAAGGAAAAATCATGAAGATGTATGTGCAATAATTGTTTCATGAATGTAGTCTTTGTATATTCTTTTCAGCGATTTCTCAGGGTAAAAAAGTTCATCAAATCGTGTAGTGCTTTAGTGGTTATGTAAGCTTACAGTAAAGAACTAATAGGTTCGATTTAAAAATAATCATGGATTGTCGTACCATTCTATCAAATATAGAACATAATGGAAGTAGTCATTCGGTTGGTGTGAATTTCCCTCAATACTGTTTTAGCTTGCGCACTTGTTAATGATAGACCAATGCACACTTAAAAGATCTTAAATGTTATTTGTTCTTGTACATTAGTGTGAATTATGAGTACAGCAGAAAATGAACCAAAAAAATACTGGAAATAAAAAGAAGATTCAGTTTGTAAACTAGGATTCCTTACATATTTATCTGGCGATATTTGACAAGTTTGTTTGAAATTATTTGGTTAAATTCATCTAATTACTCAATAATAAAATACAAATATTCACTATTTTATTTAATCTACGAAATTGATTTCACCTACAATTGTACAACTAAAGAACAATTTCATTTAGTTTTATTATGTTTTCTGTATTAATGTAAGTTGTGAAACAAAAAGATATTTTGAATTAAAACTACATCTTCATATTGTTCTAATTTTTTTGATCAAAACAAATCTCAAAGAGGAAACTTTTAATTTTTTTTTGGGCAAACAATAGTTCCAAACATGTGCATTTGCAACAAATATGTTCCAACCACTGAAATAACACCTTGTCTTTTTTTTGTATTCATTTTATATTGTATTTGTAATTACTACAGTAAACATTGAATATAGTGTGGGTGAATTGGTAATGTGGGTGAAAAATGATGTGGACAACATTAATTTTGATTTTGGAACATGATTAATGTGGACACATTTCAACATGTGACACACGGCTCATTCCACTCCGTGCACGCTAACAACCACCTCACCACCACTCACTCCCACCTCTCCATCAATCCACATCAATTTTGTGTTGAAACATCCCACACAATTTGTGAGGTTTTTAATTTTGATGTGGACTGAGAATTGAGGTGGACCACTGTAATTTGTGTATGCTGGAAATAGTGCAGGTATTTCGAATTAGATTGGTCCACAGTGCAATGTTTCGTGTAGAAATAGATGAGTAAAATAAATATAGTACTTTAACTAGTAACAAACTAGTAAAACTGCATCACTTGAATGCGTTTCGGAGACATTCACAAGCTTGAGCGATGGCAGCTTTCGCAGCAGGCGTCTGCGAGAGAGCATTGAGCATGACGAAGTCATGAATGGTACCGAGATATCTCGACACCGTCACGACGACCCCAGCTTCGATGAGTTTTCTCGCGAAGGCCTCGCCCTCATCTCTGAGCACATCAAACTCGTCGGTGATCACAAGCGCGGGCGGCATTCCTTTGAACAGATCAGTCGGCGCGCGCAGCGGCGAAGCAGTCGGCTCGCCCCGGACCGCAGCGTCAGGCGCGTATTGATCCCAGAACCACTTCATCGCAGGGAGCGTCAGCCACGGTCCATTCTGAAACACCTTGTAGCTCTCGTTCTCGAACGCCGCGTCGGTAACTGGGTAGAACAAGCACTGGAAGGCGAGCTTCGGGCCTTTCCGCTCCTTGCACATGATGGTCACCGCGATCGCCATGTTCCCACCGACACTGTCGCCTGAGACCGCCAGCTTCGACGCATCGACGTTGATCTCTCCCGCGTGGTCCGCGACCCACTTCGTGACGGTGTACGCTTCTTCGATGGGAACTGGATACTTCGCTTCGGGAGAAGGAGAGTAGTTCACGAACACCACCACGCAATTCGCGCCGTTGGCGATATCACGGATCAGACGATCGTGTGTGTCTTTCCCGCCGAGCACCCAGCCTCCGCCGTGAAAATACATCGTCACGGGAAGTTTGTTCTTGTTTCGGCTGGGTCGTACTATACGGATCGAGATTCCGGCGACGTCGCGATCCTCGATGTCTGCTGGGAGCTTCTTCACGTCGCCTGCTTGCGCTCCGCTCAACACACCGCGAGCATCTTTCGGTGCTAGTGTGTAAATCGGAGGACCACCGCCTTTCGCAAGCATGTCTAGAAAGGCTTGCGTGTCTTTCTCGATGACATTCTTCGCCATCTTCGTCGGTGACTTTGTTGGTGAAATTACGCTAGATCCCGAACAACAAGCTATTGTGTTGGATGTGTTGTAAATCACTTAGCTTTCTTTATCATTGTATTTGTTTTTCGACAATCTCCAGAAACACCAACAATGAGTTTGTGATTGTCAATATATGTAACCTTTTTTTTTGTAGGAAAACAAATCGATAAGTTCTGCTACTATATTTGTAACTTGTACGTAACTGTTTTATAGATCTTTTAATTGATTGGGAATTTGAATGTGGTATCAAACGATAGAGTTGAGGTTTATTGAACTGATTCTTTACCAAAAGAATTTTAGAGCTGGATTTTTAGAGCTTCAATGATGGGAAATAGTCACGAATCAATAGTTTTTGTTTTTCCTTTCATTCTTCATGAAGAAAATAGGTTGAAAGATGAAGTGCTATTCACCAAAAGTTATGTCTTTTGAATTTCTGTTGAATGTTCTAAAATTAAACCGTTACATTAAATATGAGAAGTGATTAATGGGATAAAGATATTGTATAAGTATTAATAACTGTTACTGTGTTCCTTTTATTCTTGTATCATTTCCCTTCTACTTCCTTGTTTTTGAAGAGTTTCTTTGTGTGTGTTTATAAGATTTTAAATATGGTAAATATTTTACTAAATAGAGACAACGTAATGTTTTTCTGCATTGGAGATGTCGTGGCATATGGCAACGGTGAAGATTAAGTGTCTCTTTAGGGATTGGTAGTATAGTTTTATTGTTAGTATAGCCTAAGGGGGGGCCTAGTTAGGACTTAAAGTCACTAAATAGGGCTGAATTAATACTAGGCGAGTTTGGAAGTGTGAAAGGGGTTATTTTGGGACTGGTTTGGGGTGGTTGTAACCCAAAGTCGCCCATGTCACCTTCATTCTTGTCAAGTTCAGATTTGGGTGTAGAAGGGAGAGTTGGAAGGATGTGTGGTTTGGAGGCTTGTTGAAGTTGGCAGTTTGCCATGTAATACAAAGCTTGGTCGCGGTTTCTTCTCTTTCTTTACTTTTCTGGACTAATTCTATAGGAATAGAGTGAGAAGAAGGGATGTGATCTTCATTACTTGACAAGAATCTGGTTTGTTTGAGTTGTTGGAATTTAGTGCGAAAGACGACGTTGCGGATGTACGGAGGACTGTAGACGCTGTAGAGACGCTGCGGAGGTGCTACGGAGGCGTGGCGACAATGGCAGCGGCAGCAGTTGGAGCGGCAGCGAAGACAGTGGAGCGTTGGAGGTTTTTGGGGCGCTTGTATTTGGGAGTGGTTGTTTTTGGAGGTATTTTGGAGTTGTTGTCGGAGTTGCAACGTTGATAGAAGAAATTTGGGAGAGACAAAGTTGACTTTGGAGGTAAGGGTGACTAGACCGGAAGTTGACTTTGGAGATAAGGGTAATTGTCGAGCAATAGTAACTGGGTAATTACTGTCGGATAATAGTAACTGGTAATTAGTTACGGCGAGGGTAAATAGTAACGAAGTTACTGTGCAATTACTGCGAGGGTAAATAATAACTAAGTAATTGTGGCAGTAATTAGTAAAAAGATAACAAAGTAACCGGGGGCCAGAAAAGTTAGGGCTCGAAGGCGGAAGGCATTCCGAGCTACCGAGTTCCCAAAGCTACGCGGGCTTCGTGAGGCGAAGCCAAGAGAATCTAGGAAATTTCGACCTAGTTCCCTTGGTCACCCATTCAAGTCATATTCATCCCCCATCCCGCTTAACCTCAAGGTTCTCAACAACCTCTAACCGGCTTCTACTAGACTTGGTGATGTTCAAGACTTAGAATTGAATAACTTTCTACCCATTGCTTCGTTTTGAGAATGGTTTGTTGCATGCACATCAAGCTATGATATTTTATCAGTTGATGGTACAAACACGTAAGAAAGACTACGGGTCACTAAAGTATTCATCGGTATCCGATAAGGTATATTTGGAGGACATTGACAACGAAGAACTTGAAGAAGGTGTACATACGCCCCTCTTTGCGGTTGATTCACCTAAATCTTGGGGGTTTAGTGCCTTTGAAGACATAGATGACCACAGTGGTGGATCCATGGTTCGAAATCGATACTTAGAGAGAGCTGAAGGCATAGCCTTCAACGACTGGAATACCAGGTTTCGATCATGGCAAAGAACAATGAAGCAACGTAATCCATTGTTTAATGATTGGTATGCCTTTGAGCAATTACCAAACCATTTGGAGTTTGAGGCATTGCAACCATATGATGCGTGGTTTGAAGACCACATGGAAGATCTTGATGCTATTGAGGACTACTGGACGCGACGCGCGGAGTTGGTTACAGCATTGAAGGAGGGTGCTGCTATTCCTGCAGCTAGAGCATTGGATGATGATGATGAGGAAGTCTCGACAAGTGGAGATGCAGCACGGACAGCAAGGCTTCAAGCTGCAGCAGCCAGGGCTGATAGGGTTAGAGAGAGTGTCGCCTCAAGGACAGTAGTCACATTCATATCTAGATTGTCCAGAGCATCCACTGAGGCCATAGCCACTATTGGACCTCCGCCTAACTTTGAGCCGTTGGTAGTATTCTTTGAACACGTGGAGGTTGAGTTTGGTGGCATAAGACGTGATCGTATGCGCCACATTCAGGATTTCAAGAAGGAAGTTGGAGATACTCCAAGGATTATATATGCACGCCTTGCAAGGTTTGCTCGTGAAAGTGGAGATGCATTTATAGAGCGACAATTGGTGGAGCTTTACATGGAAAAACAAGACAAGAAGATCGGAGAGATGGCACATCCTTATATGCTATTGATATATGGAAGTTGAACTACCTTAGCTCAAGCATTTGCAATAGTAGAGCAATTTGACCAAGGGTTGTGCGTGGAAGAAGCTAGAAGGTTATCATCCATTATGACAACAAGGACAAGTCAACTTATGCTACTACTGGAGGTCCAAGCAAGGGCCATGCAAATTCAAAGCCACCTAAGCAAGTTGCAATGGCTGTAGAGGAGACAACACCTGTAAATTCTCATATAAGGTGTTGAGGATGTGGAGAATTGGGCCATAGCAAGAAGGATTGCCCAAAGCCTTCTGATAGTGTAGGTGGTGCAAGTGGAAGTAAAGATAAAGCAGTTGACAAGGGTCAACAAACGTAGACACAAAGTCAAGGCAAGCCTGCCAACTCTCCTCTTAAATGCTCGCATCCTACTTGTGGACGGATAGGGCATACCGAGACTCAATGTTGGATTAAAAATCCACAGTTGAGGCCTCAATCTTTTCAACCACAAGGGAGTGGATCAACCTCTGGAACTAATAGTTTGGAGGCACGTATGGGTGAATTGCAAAATAGCTTGGCGTTGTTGCTTGCAGCAACAACTAAGCAAACACCTGCAACCTCTGAATGAAGACCGGCACATAGTGCCTCTCCAGAACTAGGGTATGATAGATTTGAGTATGGAGCCCAAAGAGAGTTGATGGCAGCTGCAACAACAAGGTCACAGTTGAAGACACCATCACAGACATCAGATATACTTCAAGATCCCGTATTGATTGATAATGAGCTTGGTACACGCCACAAAGGACCTGCGGACAATATTGGACTATCACGATTGCCCTTGACATTTGGTCTTTCAGATGTGGCAACCAAATCACTTCACAATCAAAGTCCCAATGAGGACAAGACATCTTTGGAGGAGGATATGGTCAAGAAATTGGCGCTTAAGGTATTAAAGATCCCATTGTTTTCAGGCATGCAAGTGCAGAGCTCGAACTTTGATGCAGCTATGGTCTATTATATGGCTGGAAAGATAATGCAAGGGAAAGTGCAATTACCTGCCAATGTGGCCATGAAGGAAACAGAAGAGGCTATTGTGATTGAAGATACAGAAGGTGAAAGGAAACAAGCTGCTTCTGAGGCAACTGATACACTCAGGTGCTGGAAGGATTGGAAGAAAGAACCTCCTTCAGCAGTTGAGTTTCATAGCGGCCTACATTTGAATGAGAACCATCTAGATTTGGGAGATGATATGAAGGTTGCTACAAGCTACTTGGCTAATATTCCAGCGAGCGCAACTCGTGAGCGCTTGCAGATGAAACTAGGGGTGGTTAAATTGGCTAATTCAGGCCATGTATTTTCTGTGGCTAGAGGTAATGGTTCTAAGGTATATCCACAAAAGGTTTTGCTTGATATAGGGGCTCAACTAATTATGTTGGAAAAAAACCTAACATAGAGCCTAGGTATTAAAGTAAAAGACCTTGATCCATGCCCTTTTACAATTGTAACATCTCTTGGGGGCACAGAACATCTAACAGGGCTTACAAAAGAACCTTTAAGTCTACAATTCAAGGTGGGCAACGATGCATATAGTCACATATCTGTAAGATGTGTGATCACGGGTGCCACCACTTATGATATATTGTTAGGACAACAAGCATTGTACCCCATTGGTTTTGGTCAAGATTGTTGGACTGAGGAGGCATGGTTTAGACCGGGTTGGTCTCAAGAAGATGGAACGAAGGAAATACTCCATGTCACCTTTAGTGCCAATGCAGACCTAGTACATCGACAAGTAGCGATGTATGGATGCGTTGCCAAGTGGTTTGCATCTGGTGATTTGCTACTTGAGGGAAATATGTCTTCATTGGATTCACCTCCAAAATCAAACATACAAGTGCCAACTCAATTGGACAAGTTTATTAAGCATCCAAAGGATCCAACGCCACCTTGGACTTCATCAAAAGGCTTGATGGATCAATGCCAAGAATTGGTGAAAAAAATTGATCAACACCTTTGGAAGCCAAAATATACAAGGCCTCCTTTACAGAAGCTTGTGGAGCTTCACAAAGAGGCTGGGAGCATAGTTCTTGTAGAACTATTCGCTGGACTTGGTACAGGATTGGCTGCTGCTTTAGAAGCTGGATTCTCTATACAAAGTTACACATATGTGGATAATAATATCATTGTCAGCACAGCAGCAAAGAATCATCTTCAACACTTGCAGATAAGATATCCAACCCAATTACCTGCAAGTGCTATACAAGGTTGTATGTCATGTTTATCATCAGACATTGCTTTGATTGGCCAAGAGGATCTTCAAAGGTTAGGAAGAGTGAACCTTGTGATGGCTGGATGGCCTTGTCAAGGGCATTCTCGAGCTGGGCCAGGTCAAGGCTTCCAAGATCCCCAATCTGCTCTATTTTGGGAGCTATTGCGGTTGTTGAAGTGGTGGCAATGCCTTCAAGCCACTCCTGTGGCCTATATCTTTGAGAATGTCCCACCATTAGGGGTGGTCAATGCACAATTGCGAAATGCTGCAGCAGAGGTGTGCTTACATCTTGGAGAACCAATAGTAGTGGATGCAACAGCTCTTGGTTCTTATGCACATCGGTTGCGGTGGAAATGGACAAACTTGGCTTTCGCACCAGGTATTTTGGCAACATTGGGGCAACTTACACGTCCACAAAGGAGGCATGTTGACCACATTTTAGATGTTGGTCGCTTTGCTCAACAAGTGGTGCAGACAGATTCAACCCCATTTGCCTTGATAAATAATATAGGGAAGCCTCGTTTGGCTTTGCCTACATTCATGAGTTATCCTCGATCTTTCGCATTTCGTGAAGGAGGACCAGGCTCAATATTTGATACTAGCACACAAAGTCTTTGTGAGCCTTGTGCTCATGAACGGGAGAGAGTCATGGACTTTCTTACAGGTACTATAGCAGGCCCAGGAATTACAGAGTCTCAACATCGCCACATCCTTGGACAAGCCATGGATTTAAATTCCATGACTTGGTTTCTAGGGATTTGTCTAGCAGCTCAAGCGCATCAAAATGATGGCTTGGATGGACATCTGGGAGCAGAGTCTTTAAGCCAGGGGGCTCAAGGTGGAATGACACCTAATGATATTTCAAAAGATGCTCATTCAGATGTAAAGGTGTGGCTGGAGAGTAAGCAAGCCTGGGATACAACCCTTACAGGAATGAAGACGCGGGATGAAGGTGCGTTTGAATGGGTTGTAGAAGATGAACTACGAGGTCAAAGGGTCTTGGCGGCATTGGCCCAAGAATTGGGTAAGGAGAATGCCAAGGAAGTTTTTAACAAGGTATTTTTCGTAAAGAAAGCACCCCCTTTGGCTCATGTTCATGATAAAAATATAGCATCTATTGCCTTGGAAAAGGGCAATGGTGCATCTTCATCCAACTAGCAACTAGAAAGAGTGCCAGCACCTATAGTTGAGTCCTTAGGAAAGAATGTAATCTTGCCAGTTCAGAAGGATTGGGAGATAGATATAGGGATGGGACTCACAGATGCAGAGGCACGGAAGGTGCGAGCTTTCATTTGCTCGTACAAGGCCTGCTTTGCTTTCAAGCTCACCGATTTAGAGGGCTATTAGAGCAAGCCGGTAAGAATACAATTGGAAGACGATTATCCAATATTTAGACGTCCATACAAGTTGAGTATTTCTGAGAGAGATGGGGTCAAACTGCGATGTAAGGAGTTGTTTGATGCAGGTTTGGTGGAGCTCTCAGATGGTGAATATGCATGTGCAACGGTCATGCCAACAAAGAAAGACATTCTTGGAAATTGGACGGAGAAGCGTATGTGTGGAGACTACCGGCCAGTTAACAAGAAGACCAAATCGGATCGCTACCCTATGCCTACACCTGGGGAGTTATTTGATGCAGTTGGAAAAGCAAGAGTCTTTAGTACTTTGGACTTGAGGTCAGGGTACCACCAATTGTCATTGAGAAAAGAAGATCGAGTGAAGACAACATTTTGGGGAGTAGATGATGATGGAAGAGATATGCTCTTTCATTGGAAGTTTTTACCTTTTGGATTGAAGAATGCTCCAGCGGAATTTCAATGCGTGATGGATCAAGTCTTAAAGGGTTTGCCATTTGCTCGGTGTTACATAGATGATGTCATTATCTTTTGTGATACACCACAAGAGGATGTAAAACATTTGCAGCAAGTATTTGAAAGGCCGCAACAATGGGGTCTTCGCTTGCATCATGGAAAGTGCAGGTTCTTTCATGATCAATTACCTTATTTAGGCGATATGATCACGACAAGAGGATTAGGTGTACAAAAAGCGAAGGTGGAAGCCTTAAATAGAATTCCGATTCCTAGAGATGTGTCAAGGTTGAGAGCTTTTATGGGTTTAGCAAACTATTACCGTCGATTTGTTTGTGGTATTAGTCTTTTGGCTAAACCTTTGATTCTATTGACACGCTCTAATCAAGAATGGATGTGGAGCCATGTTCAAGAAGAAGCATTTGAGGCCTTGAAAGGAGCACTAGGTTCAGCACCAGTGTTGAGGAGGCTAGATGCAAGACGACCATTTCAACTCTATACAGATTGGAGTATGTTGGGAATTGGTGTTGTTTTAACTCAAAAAGATGATGATGGAAAGGAGTATGTCATTGCATATGCTTCTTGAAGTAACAATGATACAGAGGCCAAGTATTCATCCTATGAAGGAGAATGTCTTGCGGTAGTATGGGCTGTGGCGCATTTCCGTCCATATCTTCATGGGCAAAGCTTTACACTTATGACTGACCATCAACCTCTTAAGTGGTTGATGGAATCAGACAAGCTTACAGGGAAGTTAGCCAAGTGGGCATTATTATTGCAAGAATATGATTTTGAAGTAGTCCATAAGGCAGGATTGCAAAATTTGGATGTAGATGGCTTAAGCAGTAATCCAAGCCCATTGCAAGAGGACTTGACCGGTGCTAGGTGGTACGGTACTTCTGACCAAGAGGCAGTTCCAGGTTGGCATGCTTCAGAGTATTTGGCATGGATGAAAGAGAAATCTGGCCAAACTATTAAAGAAGCTTTGGAAAATGTTGTCGATGAACAATCAGATGAAAAGGGATCTTGAATCACCATTGATGTGTGGCGAGATGAAGGGATTTCGTATCGTCTACAACATGGGGGATTTTTTCCTAATACCACACCTCAAGAGCGGGACCGGATAGCTCATAGAGTGGCTAGATTTCATTGGGGAGGTGGACTTATATTTCGGAGATGGCAAGATGGAACACGGAGGGTAGTTCTAGGCCAGAACAACGTCTTCAGTTGATACAACAAATGCATGAGGACTTGGGACATTTTGGAGTACGACGCACACACTCAATGTTGCGTGGTCAATATTGGTGGATGGGCATGCAACAAGAGGTGGCAACCTATGTGGGGAGGTGTGAAGTTTGCGATCGGATTAGATCAAGCTTCAATACCTTGTCTCCTCAACTACAACCATTACCAATTATGGGATTGGGCTATAGGTGGAGTCTTGATTTTGCTGGACCATTGATGACTACAAAACGAGTTGCTAAGTATGTAATTGTTATGGTAGAGCATTTCAGCAAGTGGATTGAGTTGGTGGCTTTTCCGTAAAATTCCTCTGAGCTAGCAGCGGCGACATTCCTAGATCGAGTTCTAGCTAGATTTGGAGCCCCTACAGAGGTGTTGACAGACCAAGGAAGGGAGTTCCTAGGATCTTTTGAAAAGCTTTGCACTAAAGCTCTAATTGATCATCGAACAACTTCTAGAGACCACCCAGAGGCAGATGGATTGGCAGAGAGAGTGGTTTAGATAGTCAAACGTGGATTGCGCAAATATGGATTGCTAACAGGCAATCATAGATATTGGGACCTCAAGCTACCGTGGATAGTGATGGGTTATCGCTTCAGTCGGCAAGCTTCTCTGGCATGTTATAGTCCTTATCAGCTACTCTATGGCAGAGAGCCAGTATTGCCTTCGACAATAAGAGAGAAACTAAACCCTGTTGTAGACTTGGATGATCCAAAGATTTGGGCACAAGTGCTACAAGATCGTGCTGAGTATTTTGAGAGGGCCATGCCTATGGCTATGGAGAACTTGGCAATAGCGCAACATACAGATAGGTTGCGTTACGCACGTATTAGGAGTGGGGCTTACAAACCTCAGCTTCGACGTTCTTAAGTGGGTGATTACGTATATTTACAACGTGAGGCACCCACGACCTTGGATGTTCGAGCAGGTAGAACCATCTTGCGGGTCAAGGAGATCTTGCCAAGTGGGGTCCTTCTTTTAGAAGGGAAAAAATGGACAAGAGTGCAGGTATAATACCAAGAATTGTGCACTTTGTCATTTGCCTTTTGAGGGATTAGTACATCCAGAGATGGCGGTGGTTCCAGCTGGATTTAAATGTTTTGTTTGTGGAGAAACCAAGGGCGCAGCAACTATGTTGTTATGTGACCAATGTCAGAGAGGGTGGCATATGGCATGTCTTCGTCCTCCTCTGGCAACAGTTCCTGAAGGAGATTGGAGTTGCCCAAGGTGTAAGAAATCAAGGTAATCCTATGTTACGTGGATGAAGTGAGAATGTACCATCATCAAGAGTACTGCTAAGTTGAAAGTAGAGTCCAACCACAAAAATGGCGTTGAAAGCGAATGATGATGGGGCTCAATTGTACCCAGCTTACCCCTCTCTTTACAACTTGGTTTGAAGACTCAAATGGACTATTATCAACTTTATGTTTGTTATAGTATATTTTGTATATAGTTATTTACTTCAGTAGCTATGTTTTCTTTCGCTAGCTGAGTTGCGAGGGCGCTATAGTCAACTAGGGGGGCAATTGTGGAATTCTACATGGTTGCCTTGTATTGTGTGGATTTGCTGATAGTTACATCTTATGTATGCTTATGATAAGGTAGCTCTTATGAGATTTGCATAGATCATGAGTATATGTAGTAGTGAAGTGGCTATAGGACACATACTATTGATGACATGAAGAGATACGACAGCTGTCATGGCATATGGCAACGGTGAAGATTAAGTGTCTCTTTAGGGATTGGTAGTATAGTTTTATTGTTAGTATAGCCTAAAGGGGGGCCTAGTTAGGACTTAAAGTCACTAAATAGGGCTGAATTAACACTAGGCGAGTTTGGAAGTGTGAAAGGGGTTATTTTGGGACTGGTTTGGGGTGGTTGTAACCCAAAGTCGCCCATGTCACCTTCATTCTTGTCAAGTTTAGATTTGGGTGTAGAAGGGAGAGTTGGAAGGATGTGTGGCTTGGAGGCTTGTTGAAGTTGGCGGTTTGCCATGTAATACAAAGCTTAGTCGCAATTTCTTCTCTTTCTTCACTTTTCTGGGCTAATTCTACAGGAATAGAGTAAGAAGAAGGGATGTGATCTTCATTTATTGTGGAATTCTACATGGTTGCCTTGTATTGTGTGGATTTGCTGATAGTTACATCTTATGTATGCTTATGATAGGGTAGCTCTTATGAGATTTGCATAGATCATGAGTATATGTAGTAGTGAAGTGGCTATACAACACATACTCTTGATGACATGAAGAGATACGACAGAGAAGATTCTAGAAGAGGCATAATTCATTCCTACATATGACCCAAGAGGCTTGTGAAATTAAGGAGGATATTGTCATGGCAACAACAACTCCAAATACAATATTGTACGTAAATTGACTCCTATTGGCAAACAAGTTGTAAAAAAAAATAGAGGTTTCAAAGGGCCAAGAGCTTTGTGTGCAAGCAACTAAGTTCGAACCACATGGGTTGAATTATAGATCAATTACAGTGATAGTTTAAGAACCAATTTATGCCCCCTTTTCACCAAAAGGTAGGTTGAAGCTTGTGGTGAAGGATACTCGCTTGTATATGATGATATACACTACAAAAAGGTGAATAAAAATCAAATGAGGACCAATCAAAAGCCATTGTATGAATAGTGGAAGGCAAAGGTCAATATTTTCAACCAAATCATTCTATACATCATTTCATGTTTTTCTACACAACCTTGATACCACATATCTCAGTAGGTTAAAATAAAAATCTCTTTTGAGCAATTATATTCTACAAGTAACCATCTTGGTCTTTTAAGTTGCAATGAAGACAAAACTTTTTAAGCACTCTATCCGTTTGAATATATTCCTTTTACTATAAACATATGCCAAATATTCTTCCAGAAGTCCAAATATGATCCATAGATAACACAAAACCACCACGTTCTTCTTTCATATATTTTTCATTTTACAGCATTTGTAGAAGCTGAGTTTTGAAAAGTTGAAATTTTGAGAAGGGCTTGTAAGCAGGAGGAATAACCCTTTAAGGCTGCATTGGCTATGAGCCTATGGCTGATGGTTGAATCTATGAACATAATAGATTCTGCAAAATATCATCAACTACATTTGTAGATTTTCCATCAGCCATAGCCAGCCCGTCCTTAAAGGGTTAAACATGGCATACCATGTTAAATTAAGCATGAGCTATGTCATGTAAAAGAGGCGCCAAAGGCCATGCATATGTTTTTACTTGAAGATGATGAAAAAAATGTGGTGTATCATTGGAGGCTTTAAGAATTGTCATTATGGAAGCTTTTTTTATTCACAAACAAAAAGGAAATAGCTGTACAACTTCAGTGATTGAATCTTTTCATACATAATATTGTACAGTACTAATAACCAACATGTGAAGGAATGATACGAATTTCCTTATTTAGATTTTAAAGAAAATAATAGTGAAGAAAAAAATCATTTCCTTTGAAAAGGTAGGTTTGAAAGAACCCATTTATAGACATAATTCAAACATAAATCGAAGTGCATTTATACCGTACTGTAAACAAAATGTTGAGCTTAAGAATCATCCCTTTTGAAATTTAAATTTTCATTCTATAAAAACTAATGACTTTTTCAAATTAGTAAAAACCTAGTTTTCATGTACTATTGATGTTAGGTCATGGCATTAAAAGGAACCTCCTTTACACATGAAGTTGAAGATGTCTAGACAATTTGCTAACCCCTAAAACTCCTTGACTAGTTCTCACCAAAAACACTTCAAAGTTGCTCATTGTATGCAAAGACCTAATTCTCTCCTCAAGACTGGACACTTCAACCACAACACCAAAGCCCAAGTTTCCATGCGTTGCCAACAACACGAGCGTACAAGTCAAATATTAGAGTAATTTGTAAAGTGAGGCAAGTATACCATGAGTTTTGACCTCATTCTTTATCACTAAATTAGCCCTAAAAAGCTTCATATTAACCTATAATCAGCTCAAAGCAGAAGAAGGCAACTAAGATTTATGGTACAACTTGATCTCTCCTTTGTCCTTCTCAAAGGCAACCGTAACTACTTCTAACTTGAGTTTAGACATCACCACTAGACTTAAGAATGATTCTAGTGTTGGGTAGTCTTGATCACGTGGTCAACATTGTCAGCATTATCAATCTGTTGCAAATATTGCAGCACCTGCTCCATGGTCTGAGAAGGCAACACAGTAGTCCGAGGTGCAGGAGATTCTTAATCAGCTTCTCTACTAATTCAGCTTCAACATGATCATCGTCTTCAGCGTTGAGAATGGGTGTGTTGTTGTGAGAGTCATGTGATGTACTGGACCTATTTGTTCACATTCAATATTCATTTCTAAAATTATTCAAATATTGACCCTTTTCACACTGTCAGTTTGACAAAACATTCTAAGTGAAAATTTTAGTGTTCACATATACAATATTCTTTGAGCACTCTATCTTTTAAGAACATATTCCAATCATTATATACATATGCCATATACTCTTGCATTTACCCTTTAAGGATGAATGGCCCATAGGTATACACTTCCAACAAATGCGGTGAGAATGTGTGCCGAAGTCTGACGGGCAAATTACAGTGATTTGCGAGAAGTGGGGCCGCAATGAAATGTATCCCATATGTAGATGATGTCTACATGATCTATTACTCTCGTAGATTCTTCCCATGTCTCGTGAGCTTGTTGGCTTTAAAGGATTAAGTCCAACTATGATCCATAGAAAAAACAAAACCATGTTCTTCTTTCACATCCTTTTCATTTTATAGCAAAGTTATTGTGTAAGCAAAGTTTTGAGAAATTGGAGAATTTGAGAAGGGCTTGTAAGTAGGAGGAGGAAGCATGGCACACCATGTTGAGTTTAGCATGAGCTATTTTTTACTCCCAAATGTAATTTAACCCTTAAACGTCAATCAAGAACTGTATATACACAGGTACGTATTTTACTCTCTAGTGTACAACGAATGGATTTAAGTTTAGCAAGAATTACACCTTTGGATTGAAGATTCTTCAACTAACATCTTGTGTTTGGAAGTCATTTCAATCTCTCAACCTTATCAAATACAACATCATACATGTAGAATGTTGTGGCCACAAGTGGCACCTTTTGATGTTTGAGGGTTAAAAGAAGACAAGGCCAGGCACATGGTGAAAAATATGTGGTGTAACATTTAAGGCTTTAAGAAATGTCATTATGGAAGCTTTTAGGATTCATGAATAACAAGGAAATAGTTGTAGAAGGGATATTATAATATTGTACCAAAAATCAACGTGTGAAGGAATCATGATACAAATTGCATTATATGGATTTAGAAGATTGTAGGAAAAAGAGTAAATCCTTTCCACTCTAAAGGTAAGTTTTGTAAGAACATGATTTGAAAATAAACCGAAGTGCATCCATGCCATACGACAAAATGTTGAGCTTAAAATTTATTCCGATTGAAATTTGAAGTTTTCATTTTCTTAGAGATATTTCACACCAAAAAAAACTCTTCAAAGTCTTCAAAGTTGCTCATTGTATCATAAAGAGTGAAAAAGAAACAAAAATTTCATTGTTTCCATCTCCAACCGTAAGATCTTAATCTATGCTAATAAACTCACATGCTCACAAATTTGCACAATTTTGACCACATGGATTACAAGATTATAGTGTATGAAGTGAAGAAAAAGGTTTTCTGCTTCCCTGCATTTCAAGGATCAAGGATCAGAACACTTTGAATTCACTTGGTGAATTATTGCATTACAAAAGTTCTTAAACATCCAAGAGACCACCGTTCCAGAATGAAACATGTATGAAATTCCAAGAACATGTCCTGTTCCATATTTACATACTATTTAGCTCAAGTTCATAAAGTAATTGCAAAGAGTTTGGACAATACGCAGCTCAGCCCACATTTGCGCTGTGGCGGGTTTTCATTATTACAGCTCGGAAACAGGTACATTGCCACAAGAAACACAATCTGATGAAGAAACTCAAACAACTGCCGACTCCTAAGTACAAAGGGTGTTAGTGTTTATACATCAAATGAAGTATGCTGATTTCCCATGCATCGAGTAGAACAAGAGACAGCATTTTCAGGCAACTAACAGTCATATCGGGCCTTTTCACTAAAAAGCTTCAACAGGACTGCTGCTTCTTTCTTTACAACTCTATAAGGTGCAAATGTCTGTACGGCTATGTATACTGTGTAACATATACTCCAGTACCTGATTCGATTGTAGACAAAATGTACTGAGCAGAACTGGAAACCTGGATTCCCTCTCGAGCACGGAAGGTGTGTCTCAAGGGGCGAATATGCTCGCCAGCAACATCTGAAGCGATGGATTCGTCGTCACCTCTTCCATTGTCGCTGTCATGGGTCTGTCAGATAAACAAACAAACTGGAAATGTTAGATATCTTGTGCGAGAATTCTCCAATGCATGCCTATGTTTTCAATCTTTGAGCGGGAAACTTAGACATGTCTAATTCAAGGACAGAGAGGTTACCGCTTTCCCAAAAACCGTTGTAGCCATGGCGAGGCCTTGATGATGTTTTTGAAAGTAGGGTAACGTTGCATACATTGAGCCCATCCTGCATCCATACGCAGAGAACCCAATTCAGAAGAGAGAAATTTACTATGGTTTCTAATATACTATAGTTTCTAATTTACTATAGTCTGATTTGATTGAAATGGCGAATGCAGAGTGAAAATCACCTGAAACAGTGATGTCCCACAAATCTTCCTCTTCCGCAGGTTCCTCCAACCTCTCTGCCTGCACCAATTCACAATGGAAGCAATCCTCAGCACTAACAGTTTGATCAAAGAGTTGCAAGAATCTATACAAAGTACTAATCACTCGTTTGCAATTGGGAAAGATTCTCACCCTTTGACATCGCTCCAGATTCATCAATATCAATTTAAAAACAGCTTGAAGACCAGCAGTACCAAACCCAGGGTATTGTGCAAGAGCCGCTTCGTTGGTCAAGCCAAGAACCATAGTGCATAGACTTGCCGCTAATGCACACTCCATCACCTGTTTCCCTTGCACTGAGCCACGGTAGCCAGAACTTCCACGTAAAGACCACTTGTAAAAATAATAGCTGTGAATGGTACAACTTACTAAGACATACCTTTCTAATTTTGATCCTAATTCTAATTCTATGTCAAAAAAATTGGAACACATGCCAATAGAAAATCGTGAAATCGGAAGGGATAAGCAAGATCTGTCTTTCGGACTCTCCCAAGAGTCCATAAAATGGAAATGAAAACCTAAAGAACAGATTAGTAATAATAACACTCCTAACATGGTGGAAGAGTTGGGTCATAAAGATACAAACCTGCCCAGGTGGCTAAAGATGGCAGCGCAGAAAGAAAGTCGATGACCTTAAGTGCACTCTCTAAACCGTCCTTTTGCTGCAAATCAGTCGTGTAGATTCAGCATGATGTCGTAAAAACGAAGAACCAATACCTATCCACGAGTATAAAATCTTACATCTCCACCTTACAAATGGAAGCTAGGTCTGTTTCATCATTTATAACAAAACTAGCTATTTAGCCAGAAAACTAATTAGTGCAAAGAGAATGCAGCTGAATCTTCAAAAAAACCACAATTGTACCTTGATAAGGAGGTTCAGAAGTGTGTCACAGGCATCAATTATTGGACCACGAGCCTCCCGTCCTCCTGCTTCTGTTGCTACGAGAACAAACTGAACAATCTGCGGCACAGGTACACCATTGAGTGAGAGAAATCAGTGTCAAAGACTCATATCTACGCATGTACACGCACAAGAAACGACGTTTTTGAAAGAAATGGCGTCTGCGTTACATCGAAAATCTGAGTGCGAATGTAAAACTGACCTGCTTGTGACCTCCACAAAAGACAAGAGCTCTGCAACCGTCAAGCTCTGTGGTAATCTGTGATAAGGCTGGTAACATGAAGTGGACTGCTTCCAAAGTCCTGCATTCGAACATGCATATTCAACTTTTGTTAAGCCTAAAGTGCTCGCCTACAATACCGCTACATTGGCATCAAGAATGTTACAGTAGACGACACTGCAGTACAGTTCGACTTACAAATCATCGTTTATGAAAATCTGCGAAACTACAAGTCATGCTACTTAACAATTAAGCTCTTGACATTCATTGCACCAAAATGACGATGAGTCGTGACAATGCTCCAGGATTAGCGGCTAAACATGGAGATAATAATGATCTAAGAGACATGGGAAACATTCTTAAAGAACATCAGCACTACTTTAATCTAATAATGACCTCATCAATTAAAAGCACTAGTCAGTTAGCATACATAGGACAAAACCTTGGTTGTGAACGTACCCATCTTGCCCCTCTCTGGTAACGGAGAGCAGGTATCCAAGCAAGTTGTACACTCGATTTCGATGGGCAAGAGGAGTTTCCGCCAAATACCTGAGATGCAGTATGTCAAATATTCAGAAAGTGTTCCTAGAAAACAGGAAATGTTCATGACTAAAAGTTCTTCCAATAAATTTTCATCAAAACATACTGCACAAAATATGGGGTTCATGCCACTAACCTTCCCACCAACCGAACAGCACCCACAAGCAGATCTCCGGAAGTGATGTTATTTGCCTGCACAACTCAGAAGTAGGAAACTAAACTGATAAGATGCCGATTCAATTGAAAGGGAAGACAATCAGAATATTCAAAGAGCTCAAAGGATTTGATTCACGTAATCGCCTATCACATTTAGGAAAGCTGCCGTTTACTTAAAACAAGATACTGTTGTAATAGAAATTAAGGCGCAGGTTATGAAGAACTAACCTGCGCATCCTCGAGAAATTCGAGAATTAAACCTACAACCTCATTCAAGGCAGTGACCGCTTTCTCCATCGTAGACTCCTTCAACTTCCCTGATGCATCTTGCTGATCGACTACAACATTAATGACATGTTCCAAAAGAGAAAGATACGTAGCCAATCCTTGCTGCTTGCCAGCAGACTCAGCAATTTGATCGGTTTCGCCTCCTCCAGAGTCGAAGGTTTTCCTTGCAACTTCGTTCAAGAGTACCGAAGTCTCAATTCTCACAGTCTCTACCACCAGCATAAAGAACCTGCTTTTGCAAACTAGTTACTCTTAGCAGAGACGTAGAGCATGACAGCACAAACTTGAATCTATGTCAATAACTACAACCTGGCTTGAATACATGATAGAAGATGATCTGCCAAACCAAACGAGATAAGCACAAGACCAAATTGATGAGCGATTGGCTTTCAGAAAGAGCTAGACATTTCAAGATACATACAACATGCTAAAGCCTTCAATCATCTAGCAAACGTTGTATTCAAAATAGACTAGCAAACCAATGGATATCTAGAACCTAGTTCTCAAGTTTCTGATCTGCAAGAATCGTAAGGAGACAGGCGGAAATACCTGTCTACTGGAACAGGCTTCTGATCTTCTGGAACAACCATAGGCCCTAAGAGCCAGACCTCTCCAACAATTTCTACAAGAGCCTCTGTGACTTCCAAAATCAACTGCCTTTTCTCTGCCACTGTTCAACCATGTTGCAGAAAAATACCAGACGATGTAGAATGATCAGTGAGTTGGTGAGGTGAAATTCTAAAATGAGCTGGAGAAAGATCTGAAGAACCAAGAAGCCGATTCACATAGCCTCTACTCCTCAGCCACCCCGACAGAAAGTCTAGATTAAAAAACAGGAAAAAACTCTGCTAGTCATCAATTTGCTTTGCTATGACAAAATGTTCAGTACACATCGAGATATGAGTACATAACTAAAATAATGCCTTGCAACATATGTGCCGACAAAACTCAAAAACAACGATGACACAACAACCCATGCATCAGTGAGCAAGACCAGACACGGAGAATGCGAGCAACAAAGAAAGTGAAGAGACTTAGCATACCCACGCGGCTGTTATAAATGACTCCAAGACCTGAACGTACATTGGTATGCCACTCAGGACTCAGATTGGCATTTTGTATAGCAAGCCGAAGATGCACCTGCGTTTCATTTAATATAAAGTGATGAGTAAAGAAGGAAAAAATTCAACTACAATCCTCAGCACATGCATAACTGCTACTAGAGAGACTCTTGATTGACTCCGGTGAAATATGATAACAAGCAAACTATCGTCGGATTACAATAATATTAAAACAGATGAAAGAAGCACAACAATTACCGAGTAAATTGATGCAAGAAAATAGTGTAGAAGAGACAATGCTTCAAACTTGAACACATCCTGCTGTACAACCAGCTGCCTTGCTACAATAGGAACCTGAAAGAAGCCACAAATCAAACTTTCACCATATGAAACTTAATGAATGCGACAAACTCAATGTCACATCTCAAAATTTGTATGTTTAGAAACACCAAGCATGAACTTCTGAAAGCATTTCCATACTCAGTATGACAATAGACATCCTGTTCCAAAGCATAAAAACCTATCAGCCATGATACAAAAAGATTCAAGGGCGTGCTCTTCACCGTGGTTGCCAGTTCTTGTGAGCACTCTGTGATCTCCTGTGCAGCACCCGTGGTGGTAAACAGAAATAATATCAACCTCACAGCTAGAGGCGTCCAATTGGCATCTGTATGTGCAAATAACGTCACATCTAATAGTTAATCATACTTAACATAACGGCTAGGAAGGCATGTGAACTGCTTGCGCTGGTCGTATCAGGACTGTACTTATACAAATGGAATGAAGAACCTGGCTGAGATAAGTGACACAAAAAAGTGGAGAAAGGGGTTCTTGATTATCAGCATTTAAAGAGCCTAAGACCAACAAATTGAAGGATAGATATTTCTGGGGAACAGGATGCAACAGAAAATGAGTAACTATGTAAGAGGTAAAGATAGAGTACTTGGTGGTGCTTCGCTCAAGCGATGTACGACTGTAGTTAAGACTTTCTGCTCCAGTAGAGCCTCTCGCCCCTTATCTGATGCTGAGCCTATAGCAAGCAAGCATTCCAGACAGTCTCCAGCAGCCAGTTCATCATCCCTAAACACAATATAGAAACTACATTATCACATGACCAGGTAGCAAATAAACAGCGCCATGTATTGAGACTTGGTGTCGGTCTTACATTTGCCACACGTCTATTTAATGTATTGTCAGAAATTGGATAGAATCTACTTGACGGCACTACTAAACTTCAGCAATTGGATACGTTGGACAATCCTCTCTACAGAGATTTTTCACGAAAGCAAAGCAAAACATCGAGAGAAGAGGGAGGTAAATTATACTTGCTTGCTAAAGTTTCAACAAGAATGGAAACTTTACTGATGTTCTCATCCATCGCTGCAAGTTCCGGGAGTCGACAAAATGCGGAAATTATAGAAAGGGCCAAATGCAAATAGGCCTGCTGCTGCCCTTTGTCAGTCCGTCCGACGGCATCCCCTCCACTGAGTCTGGCCTGCCCTGTCCCTGTCACGTTTGGATATGCAGCCATAGAAAATCAATCTCAACACAGGGCCCTACATCGAACCTGTCTTCCTTCCATACGACGCAGAAACGAACGCAATTTCAGCAACGAGCTACCAAATGGCATTAGTTAAACGCCAAAGCGTAGACGTCAGACAAGTGGCTCTGAAAACCTCGATGATCACCCTCCAGTTCACAACAATTTCCTTATGGGAAAGTGCGTAAGCGTTACAGAGCACGAAGACAGGTAATTCGTAAAGCCAGCGTCCGTATAAAGTAACCGAATAACCTCAAATGACAATAAAACGAAAACTACGTGAGGCTCAACGCGATCCATCCTCGATGCATGACTACTGCAACTACAATTCCAAGACCGAACGGCCTATCCGTATTCTGAACGATTCACCAATTTAAGAGACCTACAGAATTGCATGGGAGAAGCCAAAAGCCGTCAAGATGCAAAGTTCAAACGGAGCTACATTGAGAGCACACGCCGACAATTCCGAAATATCACAATCTCTAACAACTCTCAAACCAGATCGCGAAAGACGGAGAACTAAAGGCACAATGCAGAACAGCCGGCAAAAAGAAACGCCTGAAACCACCTCCAAACCCTAATCCCGCTACAACAAGCTCCATTGATCGGACGAAAACCAAAAACGCTCCTCCCTTAGTGATCAACCGAAGCCGCCGCGCCATCGCCACCAGAAATCTCGCAAACGGTAGAACCAGACGCTCTTAAGAATCGCAATTGATCACAAAACCGACTCCGCTCTTAAAACTCCGGCGACGACACACTACCGACGCATAATCCCGCCAATTTCTCCATCCAACCACGCAATTGCGGCCGCCGATTGCTCACTCTCACTCATCAGGATCCACACAACAGAATTAACAACCAAAAGCATGCGAAACTCTCACCGGTACGCAGCAGGCGATTGAGGAACGGAAAGCCGATAGCGTCGAAGACGCGGCGCACGGCCTGGAGGTCGTTTCCTTGCACGATTTTCGTGGCGAGCAGCAACCCGACGAGCCGCTGCTCGTCGTTGGCGCCCTGCAGGAGCTTCAGGCACTCGTCCATGGCGTCCGCGCCCGTTGCTACCTCCTCCTCCCTCTCTTCCTCCCTGCAAACTCAGCCCCGCTCTCGCTCTCTCTCTCTCTGTCTCTCTCTCTCTCTCTACTCCACCTCTCGCCGTGTCTCTATGTAAGTGCTCTGCGCTTCTCGATACTCTGCCTTATGCTTATGCTCCTGAGACTCCAAAAGAGTTCCGCCGGAGCCGAACATGAGAGAGACGACGTATGTCTACTGTATTCGTATCTACTGCATGGGTATCTTCGATTGATATCCGATTCAGGTTCTTGCGTGATACCTGTGTGATACTCGTCTCCTACTCCGTGTGCACCAACACCATTCGTGTCTCGTCGACTGATGTCCGCTAGATACAGGTATGATAACCATGCGATACCCGTGTCTGATTCCCTGTGATTTGGTTGGTCGTGTCTCTTCGATAGATATCCGCAACATACTGGTGTGAAAACCTTCTGAGCGTTACTGGGCCAATTGATGAAACCGCGTTCGTTGGATGAATGTTTGATGGTAGATGAATTATTGTCTCTGGTATGAATGAAGTATTTGTTCATTAATTTTAAGTCTATGCCCATTAATTTTCTACCTAAATTCGTGCTTTTCTTTATGTGGGATGAGGTACATTCATCATCTAAGAGCTACTACATTTGGTCTGATTTCATCAATGAGATATTTTAGAGTTAACATTAAACAATATTTAAGATATGAGTTATCGATGAAATCTATCAATTATCTCACTTTGTTCCAAGTTTAAATTGTACAGACTTTGTTCACATCATTATTAAAGCATCTTTACATTATACAGACTTTGAAGCACTATTTCAAAGGTGGTTGTTGCTATAGAATTTCCACCATTTTTAAATTATACAGACTTTGTTCACATCATTATTAAAATAGGAAACTATAGAGATGCAGGGAAGAACAACCTCCAAAATTTTGGAAAATGCCACTCAAAAATCACAAAGTCAACAATTAACCAAATTTGTCACAATTCAATACAAAGACATATAACATGTTTTTCATACATGTTTTACATGTTCAAAATATGACTTATGTCTAATCTTTCTACTCAAGATTCTCAAGCAAAGTAGCCAATGATTTACAATTGTTGTGATTTGTATCATATCTTTTTACTTTTTTATTGCTATTCATACAAGGTTTCTATATCCTTTTTTAAAGTTGTAAAAGTCCTAATTGAACAAGAGTTGCTAGAGTAGATAGGTGTGATGGCACTCCAAATGTGAATTTCTATCATATGCCATTCTTGATGTATAAGTGACAATATTTTGGTAACCTAGATAGTAAAGGATTATCTTATGATTCACTATGATTTTTAAAATTAATTCCATGTGATTTGAAGCACATTTTAACAATGGTGGGATGAAATGATGAAAGTGATTAATTAACCCTTTAGCACCAAGGTGGTCATTTTTGGTTGGTTTAGGTGTATTTCTGGTTACAGCTCTATGTGTGTAAGTTGGATGCACTTTTTTGGTAGCAACGCGTCTAGCACTAATTTATACGCTTCAAATGGAACAATTTTTGGGCGCATTGGTGCAAGCATCAGCAAGCTTCAATGATTTCTGTGAGGTGGGGTTAAGAATGAAATGTATCTTGTGTGTAGATTCTGTTGTGTGTGATCTATTACACTCGTGGATTCTTCCAAGCCTTTTGAAGCTCATTGGCGCTAAAGGGTAAAATCTGCCAATATCAGCAATTGGTTAACTGAACTCCTACACTTCATGTGCCTATTCTACCATTTCATTTCTATTGACTACAATAAACCAACCTACATCAAAATAACAATAGTTAGAATCTTTATATTATTTATATAGGCAAGTTTGGGAAAGCACAAAAAATAATACAAATTGTGACTATTTTTCATAGCTTATTGTTTATGCATCTAATATGTATAGCTCCTCCACCAACTATGATTGGCCAATAAAACCAATGTAATGGCCTTAAAAATTGCAGAATACATTAGGAACATATTCATCCTAGTTGTTTCTAGAAGAGATTTTATAGACATATCAATCATTAGATCATAGGCATGTGATCAACATAGAATATTATGCTAGTAAGAAGAAAATAATCTATAAAGTTGAAAAGAAATACTTAAATTGCAAATAAATACCAACCATTCTATAGGGTTATTTCTTGCATTTCATTTACTTCACCTACCTCAACTAGTCTGCTAAATATTAGCTATAACAAATGTGAATAGAAATATAACAACGTGTAGTTCCATCTACTAATCCTTTGTCCGGTGGGCATTGATTTGGTGGTGAAACAAACATACACTTTATTCACGCCGGCCTGCAATAGAGACATGGAGAACTACCTCTTCTTCTATTGGACACGTTATATATCAATACTTTAAACAATAAATACGATATAATGGAGTGTATCAAATCCTACTAAACCTATGTTGGTGGACATAGATTTAGTGGTGGAATGAAGAGACTCTTTATTCACTCCGACCCACCCCTTCTTTGGGGACCAGAGTTCTTCTTCTTCTTCTATATCAAATCACAATTTGTTCCTTTTGTACCTAGCTTTAGCTAAAATCAGCTATCATATAAATAAAAAGTATTATAAAGAATCTCTTTTGACATGGACTACTCTACCATAAGAGTTAAACATGTTTATTTGAAGTAACAACAATACCTATTTTTGAGGATGTTGTCTATTTCCACTCTATAGAATATTTTTAGAACTTAAATTCAATATTCCAATTTGTAGGAATTTTGAAATGGATATCTTTAGCATTTAGTCCTCTAGTGGAATTTAGTGAACACGGTGAAGAGTGTCTACTCAAAATTGACTTGGAGGCCATAAACTATAATTTTAACTACGTAAATGTTTTTCATTTGCATTTGCATTCCTTTTTCTTTAATCATTATGGCTAATATCCTTCTTTACAAATGTATACCTCCTTGAACTTACACAAATGGGTGTTACTACCTTAGACATAGAGTGTAATATCTAAACTCCTTTGTTAATACTAGTTCAAGATCCAAATACTCTACTATCACACTTTTCCTTTGGGAAGATTTCAGAAATGCTATCTTGTAAGCGGTGAGCAGTGAGCGGCGAGCGGTGAGCAATGAAATTATGACACTTATTTGCATGGTTTTTTTTATGGAATTGAAAGAAATGCCTATTGCCATGGATGTAGGAAAACTATTTTTACAAATTCAAGAATTTTTTTGTAGAAGGACGAGAAAATGTGGACCTTGAGCTGCATTATATTTTCATAAAAATATAAAAGTGGCGCCTATGACCGTTGTTTACATTTAGACTATCTAGACAAATTTAAAAACAAAATGAAGAAGGACTAGGCGTAGGTTCCAAGTGACCTTGTACAAAGGGCTGTAGGTGTCACGTGGAGGAGGAAATTCATAATTCAATAGTGGAAAATACCATTTGAAGATTTACAGTAGTAAATGTAAACTTTAAAATGAGATGATCATTTTTAACATCTATATATTAATTTCAATATTCATGATGCGGTAATTATATATCAAATGTCAGGATTAAGATATTCATTAATGATAATAAAAACATAGTCGAACTTATGGTCTCACGATGGTGTTTTACATTCTTGTCGGTAAATGATATTTTATTTGAAAACATTCAATAATTTAAACTACCAACAATGATAAAAGAAGGCAAAACTTTCATACTAAAATCATGTGATTGTCCAATCTATTTAATATATGAGTCCAAATGTTGTTCACATCATTTATAAAAATTTACGAGTGTATTACAAATACACAATTTATTGCAGTTCCCAAATTGTAATGTAATGGAACCAAAAAAAACATAGATTCCGTTTATTACAATTGGAGATTTAGAAAACATAGTAGAAACAAGATTGCTCATTGTAGGTCAATTTTCCTCTATAGGTTAACTAACCATTTTTATAATTATAGAGACGACAATATATAATCGTAAACTTTTTAGTTTAGTTTCACATTGCATTATCAAATTCATAGAGAAGTTGCATTTCAAATTGAAAGTTGGATTTTTAAATTGTAATTTGTAACACTTTAGAGTCTACAAGAATAACACAACAAAGGAATTAGATTTGTTGTAATTTATAACACTTTTCCCCAAAATGTCAATTTTAGGTGTTTTTTGGTGAAACATGGTCATAGAACTTTAGACATCAATCTAGAAAATTGTAGAATATTGGAGTTATTTGAAAGGGCAACTAAAGTTTCAGGAGATATTGGTCTTTATGTTTATACTATGAGTATTTAATTACTCTCAATAGGTATTTCATATGGGTAGAACTTGGTGGTTTATATTTATTAATCTCTAAAAGGTTGAGCTATTTTTCATATAATGACATGTTTGGGTTGTGAGCACATACTTTGAGTTATATCACCTACATGACGAGTTTAGTTATTATGAAATTTATAGTATACATTGGTGTAGTCCATGGTGAAGTCAACCTTAACCATTTGAATACATTTTTTCATTTGTATTTAGTTTATCAAAGAAGTCCAAAGTGGAGATAGCGTGTCAAAAAGTGGACCACCTAAAAGTGGAGATGATGAAGAGTCAGATGGATCGGATGATAGTCATGCAGAGGTATCCAATGATGAAGATATTGTTGTAAGAGCACCATTGGAAACGACATGTACTCGCAAGAATCCAAGACGGCGTAGCTCCACAAAGAAAAATGATTGATATGGAAGTCCACATAGTACATATAGAAGTCTTAAAGATATAGAGTATTATATATATATTGACCAAAGTTCATAAAATATTGACTAAGGTGATTGAATGTATTTTTCCATAAGCATATATTGAAATTTGGCTCTAGTCCATAGAAAGTGTGGGAGTCTGAAACTCCCACTTAGTTGCCTCTACCAAAAAAATTAGTTAGTTTGTGAATTTTAGTCTTAGATAACCGAAAAAGTAGTTAGTATTACATAGAAGTAGGTTGTATAATAATTAGTGAAAGTCGGTGAATGCTTAACTAGTTAATTAGTGTTAAAGTGGTGATAAAATTAGGCCTTAAAACTACCAATGTTGTGCCCGAAAGACCTAGAAAGAATGCCCATGAAGGATCTCTCGAACAAAAGTCCAAATCACCACTTAAAGACTACACTAATTAGTTGAAGTCTTCATCAACTAGATAGTATACATAGTAGTGTTAGTAGTAGTTGTTTAGGTTTTTAAGATTGTTGTTGTAGAGGTTTAAGTCCCCATTTATGAACACTTAATTTTATATGCAGAAAGACAAAAAAATAAAATAAAAATAAAAATAAAAAAGAAAAAAGAAAAACATACACGGGTTTCAATTTGGATACAAGCCAACCCGGGTATCAATACGGGTATGAGCCAAGCCGGGTATCAACCCGAGTATAGTTGGATACTCAAGCAGGGCCTGGCCTTAAGCCCGACCCCACCGGCCATGACCCGGGCATGGTCCACGGGCATGGACCAGGGATCACCCGGGAACCCGGATATATACCCGGGCAGCCTCGGGCATGGGTCCCGCCAGCTGGAGTCGGCCAGCTTGCCCGCCATCGTAGCCTGGCTCCCTTTGCTCCTCCGACCCCTCCACAGAACTATTTCTCCCGACCCCCAAAAACTTCTCTCTCCTCTCTCCCTCCTACTCTAATCTCTCCCTATCTAAGTTTTTCCCCCTTCTCTCTCTCTCTTGTTCTTGTAGATTTAGAAGTTGGGATTTTTAATTGAAGAAGTTGGAGTTTGGTGCAACAAAGGAGAAGATAATGGAGGAGATTTTTGAAGGAGATTTCAAGTATTTTAAAAGTAGTGGAGAAGGTGCGCGCAAGCTAGGGTTTTAGAGGAGTTGGTGGCACCTAGGGTTTGAAGCATCAAACCTAGGATATGGTGGTGGAGAAGGCTTTTTGACAAGTTGATGGAGATTCCTAGGTGTGGAGGTGGTGCAAAGAGGTTCACGGCCACGGCGAGAAGATTCAAGAGACAAGACCACAAGTTGAAGGAGGTTGCGGGTGCAACAAGGAGGTGACAATAAGTTGGGAAAAAGGTGATTCTTGCCCCATATTGAGTTTCTCTTGTTTGTGCAAACTTCGTTGTTTGTTAAGTCTTTTTCTCTCTTTTTCCACCGGGGTGACCTTAGATTACATCTTCTCTGGTCTAGAGAAAAGTTTACCGGTAGACTCTATCTAGACTTGTATGTCCAAGGTCTTGGTTACTTGTATTTGCGAGTCTACCTTAGTGTCCCGCCGTTTGTTTTCTATTATCCCGGTCTTGTGGCAAAAGTGTTCTTTTATGTTTTCTCCACTCTCCCTTCATCTCTAGGTCTTGTCTAATTTTCTTATATTTTTCCCGGTCTTCCCGGTCAACCTGGAAACCCCTTCCAACTTCTTGTTTCCCAAGTCACCTCTTGAAAGTGGTCAATTGTGATGTTGTTTTATTTGTCGTGTTATTAGATACGTGCGATATCTACATCCACGTTAGTCTATAAAAGTTTTCCGGAGAAAGTAGACGGGTTGTCCAGTATACTTATGTTTTCCGGGTTGGACCGGAATTTGTGATAAGCTAATAAAAAGATTGGTGGAGGTACATGCACTTCACGAAGGTTGTCCATCTCGGACGACATGGCTCTACATGTGTCACTATCGCTCTTGAAGGTTGATCCAAACAAATGGAAAGGAATTGCGAAAGGAGAATACTTTGAGGAAGGTGGTTGAGTTTTTAAACTCAATTTTCCGGTCAATCCTTCCATGGATCTACCGGGAGATAATTCCACTCTTCCAAATGGGTCTTCTAGTTGAGCCTTTGTTGTATGTTGTGTGTTATTGTTGATTTATTCCACCGGTTGGTGGAATGTTGTTAAAAGTTGCTAGATTTAGGGGGGTTTCACACTAAGGGCCGAGCTCGAGGGGCCGAGCAATTCTAGCAATTTGATTGGCCTAGAGTTGAAAATCGGCCCGTGGGCCTTCACACTAGGGGCCAAGGGCCGAAGGGCACCAAAATGCTTACATGGCAGCACTTTTTGAGAATTTTGGCGCCAATAGTTCGGCCCCTCGAGGAGAGTTTGGGTCCAAAGAGAATAGAAACCCAAACTCTTGCCGAGGGGCCGAACATTTTCTCATTAAAATAATTTTAATAATTTTTTACAACTCCAAAACTCGACCCCTCGGCATAGTTTGGTCTTCAATGGAGTTCGGCCCTTGGGCTTAGTGTGAAACGCCCCTTAAACACTAGGGTGTGAGAAGTGATGTCGATGGGGCCCTATTGCGCATCAGGTCACTACCACTTAAGTGATTTCTCCGGCTACTTAATTTTGTTAGGGAATGTTTTACCGGTCCCGGACCGGGAGTCTTCCGGTAATCTGTCGGTGATTAGACTACCCTTGATTTTAGGATCTAGATGCCATTTTGTCTTTTTGTGGATCTACTTTTGGAGGATAGATATTGACTTTTGTGCACTCTCTAGATGCTATTTCCACCTTTTGGGGATCTAGTTTTGGAGGGTAGCTAGTAGCCTTTGTGTACTAAAAGGGCCATGGGCTCTTATGTTAATTACTCTTTTATTTCTTCCTTTGCTCGTGTCTTGCCTTCGTTGCTTGTGTCTAGAGTCTTTTATTGAGCTTGTGTGAGTAGAGGTCGAGATGGCTGAGTCTTCCTAGTGAGTCTTCGCTAGGATGTGCAAAGTTCTAGCTTATTGAATGTTATGTGATTGAGTGTGAGTACAGGCTTCCGGAGGATTAGGATATCCAAGTTAAATAGGTGGAGTAAGATCCAAGATTTACTTCAAATCCTTCATCGGTGGGACCGGAAAGAGTTGCCTAGCGGATGGGATCTGAGAAGCCCACGGCTATTTATGATAGCCTCTCTTAAGTTGGAAGTGTTTGGATTGGTGGGAAAGAGGGGTGATATCTCCCTTCTTGGTACACCGAGAGAGATCATGGCTAAGCTTGAGTCCGGAGTATTCCAGAGTTTCTACCCTTATAGTGGATGAATTCCGACGATCTCCATGGATGGTTGTCTTGCTTATGTGATTTGCTTAGCATTCGATTGTGGTGATTCTTGTATCTTCCTTGTTTGATTCACTGGGTGTGGTTGTGGTTGGAACTCGGACTTGCGTGACCAATTTACCGGGATAAGTTTCCGATAGATTGTGAAGGCTGGAAAACTAGCTACAACCTTTTAAACTCTTTCAAGGTGTAGAGTTAGATTGTGGATATTCTGGCCTCTAGACTGCGAGAACGGAGGGCAGTGACTTTCCAAGCACTGTGAAAACTTACTGGAAAACTACTCTGACGCTCAACAGAGTTTAAACTAAATACTTGTGGATACTTATTACCGGTCAGTAAGGTACCGGGGAAGCCATCCTCCGGGATAGACTGAGGTATTAAGTGTGAAGTGTTGTCAAAATTTAGAGAGTTTGATACATGATAAAATTCCCTAGAAATGATCTGGTTAGGTGGGCTTGCTTATGTTAATTTTTGTTAACTTTGAGAATTACTAACCACTAGATTATGACAGAAAGCATGCCTCAAAAACATCAAAAGCATAGTCATATACGAGTCGCATTCTCCTTCTAAGTTAAGGCGCGCACCAATCCCTCAAATGTGCTTTCCTCAAGCGCCTCTTTTCAAGCGTGCACGCCTCCCCTCCTAGGTGCCCGCGCCCCCTCTCCCTCCTAGCGTGCGCATCCCCCCAAGCGCGCCTAGAGCTTTCAGCCACTTTAGGCCCTTAATTAGAGCACTTAGTGCCCAAGTTGAGCGACTTGGGCCCCAATTGAGCATTTGGGACATTAGTAAGAGCGACTTGGGCCCTTGTTGAGCGACTTGGAGCCCCCAAATAGATCACTTGGGGCCCCCAAGTTAAGCACTTAGGGCCCAAATTGAGTCAGTTGAGGCCCCAAAATAGATCACTTGGGGCCCCTAGGTAGAGCATTTGGGACCCTCATTGACCAACTTTGGGCCCAGTTGAGCGACTTGGAGCCCCCAAGTAAAGCGCTTAGGGCCTCGGTTGAGCCACTGGAGGGCCCCTAGTAGAGCACTTGGGGCCTCAGTTTAGCAACTTAGGGCCTCCAAGCAGATCACTTGGGACCCCAATTGAGTCAATTGGAGCAATTGTTGAGCCCTAGTTGACCCTTGTAGAGCCATAACGGACCTCCCTGAATTTTAACGAACAAACATAGGAGCCGGATGGTCCTTCAAACGGAAAAGGTCCTATGAACAACCCTAGAGCTAGAACTCATAATTACGTTGACTGTGAGCAAACATGGCAGATGCATTCACATGTCAAACTCAAGCTAAAATCCAATATCAACGCATACATGCATAGCTTTTGAAGAATGAAAAAATACCAGTAACCCCTCTAGGTGTGCCTCGCATCCGAACGCCTCTCATAGGGATCTCAAGTGTTTTTTAAATACCAATTTTCATAGCGCAACTCGGGCAACTTTAGCTGATGCAAACAAACATCGGGACGAGAACATGCATGGCTTTCGATGAATGAAAAAGTACCAATGATCCCTCCACGTGTGCCTCTGATCCAAGGACCTCTCACAAGGGTCTCAAGTGTTTTTTCAAATATCAATTTTCATAGCGCAACTCGTGCAACTTGAGATCATACACACAAACATCACAACAAGAACATGCATGGATTTTGAAGAATGAAAAATTACTAGTGACTCTTCCAAGTGTCAGCGGATTCAAGGGCCTCTGAAAAGGGTCTCAAGTGTTTTTTGAATATCAACTTAAGAAACTCGAGCAGCTTGAGGTCATGCAAATCACAATCATGACGTCAACATGCATGGATTTTGAAGAATGAAAAAGTGCCATTAACTCCTTCAGATGTGCCTCGGATCCGAGGGCCTCTCAAAGGGATCTCAAGTGTTTCTTATATATCAACTAATAGTGTGAAACTTGAGCAACTTCAGGTCATGCAAACCATAATTGCGACAACAACATGCATGCATTTTAAAGTATGGAAAAATACCATTGACCCCTCTTGGTGTGCCTCAGATCTGAGGGCCTTTCATAGGGGTCTCATGTGTTTCTTAAAAATCAGCTTGAATTGGGCATTTCAGGTCATGTACACAAACATGACGAAGTGAATGAGGTCATAATGAAAATGAGGTGCCTAAACAAACAGAAGCCATATCGTACATTACCATACCAAGCCACAATTATAAGCATGGCTGCAAAATTTACACTTCAAGCCTGACCTAATGCCCAAAATCAATGTAGACATGCATGCATTTTGAAGAATGAAAAAATACCATTGACTCCTCCATGTGTGCCTCGGACCCGAGGGCCTCTCAAAGGAGTCTCAAGTGTTTTGTAAATATCAACTAACAGTGTAAAACTTGAGCAACTTCAGCTCATGTAAACCATAATCACGACTTCAATATGATGGATTTTGAAGAATTAAAAAGTACCATTAATCCCTCCAAGTGTGCCTCGGATCCGAGGGCCTCTCAAAAGAGTCTCAAGTGTTTTGTAAATATGGTAAATGTACCAGCTACCGTCCAAGTGAGCCTTAGATCCAAGGACCTCTCACAAGGGTCACCAATACTTTTCAAATTGCACAATACTCGTTCAAATCACAAGCATGAACGGATCTTGACCTCTCCAGCTTCACCTGCTGATCCGTTGCGATTTACTAATCTTTCAAAAGAGTTAAGTATATTATTGATCATCATTTTGTCCGCAGATGGACGAGTTGGTGTGCTACACACCAAGGATGCTGGTTCTTGGCACAGAGAGAGCATCGCCTGAAAAAGCTAAAGAGTATATGGACCTTGCTGAGGAGGTATACAAGTTGTTGTTGATATATCACTTCCAAGTTGACATGTATCACAGAAGTTGGTATCGCTTTTATTTTTTTGACCTCATGATCGTGTGCGTCCTTTTATTCTATCAATTGAATTCTTGCGATTTGATTCTGCAGCTTGGTAGGTCATGTTACAACATGTATAGTTCAACAAAGTCAAAGCTGGCTGGAGAAAATTACAACTTTGGTGGGGTGAGCCCTAGCTTTTGACCACATTCTTATGATGATGTGCCTGTTTCTCTGAATATGGCTTTTGCTGTGAGTAAGTTGTGTGTATTGTGGACGCATTGCACATAACACCGAAGCTATTCAATCAATTAATGTCTTGGAGGGAACATGAAATGGAATTGGATTATTGGAGTAGCATAGAACATCCTGAGACTAGAAACTATAGGGCCACTCATGTATTTGTGGCGCAAGACTGGTGATCACAAGTACCGAGACCGGGGATGGGACATATTTCAAGCCTTCAAAACTCAAACAAGGACTCATTCTGACTATACTGGCTGGAAAGATGTAAGAAGCTCCCGACATCCATGTTGTCTCTCCTACATTTAGAACTTGTGATGCATTACAAATTTGCATGGAAGTTCAACAAGTCTTTGCACACGTCTTTTGTTGCGTACAATCTGGTTATAAGTTATTTTGTGACTATTACCTTACATCATCTTTGTTTTTCAAGGCTTGAGGGTATCTTTTCCCTTAATCAGATGCTAATGTTGGAAAAATTGTGACCACTCAAGCTCTCACCATTCCTCCACGTTTTTTCAACGAGGTTTATGATGTGAAGTAGATAAGTAAGAATGAAATTTACACTCTTTGTTGCGTAGATTTAGAGGAGAGTAGAATCCAAACTGACACGATTATCTTGTGCTTGAGTAGGTTAGAACAGGTGAAAAAGACAACATGATGGAGAGTCACGCCAGGCGCACCCGTCGTTGAAGTTCATCTAGTGGATGTGCCCGTCGTAATTCACCTACTTTCCAATACATTTGGTCCAAGAATGTCACTCATCATAATCACTTGTATGGACTCCTTTCCTCCCTCCTCACAAGAGTGCCTAAAAATGCTGGTCATCTATAGATGATAAAAGAAAGTAATGGTGAATGACAAATAACTGATGACTCGGACTCGGCCATCATCTTTATAGATACGACATATAAGAGTACCCATAGTATCATTCCGTATGTCCGCAAGACTTGTTCTAGAAAGGGGTCTTGCCCTGAGTTGGCTCGCGTTGATTTCGATAGTCTTGAGATTACACGTGTCAAGTATCTGCCTCCAAAGTACAATGGAGACATGATGTTTGAATTGCCTCCACTTCCAAAAGGCATCTCAGCTGGGTTTGGAGGTGGGCTAGATGGGTTGAGTAAACAATACGATGGTCACACATGGTGTAGGACAATGACTACGAACATCATGAACAATTTTGGTCTCACATACCGCAAGTCAACATGTAGTGAACATCTTCAATGCCCTAACCTCGATTGTAACTACAGATGCAAGAACAAGGGTCGCAATAATCAAACCGAATGGAGTGGTCTTGCCATATCCCTGTCTCTTGTCATATCCCTGTCTCTTGTCAATGGCGTTCCATCAGGGGAATCAACCATGTCATGTAAGGTTTGTCAATCCCCACCAATTTGTCTTGCCCTTTGTGATGCACGTATTTATTTTGTGATATCTACGGATCCTGAATGCACCCAAATTGCCATTGATCTCAAATATGACCATCATCCTATCTCAAAAGGGGTTGACTAAACCGCGACAGATGTGATCCATGAGTGTATTGCCAAGGAAGTCCAGCGCACACCGAGAGCTACCAATTCCGCAATCATCATGGCTGCAAGCAAGAATTACCTTTCAGATTTACCTCATCCGTCCCGGGTTGGGATCTTCAAACCTTGAAAGAGCATCCATGGATGTTGTCTTAGACCAATTTGAGACTCTATCGTCGTAAAATGTTTGGAATTTGATGTTGACATGCAAGCGCTTCTATAGTGGAAGAAAGGGGGTAATGGACAACATCATGGAGCTGAAGGAGTCGTCAAAGTTCGTCTTCATTCATGAGAACAAGTTCCGGGGCCAATCCAAAGGTAAAGAGTTTGTTTTTAAAATGTCTGTCAGCCGACCTGGTAGTGGCATTGAACTTGTTAGGCGGATGCAACTCAAGGAAGACCTCCAAGATTGTTGGTTGATGTTTGATCACGTCAAGCGGGTCAAAGACTGGACTACCATGGCATGCCATGTGTACGACAATAAGTTTTGTAGAGTGATGGCAATAGCCATGTGCGATATGCAATCGGAGGATGCTCAAGCACAAAAGTTATTTTAGGAGAACCTCAACGATACCATGATGAAACACGGAGTGAAGGACACAAACTTCAAAGGGTTCACGGGTGACACAGTCGACGCGAATTGGCATGGTGTTTTCTAAGTGTATGACAGTGGCGACAAAGATGTGCTCGTGGAAAACAAAGAATGGACATGCCTATTCCAACGGACAAAGTGCCTTCAACGAGCAACCACCAGGAGCATTCTCCCTGCCTTCCAAGATCAATACATTGCTCTTTGCAAGATATTGAAGAATGCTAAATCACAAGCGGAGGCTGAAGCACAATACGACGACATTTGAGGGTGGTGGGTGTCATCCGGAGCCACTTTGTAGAGCATGCGTCGTGCTCCAGAAGATTGGATGGCGTTTTGGCACTTATGATATAGACAATGGGGTGGCGCAATGCAGCTTGTAAGTTCTTTCCATGTCTCTATTAAATTTATCTTGTTTATTAGAATGTCGAATGGGAACCCACTAATTTTTGCGGGTGTTTAATGAAGACTTCACACTTGACGAGCAAGCTGACATGTCATCCTGCAACCTTGCACAGACAGTCCACAACCGTTGGCTCCAACAATCCGGAAATACCATGACATCTTCATACGCGCCTATAGTGGATGACCTCGTCCGGGCTTCCATGCAAATCACTTTGTATCGAGCATGATTGAAGGGGGACACCTCTTAGAAAGGTCCAGACAAAGGTACGCTTTGTTTAAGATCTGTCTAATGTTTTGGTGATTCCAAACTTATAGTAGAAGCCTTTAGGAGTTTTCCAGGGACGAAGGATCGTATCACAAAGATGGGCAGGCTTGAAGGGGCGGAGATTTTTGGGCCTACCAAACGCAAGCTTGACATGCCACCCGGATCGAATCACGACTCCCACTAGTCCAATACGGTGAACTTTTTAATTCCACGGGATGGCACAAAGGTGACTCGAGCACGGATTGAAGAGGCCCTAAGTGGACAAGACTTCGGAGTCTGATACATAACATCAATGTTGGAATCTGACTGTGGTTAGTCATAGTGGCACATTGCCCGCCTCTGAAAGACCTCTCACCAAAGGTGCCAAATATTGCAGGCTTACACTAGTGAAAATGTGAGGCTAGAGTTGGGTGTGGGAGCCATGGTACACTAGCTCCAACATATGTTGGCAAGAAAAATGAATTCAAATCACCTCGGGATACTTCCATTGAGTTTTGGTTTTGTGCTGATGATATTGGCCGGTGCGTGAAGAGCTCAAAGATACCATTTGTAGTAGATTGGCCATCAATTCCAATGACATGTCCAGTGAAGCTTTGCACTAATTTGACAATGCTAGAGGTTTTATCGTTGAAAGAAGCAAGTTTTCAGTTAGAGCAACGCGGAGCTCTATCACCTCGAAGAAAATGTCAGGTGTCTTTGAACATGCCTCTCCCGCGGTTCCACTTTTCCATTCCAAAGAATTTGGATTCATACCATACCTTCCGCAACGGCTATCAAATTTGCAGAGCTCTCGATGCGCCGTCTGTTAAGCTCAGGAACAAGTGGTCAGCATAGCGCTTATGAATAATTGTCATGTCTCCAATCTCTATGCCATATTGTATCCAAGATGGGGATGCGTTATTGCTCTTGACACCGGGAAGGAGGAGTCCTATTGCATCACCTTCACGGACCTCCCGAGATGTTCATGCCGTGATTTTGAAGATGCAATTGGAGGCGTTGGGGAAGAAGGGGCAATGGAAATATTGTAAGCATGTGAATTACATCGTACGTTACTTATGTAAGATGGACTACAAAGAGGACTTATCCATGCATGCCCCAAGCTACAGCTATAATAAAGTTATGCACATATTGGAGCTTGTTAATATTGCGGAGTGTGAGCCGCAAAAACGGCTCACGGTGATGAATGGACCTCACATCGGGTCCATTAAGGCTAATAAGTGGTGAAAATGGTTTATCCCATTGGTTAGCTCGTGGTCTTTTGATCAAAATAGCTAAATAGCCTTCCATGCGCTAGTTCCTTAACTAGGAACCACTTATTGGCAATCGCAGAATTTAGGTAGTTAGCCAAAAAAAAAAATAGAAAGGAAAAAATGAAGAAAAGACAGAAAAGACAAAAAACAATAGAAAAAAAATTTAAAATTAATAGTGATGGAGAAGAATTTACCTCCTACCAAGTTGTGGATCGCAATTGGTCACGATGAAGAAATCACGAAACCAAAAAATGGAAGAAGAAGATAAATGATGGTGAAGGGAAGAAAAGAAAAGAAGAGGCTTAAAAGCCCTTAAAAAAATAGTGGGAAAGGTCCAAAAGGCTTGGACAACCCCCTCATCACTCGCTAAGTAAAATTAGGAATTACTCCAAGCAAAGGGGATTCAATTTAGGTAGATTAAATTAGATTTAGCCTCCTTGGAAATTAGCTAATAGCTCACTTATTGAGATCATGCACACCCATGTGGCATGGAGTTAATGTTTAGATTTAGATATTCCTTGGTTAGTGGGACACCCACTCTTGTTAAATGCAAGGGTGGCACGGAATTAGGAGTCATAGGGTTAGTAGGTTTTGTAAGAAGAAGCCATTTATGGAAGAAGGCCAAAGGCGGCAGGGAACTTCTTTGGGAACTCAAGGAGAGCAAAGGTTGGGGGGTTACCCCCTGGAGAAGCCTCATTCGGTTAGTGTGCGAGGAGTAGGAGGAGAGAGAACAGGGGAGAGACTGAATTTGTGTGGGGAGAGAGCCGGAAGCCCCGGCCCCGAACTGGTGAACGAGATTAGGTTAGATCACAGGAGGAAGAAGATCACACGAGCTGGAGCAAGATCACGAGAGCTGGAGTGAGCAAGCACGACGAACAGGAGGAAGAAGATCACACGAGCTGGAGCAAGATCACACGACGAACAAGAGGAAGAAGATCACACGAGCTGGAGTGAGCAAGCACGACGAACAAGAGGAAGAAGATCACACGAGCTGGAGTGAGCAAGCACGACGAACAAGAGGAAGAAGATCACACGAGCTGGAGTGAGCAAGCACGACGAACAAGAGGAAGAAGATCACACGAGTTGGAGCAAGGTCACGAGAGCTGGAGTGAGCAGTTCAAAGGCTAAGGATGGAGGGTGAACCGAATTAAATCAGGGAGCCCCTCTTCTCCCTCGGACCTCTTAAATTCCTTGTGTATGACGTGAAACCTAATTTTCTAAATACAAAAACCACGCGGAAGGGCTGCCAATTTTTTGGTAGAATTAGGGTTTGCTCTATATTCAACTAAACAATCGATTAAAACGCCATTAGTAAATGAACGCAGTTGGAGGCTCATTCTTAGTAAGGCTGGAGTGGATTCTTGTATGAATGGATGTGGTATATGCGTAGGAATGTGGTGCACGATCTTGAATAAACTTATATGTTGAGTGTGCACTGCTGGTCGTTGGTTATGAGTTCATGATTGAGTCGCATGGCTGATTGAATGCTGCCCTCATGTTAAGCACAAAAAACTAATAAGAATTAAAAAAACAAACATAAGAATCGGAGTTAGAGTCAAGGAGATAATTAGGATTATAAGTTTGTAGAAAATAGGGAAGCCTGTGTGCTGCCAACTGGTTCCAGGGTCACACCTAAGCCTGAAACTGATCATTAAGGGTCTAATCAAGTTCGGAATGCTGAATTGAACCCATAAGAGTTGGAAACGTTGCATTCGGAGCCCTAGAGCAAAAGTTACACTTGTTCAAAGGAGGGTTCAATCAAAAGGCTGGATTAAGTCACCACCTCACTAATCAACCACAAGGGACCTAAGTGAACATGAGATGTGTCACCATGCTTGTATAAGTTGTGTATGAATGGGCTGAGGATTGGTTACACAAGGAACTAGGCCCTCGTATTAGGATCTTGTGTTCAAAATAAGCCACCCTTTAGGGGCGGTTTATTTGGCTCACACGGAGCAGCATGACAAACGCAAGGAAGTCTAATTCTTCATCAATATTTCTATTTCTAGACATCTCGTATTCAAACATGTTGAATCGGTATTGCATCTCGTGGTGTGGCTAGTAGTAACTGTATTAGTGATTTTCTCAATGCTATTTTTTCTATATTTTTTTCTCCAATTTTTTTGGTTTTGTTGTGCACGAGGTGCGATGTTGGCAACTGGCGGCAGTTCCGTCAAGTGGAGTAAGGATATCATAGCCAAAATCTGAACCTGCAACCACTGCATTTGGAAAAAATAGGTATCTCCTACCATCACCCGATAGTTTAGTCATCTTGGACCGTTGTATATCAACTGAAACATCTTGTCATATTGCTTTGACAAATAAAGTTCATTACTCTACATCTGCCATTTCAGCACTTCGTTTGCATTCTAAGTTTTTACATTTTGATTTTGTGTACATGAAGCCCCTATAAATGTATCTTTAAGAAGAAATAAATTTAAAAAATACATGATTACAATTTGAGTCCAGGAGTGAAGAAAGGAAAAAGAAAAATTGTCAATGGTTGATGTATCCACGGCTATAGAAAAATTTGTAGCCGTGGTTGGTGTATCCAACTTATTCTGTCAAAAAATATTGTTATACCATTAATTTCCATCAAAATCCAATTTTAAAATTTTAAACCGCTTTTTTTTCCCTGTTTTTAGGCTTTTTTCTACTTACCGCTCGCCCCTCACCGCACACAGCTCACAAGATAGCATCACTCGAGAAGACATTATTAAAAAAAAATTTAAAATAAAATCAGAAGGCTTGCAACCTACCTAAAGCCCTAAAAAATTGAGACTATTTTTCACCAGGAGCACCCCAAACTTTGACCGCATGGATTGTAGATACATGCATTTCAAAAGTGCAATTTGGTTTCTTTCTTCCTGGCGTGGACAAAATTAGAGTAGTTTGACTCAAGATAGTGGCATATTTTTCCATTTCACATTGCATAAACTTTATGGATCTATATTTTGCCTTGTATTAAATCATTTCTTGCCTAAAATCACAAGTAATGGAGGTGTTTTGTATAAGAAAAATGGATTTGTAATGACTAGGAGTATCAAAAGTAGTCATTTCACTTAAAAAGCAATTTTGATTTTTATAGAAAAAATTATTTGTTGGATCAAACATCCAAGTGGTGGATAGAATTGTTATGCCTTCTTCTTTTAGGAGAAGAAAAGATTGAAATAATAAAATCCTTGATTTCTACGCCTTAACCCCTAAGCGTCCTGGCCATTTTGCATGGTTGTTTTTTTGCAAATTTGACTGATTCTTCTAATCTCAAGTATTGAGAGAAATTTCAATTGTTTTGACTTTCCAACCGTAAGATCTTGTGAGTAAGGTTGTGTAATATGACTAAGATTTTTTAGACGCAATTTTAAACCTCCAGCATCAAGATTTCAGCATTTGATGAAGAAATTTTGGGTGTAAAAAAGCACGGGCAGTTGTACTTTTCCACACTTTTTCAATGAATTCGTGTAATATTTTTTGCTCAAAAATTCTGGAAAATTCACACTATGGTCTTTGTGTGTGTGGGAATTTGATACACTTTGCACGCAAAAATAATTCAACATTTTCAAGAAAATGTAGGTCTTGCAATGTGAGGGGGTGTAGGAGGCTTCAAGTGGAAGGCACTGCCCGGTAGGAGACAAGGTGATGAGAGACTGCGCATGGAAAAACTGAATGAGGGAAAGTTGGTAGGTGAACAACCGCCTTCTGCATAGCCCAAAAAAAAAATTGCTCCATTCTTAGACCGGGTAAGCCAGAGGAAAAAATTAGTTGAACTATCTATTGTTCCTGGAAATTGAGTCATAGTGGCCGCATGGGTACGCCCTACATCAAAGTTTATATGAAGAGTTCCTCTAGATTTGAAACATAACTACAAAGAAATACACTCAAAATTTGACATATTGGAACAGTAGATAATTACACGAGATTGCAGGCAAGTGGCTTTACAATTGAAACCGAAGGGCATTGACGAATAAGTTAGAGAGAAACAAGCCAGATCTCCAAGTACCACAAGCTCCAACCGAGACTATCATTGAAAGAAAGCACAAGTCTCCAAGTACCACAAGCTCCAACCGAGACTATCATTGAAAGAAAGCACAAATCTCCAAGTACCACAAGCTCCAACCGAGACTGTCATTGAAAGAAAGCACAAATCAATAAGAAGCAAACAACACTATTATGAGGGTGTAAATGATACTCATGGTAGACCAAGTGGCAATGGAAGAATCTGGAGAAAATTGAAGACCACGTTTTCTAATTTTCATTGTGATAACTTTTCAAAGAAAGCTCCATGCAAATGCTGCTAAATGTAACATAGCTAAGTGTTGATATTGATCAACCTCTCTTTGTGCATCAGCGTAAGTCATCAAGTTGTCAGCCTCTAACAATTGCCCCGACATAAGTGGCTTTCTCAGCTTCTTATCTCGAATTGATTGCGGCATTCTTGACAAATAATAGCTCTTACGAACCTGCCTCGTGGTACACAAATTTAGTCACACCATCAATGAAGGCGTTGCTAAGGGACATCTAAATAGAAGATTAAAAGTCATGAAAAGACAGGTTCAGATGAGGACCGGAATCCGGAAGAGTAGCTCGCGTAAATGGATGAGAAGCCCAGTTTGTTCTGTAAAAGAGCTCAAACCATCAACAACAACACTGGATCAGAGAGGCCACATCTAAAAGTATCAAGAAACAAGCGGCTCATTGTAGCAAGCATCAACTATGTACTGGAGATTGATGTTACAAGGATTTTGATTGACAGACTCACCACTTGTAAAAACAAGAATGGACCCGACAGTAAGGATGTGCAACCTGAGCAATCGATTGTTCCTGCATGCCGAGCTCAACTAACAACCAACACCAAAAGCAGAACCAATAGAGAATCGAAGCACAAAGAAAATTGGCAGAGCACGGAAAAAAAACACACGCTAGAGCAGCCAAAAAAGAATACGCTCATGCTGCAAAAGAAGAAAACTGGCGAGTCCTAACGCCGAACTGCAAAATGCATTTTGGTAAAACATGCCAAGTGCATTGATATACCACCGCATTGTGGGCACATCATGTTTGTTAGAGTCTTGTTGTGGCACGATCGACACACCCGTCGGTTCTTGGTTTTTACTAGACCGTGAACACATGGTCTCTGATTGTAGTACGAAGTGACACCTCTCCAAATGCCCCAGTTTGCCATGAGCGCTTCTGCCAGCTTCATTGTGAAGTCCAAGTGCTCAAGCAATGGTTTTCCTTCACGACGACTGCAAGACTTGTAGATAATCCACGAGTTCACTCGCGCTGTGTCAATAAGAAAGAAGAAAAGGCGGTGCCACCATTTATGAGTGCATACCTGACACGAGTACTCTCCTCGTAGTTGGTCAAATACATCTACCCCCCTCATCCAGGTAGTGTAGGCCTTATGAATCGGAGAGGTTGGCACATCAATTCTTACCCCCCGTTGGTTCGTGGGCACTGTACAAGGCTGATTTGGATCACTTGGCACTGGATCTGCATGCGTTGAGAGCAATAAAACTGGTTTTTTGTCCACCCAACAAACGCATGAGATTTTTCCAGACTTGTGCATTCGCCATCCAATTGTTCCTTGGGGCTTGGAGCTCCACAATTTCTTATCAGAGAGAGCGCGTGGTAGACAAATGCAGTCACATCGCACCGTGCCCGTGCCAAATGTCCCCCTTGCAACCATGTCCATCAACAATTCCACGGATGTAAAAAAATTATCAGTAAAAACCATGTGGCCTTTGCCGTGCAACTTTTCCATCAATTACATGACTACCTGATAGCCGGTTTTGGCCTCATCCGGTCTTGCTTTTACTAAAATATCTCTCATGGCACCTCTAGTATAGACATCAAATCCATAGACATATTTCTTTGAGGCATCAGCTAAGCACCATATTTTTATCCCCCATTTACATGGCTTATTGGGCATGTATTGTCTAATGGGACAATACTTGCCCTTGTAGCGTATCATCATTTCATCGACAGTACACATTTGCCCAAGGTTCCAATTCTTCTCAAATGAACGACGAACTTCTTCTAGAAATCATCTAATTTTACCGAGTCGATCATAATTAGGATCACGATAATTTGGAAAGCCACTATCATCTACAATATGCATGCATGCCGTGAGGCGCTCAAAGCGTGAACGAGACATATAGTTTGAAATGACATGACAATGCATGAACCTCTGCATGAACGGATCTGAGCGTTTCCAATATGCTCGATGATTGGGTAAATGTTTGACCCCCATCAACATGCTAATACCAATCCATGCTTGCAATTCATCTATGGTTAGAGCCCACCAACCCTTCCCCCCTCTCATTTTTCCTTTGTCATTCAATGTAGTTGCATATCTATTTGTTTGAGCGCAAATTTTACCCAATGTTCTTAGTGAAAAAAAGAGTTGAAATATTAGAATCGGTGTGGGAAAATCACGGAAGGGGTGGGTGTGGCCAGGGCGGTTACCTGTGAACTTTAGGCTGTCATGAGTATACCGGTCTGTATCTTGTGTCCATGTCTCTTCCTCGTAGCCGGCATCTCTACGATCTTTCTTTGGCTTTTTTGCACGTGATGCACGGGCTTGTGCAAGACGTGCCCCACCTTTACGCCCGTTGACACCATGGCTTGTAGTCGCTGGGACCACAAACTCGCCGAGCGCCGCTGCTCCACTCCGCCGAGCGCTTTCCTGCTGCGACGCTCCACGACCACGACTCCCTCCACGAAAACCGCGACCCCCACTTGCAGTGCGCCTTCCACGTGCAGTGCGACTTGCACATCCACGAGCTGTTGGTGGAGCTCCACGATTGCCTCCGCTCCACTCCACGTCCGCCTCCGCTTCGTCGTTACAGTTGCTCCCTGGCATTGGCGCTTGCAGCCGATAATCCACGCAATCCAGACTGGCAGATTGACCAAGCGATCCAAATCCGAATCTGCCCCTTCCACGTCGTGCCAGCCGCCGCATTCGTACCGCACCCGTTGAGCTGGACTCGGGCACCTCCACCATGGATCCCACCAAGTCTGCGCCATCGCCAATTGCTGCATGAGTGTAGTCTTCATTGCCAAGACTGCAATCTTCCTCAGTTCCATCTACCTCTCCGCCATCACTCGATTCACTGTCCTCATTCTCTTCGCCGACCTCTCCTTCGCGCTCGAGCAGCTCGTCCAAGTCATCGTCGCTTGAGGCAAATTCTGAAAGTGAACCCTCTGATCCCTCTTTGCAGATGTCCGAGTCCCCGGAGTCATCATCATCGGAGAATGTAGGACCGATATGCGCTTTGTATGCAAATTGTGCATGGTGGCTAGCACTTGCGTCTCCGCTTGTTCTCTCGCTCTGCATCATCGGTCCTAGGTGTGATACTATTGACCTGTCCTAGAGTTGTTGCGCCTCCACTGCTCCGGAGATTCTCGTCACCACCTCGGCTGGTGCTTGCTGCGACATCGACTTCTCCATCGGGCCACCACCGGTTGCGCAAGAGGAATTGATGGCTCTATTGAAGCTGCGGGGATCACCTTCCTTTCGCCTTCCTTGCCATCGGAGTATTTTGGCGGCATGTATGTGCCACAAAAATCGAAGTCCAACAGGATTGCTTTGCTTTTGAAGTCCAGGTCTTACAGGCAATGACAGCAGGTATTCCGCATCCAAGATTTTGAAGAGACGCCGAATTTGCAAACTGGAGTACCCCTGTTCCGATGCCCAATGTCCTATTATCACCTCTCCTTCTAGTCTCACTTGATCACGACTTTTCATAGCAGTGGACATCGTCTAGCAGTGACAAGGCTTGAAGATAGGAAAAGATAAAGTTGCTAATGCTTTGAGGCCATAAAATAGTAGAAAAACGCATGAGATGGCGCTTGACCGTTCGAGCTTGAGCTTCATGCGTTCAATGCTGAGTTTTGAACGGGCATTCAATCATAACACCGATTTCTACACAGTCAATTTTTGAGTTCAATGCTCCCAACGATCGAGCGCCACTCTCAACTCACCCTAATATGTTTCGTTACTGTAGAATCTCATGCAGATCCCCTCGTGATGTTCAAATTGTCATGACTTTGAAACACATAATCTTCTCATTTGATCCCATTTTCACAAATTATTTATTGGCTTATTCATTGCATTCATCAATGCTTGTTGTCAACATTTCTTCAATGGAGTAGTCAGACGGAGTTTCTGTCAGTACCATTAGAGTCATGGGCAGGCCACAAAATGGTCCATGCTTGCAAATTGGTGATGGAAAATTGTTGCCTTACATCTAGGCCATCATACGTTCATCAGGCTTGGGCAACCCAGAATGAGCTCAAGTCACCAAAAATTTTAGGCCGAAATGGAAGAGTACCAGATAGTTTCAATCATGGATAAATCACAAAATGCTCTTTTGTTGATTTATTTTCACCAAATGAAAGCTAACTACTCCAAAAAACTTCCATAAGAAAATCACGCTGCCAAAACTGTTTAAAGGATGAGATATTTGGATGTGAAAATTTTCATCAAGCAGAAAACGCATGGTTGGGCAATTAGGGGTTAAAGTACCTGCCGCAAAAAATCGCACTATTAAGCTGTACCATAGTGCTATTCAAGGTTTACTATAGTTTTATTTAGCTATGTAGTAGAATGTCCACCTTAGCTGCTTGCCCTGTTTGAAATTCAAAACTTTGTAACTTTTGTTTCATGTGTTTGTTTTAAAAAGAAATTGTTCCAACAAAGCTACTATTTACCTACATCTCCAATATAGAGTTCAAAAATTCATGATCTAAATTGACATCTGTATGAGCTGCCTAAGATCACTTGAAGCCCATCTCTAGACTTTTGGTCTTTGGAGGTTATTATCACAATTCTAAGAATATTCTTTAGATTTAGGATTTTGTGATATTGTAAGTAGATGACTTAAAGAAGAAGAAGAAGAACTCCGGTCCCGAAGGGCCGGCGTGAATGAAGTGTCTGTTCGTTCCACCACTAAGTCCATGTCCCCCGGACATGGTTTAGTAGTATGGAACTACTCCCCCCTCTCGAGGGTAGACACTATGTACCACGCAACAAGTAACCAAGAACAGAGAGCCAAATGACGCCAAGGGGGCTAATGGTGAGTATTTTTTTAGCAGGTTTTTAAGTGGGGTCTAGCGTGTCCGGGATGGATTGGTTGTTCTCGAGTTTCCTTTTGTGTAGGAGTATGGACATAGCATGTTGGATAGCAATAGTGTTAATGTTTGTGAAGGTGGTCTTAATTGAGGACATAGGAATTTTGAATGTTTCTTCAAGAGTTGTCGTTGAGGGGATAAAGGTGGTGGCTCTAGCACCCGCGGTGATGACAATTAGGGGGTCTACTTTCCATCCGAGTGTTTGGATATAGTTGAGGAGATGACTTAAAGATATTAGAATGTATGTCTTCTTAAACATTGCATAGTCTGCACACCCAAAACCGCCATTTCTTGAAAAGTTACCACAACCTTTCAAATAAACATATACAACCCGTTTTAAAAACAATGACGGTTTTGTGAATGCATCCCTCAGTCCATCCTTGACCGCTAAATGACAAAAAGTTTTGAGGTAGTCTATTGCAAATATCAGACATGTTCCTATGGTTGCATACGTACAATTCTTGAAATTTTGAATAAAAGATGCATAAAAGACAAGAGGCATATGGAAGTATAATTTTTATTCTCATCGGACCTATGGATTAAAAGGTATGCCAACTAAATGAAAAAGTTCTTGAGTGCCAGCACATCGGGCAACTTCAAAACCTTTTGCTAGGACATTCTATCAAATGTGAGATTTTCAATAATAGTAAGTAATATTGTTTCCTTTCGTATTGTAATAAAACAATACTTGTCTTTAGTGAAAAATGCATTTTAACCCAAGTCAAACATTTTCACACTTTTGTCACACATTGTTGGGCAAGGTACTTAAATTTTTTTCTCTTTTCCACATAAAACTAAGAGATCTTCATATCTTTGACTTTTTTATTTCCACAACATTATGTAGTGTAAACCTACTTATTGACCATTCGGATTGTCATTCTAAAACATATTAAGTTCACAAAAAATATAACGTGTATTGGAAATTTTTGAACCTCCACCCCTTCCAAAATTGTTTTGAATATGTTACATCCCTTATCTACCTCTACAAATTGATATACAATAGGGTGACATTCAAATTGGCCGTTTAGTAGTTCCAGGGATAGTGTCCTACACTGCTGCCAACTTTGACACCCTCTCCAAAGCTGAGAAATTGTTATTTTACCATGAAAATTTGGAGACAGCATCACCTTTATGTTGAAAACATGCATACCAAATTTCAAGTCCAGGAGAGTTATACAAAAAAACTTATGCAAGATCTACCAACATGGGATAGCTGTGAGAAAAGTGTCACAGCTGCTAACTTTGACACCCTCTCAAGAATTGAGGAAATTTTTTTTTTCCCATGAAATTTTTGGAGCAAAAACATTTTTATGTTGTTTGCATGTGTGGAAAATTTCAAGTCCAAAAGACCCATACAAAAAATAATATTCCAAATCTACCAACATGTGTAGTTTTGAGAAACAAAGGGGAAAACCATTTTACTACTTCCAACTTTGACGCCCTCCTTAGGATTGAATTTTTGTTGATACATAGTGAAATTTTTGGCACAAGATCATCTCTACGCTGGTAACATGTCGGATAAATTTCAAAGCCAAAAGATGTACACAAAAAAGTTATTCCATATCTACCAACGTGTATGTCCTCCATTAGCGTCAATCACTGCTAGTAACCTAGAGGGCATAGAATGACATAGTTGAAGGAGCTTTGTACCATTGACTAACTTCCACTCTCTTTCAAGAACTACCTTCAACACATCTAAGCTTCTAGGGCATTGTTTGCCATGTTGCACAACATCTTTTAACATCCTCCAAACGTTCTTGATTGGATTGAGATCGGGAGAGTTTGCAGGCCAGTTGAGCTTTTCGAGAAGGTGGCTTTGTCTCCATTCTTCACATATTTTGCTCCTATGGACGGGTGCCCCATCTTCCATAAGCACTCTTTGTGGAATTTGACCCATGAAATGAACCAATTTGGCATCATAAACCACTTCTATAAAATCCTTAGCAGAACGTTGATCTTTAGGCATAAAGACAAGTTCTGACTTTTGTCCTCCGGCAAATGCGCCCCAAATCATTAAAGAAGTCCTTGCACTTTTAAAAGTAGGAGCTAGACAACTTGATGAATAACGCTCGTATGCACTTCTCCAAACATGAATTTGCCGAGAATTCTTTCCAATTTCAAAAGTAGATTCATCTGTCCAAACAACACGCTCCCACTCTTTTGCACTCCATCCACGGTACTTCTGAGCAAAAGCTAATCGTTGAGACATGTGACGAGGTGTCAAAAAAGGTTTTTTAACTGCAATTCGACTAAAAATGCCATTTTTATGTAAGACCCTTTGAATAGTACGTCTACACACTTGAGTAGGACATGCATTGGTAATCTCTGAGAGTGAAGAGCAACGATGAATTTTTTAGTTATGCACAATACTACGAACATCTCTATCACTAAGCTTTTTAGCGTGACTTCCACCGCAAGATTTGCGCTTGTAGGTTCCATCTTCTCTAAATGTTTTTACTAACCTTGTAACTGTTCTAATAGGAACTCCAATAGTAGCTGCAATTTGAACTCCTGTAAATCCTCCTTCACTCAAACCTATGATGCGAGCACGAATTTCATCTGAAATTGCCATCATAAACTTATAGAGTGCGTGATGCTAGCTACAGCAGAAGAGTAGGGGTTAGAGCAGAGCAAGGGGGAGAGAAGGGGGCCAAGGGGTTAGAGCAGAGCAAAGGGGGTTGCAAGATTGACACGTGACAATTGGCAGAGGAAGGAGAACAGGGCTGGAGCAGAGCAAGGGGGAGAGAAGGGAGCCAAGGCGCTGGAGCAGAGAGGAGAGAGAAGGGTCGCCAAAACACAAGCCCATATGCATACATGAAAAATCGTTTTGCTCTTAATCACTCATCATGTATGCCCAATGTGAATCAACACTCATGCATCCCACAATACAACACTCTTTGTTTTGAGGATTGTCTCAACATTCAGTCTATCACAAATCACACACACCATTCCCTTTACATAGTGTTCAATAGATATTTAGAAGAAAAAATTTGTCATGTGTCTAATGCACACTTTATGGCCAAGTGGATTCTTCTGCATGGAACACCTCTTCACTTCTTCATTTAGATGTTATTGATCTTTTTGAGAAGCATTTATGTTTCGTGGCTTACTCACATGATTGAGTTCAATGTAAAAGCATGAGGTGTCAAAGATATTTTGACATTTTCAATATGACCTTCAAATTGTTTATCATAGTTACACATGTTGATAGATATGGGATAACTTTTTTTATGTATGTCTTTTGGCTTTGAAATTTATCCGACATGTTACCAGCGTAGAGATGATCTTGTGCCAAAAATTTCATTATGTATCAACAAAAACTCAATCCTAAGGAGGGCGTCAAAGTTGGAAGTAGTAAAATGGTTTTCCCCTTTGTTTCTCAAAACTACACATGTTGGTAGATTTGGAATATTATTTTTTGTATGGGTCTTTTGGACTTGAAATTTTCCACACATGCAAACAACATAAAAATGTTTTTGCTCCAAAAATTTCATGGGCAAAAAAAATTTCCTCAATTCTTGGGAGGGTGTCAAAGTTGGCAGCTGTGACACTTTTCTCACAGCTATCCCATGTTGGTAGATCTCGCATAAGTTTTTTTGTATAAGTCTCCTCGACTTGAAATTTGGTATGCATGTTTTCAACATAAAGATGATGCTGTCCCCAAATTTTCATGGTAAAATAACAATTTCTCAGCTTTGGGGAGGGTGTCAAAGTTGGTAGCAGTGTAGGACACTATCCCTGGAACTACTAAACGGCCAATTTGAATGTCACCCTATTGTACAAGGAACTAATATCATGCTTAAAATAATGATAATGAATTTCTTAGATCTCGTGTACCGCGAAAGCCAAGTGAAGTCAAAGTCTGCTGATCCACTTAATGAAATCACTTTGGTTGAGATTGTAATTCTATTGGCTATCACTAAAAAATAAATGTATTATTATTTGGGTTTTCCACAGATGCACATTATTTAATTTGTCGGTCATGGGGGTTATACCTTAATTGAGATCCTATGGTTGAAACCCGGAGTAAAAGTTTTTGTTTCCATCCTTAGTCATTGCACTAGAATCAACAGTTTTGAAGTGATTTTGGTGTGAAATTGTCATAGAAATGTAGGAGTTAACCCTATAAGGACGATGGTCGAATCTAGTCGTTGCAAGAATCTACGACGGTTGTAGATTATGCAGACCAAATCTACAACCCTCGTAGACTCTTGCACCAACCAGATTTGACCATCGTCCCTTAAAACCCTTCAACGACAAAGGAACCAGAATGTGGTCTAAGAGACCAATTTGTGGTCTAAGAGAACCAGAATGGGAGCCACGGCTGATTGAACCGTTGGATTGATTTGCACTTGTCAAAGCGGTTGAGCGCTATGCTTTCCTCCATTTAACCCATCTTTCCGATCTCCAATCTGTTGAGGCAATAACAAACTACAATGATTCATGTGGAAATAGTGAACAGAGAATTGTTCTCCTCGTATAGATGCTGACTTGCAGAGTCTATGAAATCGTAAGAATTTTCAGGGCGTACCGCAATGCCTCGTCGTGAAAGGCTGAAGGGTAAAGCAGGCTGCTTTAGAAAACATTTCTCTCCAGTCAACAAAGGTGTGTGTAGTCTTCCTAAAGAGAGTCAAAGAGCAGTGTCAAACCTACAGTGCTGCCGATCATCACGCAGCTCTCATGTCAAAGTCCCAGTCCCTCTCTTGGTCCACCTTGTGATATAATGCTCACACAAGCCTACTCCAACCTTTGGTAATGCCTGATCAGCTCTGGAATTGCAGCAACAATGGGGACCAGCAACGGGAGCACCATTGGCAAGGTCATCACCTGCAAAGGTTTAATTCTGTATTCCCACTACTCTTGTCCTTCTGCACTGATCTTGGTGCCAGACCTAAACTTGTTGGGTGACGATTTAGATTGAATATTAACAAGAGTCTGAGGATTTGCAAAGAGGGTGAGTGAACTTCGTCACAATAGACACACAGAAGTGACCTTTACAATAAACACATATGATTTCATTGCTAGTACACTCTATCCTCGTTATTGACACATCCTTGGTTCCTGCAAAAGATGTGATCTATTTGATAATATCACATTAACACTTCTGTTACGTTGATATCACAACGCTTATCTTGAGATTCAGCTTTTCGACCACTCTTTGGTCTACTTGTTACAAGTCAAAGGGTCTACCTTGGGTGTAATGGAGTCTCAGTCTATCTTAAAAAGAATTCCTGAACAGGAGTGAGTATCGCACAGGTCGGTGTGATACTGTTGTGTATGTTGATCTCCCAGAGATAAGCGATGTGTTGATACTGTTGTGCGTGTGTTGATGGGAATGAGAATAGCGGCTGTGGCGTGGGAGGCGAAAGGGGAGTTGGTGGTGCAGGATGTGCAAGTGGAGCCGCCTCAAGCCATGGAGGTGCGCATCCAAGTCACACACTCCTCTCTGTGCCGCAGCGACGTCTTCTTCTGGTCGAATGAGGTGGGCCACCTCGATCCTCATCTTGCTCACACCATGCCTTTGTGACAAGTAGAATAGGATTTGGTTGATCTCAAATGGGTCAGTGGTAAAATAGGAGTCGCAATTTAGATCAAGTGAGCTATGAAGCCCTTGATTTGTGTCAGATGGGACTCAGAACATGTCAATTTGGTGGGAATGTTTTGTAGCATTTGGAAGGATTTGATTGATCTCTTGTGAATCTGATGTTTCTAGGTCAAATCAAGACCATAAGTTGGGGCTTAGATTAACCTGGTTATTGTCTCTGATATGGAGCTCTGATTTAGTATTATAAATCATAATCAATTCAGAAGTATGGGGACAGTTAATCCGGAGCTGAAAGCCACCCGCATTTTTCCTGTGAAAGCAGGCCCTCTCCCACACGTTCCCTCGCATCTTTGGCCATGAAGCAGCCGGGTAAGCAACAACAATACCCTTGAATTCCATGAACTCAAATTAGAAGTAGATATAGCCGCTTTTGAGAAGGAAGGAGAGGTCATGTTGTAATCTTAGCTGAGAGCTTGATGATCTCTCGACTAGAAGTCGGTCAATGTAAGAGCTTGATCGGCTTTAAACTCAAGTTAGAAGTAGTTTGAACTATCTTTGAGAAGAAAGAAGGAGAGGTCATGTTGTATCATGAATCTTTGCTACCTTTTTCCTCTTCAGACTATCATAGGAATTCAGCACAATAATTGAAAAAAAGGGAGGAGGTAATGACTCATGGTTTCTATGCCTCATTCTACAAACAACTCTATGACCTCAGAAACTTTCTTTGTTCCATCGATGTAGAATTCAACTCCTTCCTAGAACTTTTGTTGTTACCTTTGGTGATCAGGATTGTAGAGAGCGTGGGCGAGGGCGTGACCGACCTGAAGCCCGGGGACCACGTGCTGCCCGTGTTCACAGGCGAGTGCCGCGCATGCAAGCACTGCAACTCCGCCAAGACCAACCTGTGCTCCCGCTTCGGCGTGGCGTCGCTGGAGACCGGCATGAAGCTCGACGGCAGGTCCCGCTTCTCCACGCCGCAGGGCCGCCCCATCGCCCGCTTCCTGGGCTCCACCTTCAGCGAGTTCACCGTCGTGGAACACGCCTACGTCGTCAGGATCAACCCCGCCGCGCCTCTCGACAAGGTCTGCTTGCTGGGCTGTGGCCTCACCGCAGGTACGTGAGGTGCTTGCCTGTATATTATGCCTCCATATCGGCCACCTCGAGATTATCATACATGTAATCACTTGTCCACACCCTGACAGAAGAAGACGAAGAAGAAGAAAAAACTCCTGCCTCCTTGCGAATGAAGTGTCTGTTTGTCTATCTTCTTGTATCAATGTTTGTCTAGCTTCTTGTATCAAAGTTTGACTAGATTCTTGTATCAGTGTCAGTTGTGAATGGAGCTTCTCTTGTATCAATGTCAGGAGAAAAAACTTCAGTCTCTTTGGTAATGAAGTGTGTTTGTATGAATGTTAGTCTCCTAATAACCATCATAAATGTAATGAGTTATCCAAACTTTTGAAGAAAAATGCCTACTTCTTGATACAATCATCATTAAATTTTCTGATCTGAAAAAAAAAATCGACACATGGTTTCTATTTGATTTCATCACTTGGAAAGGCTTCAGGTACTTCTATAACTGGCTTTGTGACTTTTCAGTAGGATATGGACTCGGTGAATGATAATTTCTGATTTTTTTGTGTGGATGATGATTATCAGGCATAGGGGCTGTGCGCAAGATAGCGAAAATGGAAGCAGGGGCAACTGTTGCAGTGTTTGGTCTGGGCACTGTGGGGCTTGCTGTAAGTTTTTCGTCAAATCGCACTTTTGTGAAAAACTTTCACACATTTTTTGATACCACTTGTATATTATTCTAAATGGTGGGAGTCAGAGGAGCCCAATTTCCTGAGAATGTGTGTTATCACAAAGTTATTCTGATCCAAAATGAGAGTTAGTTTTATTTACCATTCTTCCACTTTGTAGGATACTTCCTAATGTGTCACTCTCTAACCTCAATGCATTCAGAGAGAATTGGCATTCTAGACTCTTAGGAAGGTGGAATGGCAATTCTCCCGAAATGCATTTAGGTTGGAGAGAGTGACACATTGTCACTTGAGGTTGGTAACTCAAGATAACTTGTATTTGGATGAAGTAACTCATTCCCGGACAAGAAAATTGGCTGGTGTGACTTCCAATATTGAGTAGATTATACCAGGTGATGTTAGATTTATCCCATGAGTAGAGAAAGTAATACAAATTTATCAAAGACAGCACAGTTGGCATGCAAACCGCCAACATACAATAGCCTTACCGTAAAATTTTGGGAGGTTTTGCAGGTTGTGAGAGAGGCAAAGCTGCAAGGCGCTTCTCGCATAATCGGAGTGGACATCAAGGCTAGCAAGGTAGATGAAGGTATGGTTACGCTAACCACTGCTAGCAAGCAAACCTGTCCCTTCTAACTCAGAAAAGTGTCACTTCTGACTCGCTAAAAGTGTGAAAAAAATTACTTTTTCTTATCAGTTGTGTCAAAACTTGCCATGAGGATGATGTTAGAAGAGATTGTGTTTAGAAACTGCTTCAACTCCAACCACTCTGATGAATCTCAAGTGCGGGTTTTGAAGGCAAAAAATTCGGAATCACCGACTTCTTAAATCCAGACACTTTAAGCAAGCCTGTTGATGAGGTAACTTAAATACTCGCCATTGTGACAGTGCTTGAGACATGGTAGGTAGTATCTTTTCTTTGACAACTAGTTTTTCTTTCAATGCAAAGCAGGAGATCAGAGACTTAACAGAAGGCGGTGTGGACTTCGCTTTTGAGTGTGTGGGCAACCCAAATGTCATGGCCTCTGCATTCGAAAGCTGTCAAGATGTAGGATATCGTCTCCTCTTTTCCTTTCTTCCTTTCCTTCATTAATTTGTTTGTTTTTCCACAAATGAAACTTTCTTTCATCTCCTTGGTTTGTCCTCCTTGTGCATATTGGAACTCATGTTCTATGGGCATGTTTCCGCCCATGGGGACGAACGTATTCATTATTATAGCTCGTTATCTCTCAATAATATTTAATTTTTCAAAGTAGGATATGAATTATATTTAAGTAGGATATTTAAGTTTCATCTATACAGAGAGAAGATAAATATGTAGAGAGGATATTTTTTTTTATATAGGTATGAAGTGTCATTTTATTTCTAGCTTGGGTACTTTTGGATCCTCCGTTAGTTTTTGATAGAGTTTCTAGAGTGCATTGAAAATAATGGAAAGCTTATTTGGAAAGTCACGTAAGCCTATAGACCTACATGAGTCTAGTGTTTATTGGGGATAGTGCAACACAATATGCCTAGTTTACTTACTTTGTCTTTTTGATATGTTTGTGATCAGGGTTGGGGTACAACAATTGTAATTGGCGTTGCAGGGCGTGCTACCGTGACCATCCCCACACGGTATTTGTTAAGTGGGCGTTGCATGAAGGGTACCCTTTTTGGAGGCTACAAGCCTAAAACCGACTTGCCAGAGCTTGTTGAGCAATATTTGCGAAAGGTAATTTACTATCTCCTAACATTCTAAAAACATTGGAAATCACTTTAAATGTAAACAATTTGAAAGTTGGAGTGTGCTATACAAATCCGTAAATAACAAATGTCAAGCTCAGCTAGGGTTGGAAAAACCTTTCACTTGATCTTGTCTTAATTATGCAATTGTATAGTACTTGCTAAAACATACCTTTTTTGAACCAACACTAAAGAGACACTTGTCACTTTTTCCTTCTCCAAAAACTTACTGAAGTTGATAAATAGTGTTAGATTTACATTTAGGCCTTTGTTGATGTTTTGTATTTGTGTTTGTATCTAGTATTATCATCACTAATTACCATATTTAGTGTTGTGATTTTGGGCCTTTTGGGGGTAAAAGGAAAAGACGCTACAGTTACGAGAGTACCTCTAGATAACTATTGTTATTTTTCTACTATTATCCTTTCTTCTTATGTCACTATGATTATTGATATTTATGTGCAGGAGTTGGATGTGGAGGAGTTCATAAGCCACAATTTGCCATTTAGCCGTATCAATGAAGCTTTCAAGCTCCTGCTTGGGGGTGACTGCTTGCGCACTGTGCTGCATATCATTGACCCAATTTGCTAATGCTCCCTTCCCACCGGGAGATTGGTTTGAGTTTGTGGTGAAGGTATGATAATGGCTTGTATATTATGATTCACACCACAAAAAGCTGGTAACTATCAATCCTACATGGCATTCTATTTGGCAAGTGAGTTATCTACAATGGTAGAGAGGTGGTGGAGTGTTGATAAAGGCACACTCCATAATTTTGTTGCATGCCATGAATAGTAGAGAAAGGTAGATTATGGACAAGCTAAACTACTCCACTAGTATGTGATTGTAGGGTATCTATGCTTGATGTGAACATTCTCATCTATACTACTATAGATAGTTCACTCCATGGTTTTAAAATATATAAAAAGCAACATGGTTGTATGAATTCCATCTGGATTTTTTGACCACATGGTACTTAGTGCGTTGGTAGTACTTGCAATCTACCTCTTGGTGCAAAGGGTGCATAACATTGGTAGCAAACCTATTGTTATTTGTTTACTATATTGAGCTTTTGTAGAGACATTGAGTCAAGTGCAACATAATAGATAAGAAAAGTAGTCTCTTCCAATTTGGAGTTAGAATTGGATTTGGACTCCAATAGAGTTATTATAAAAGCCCTAGAAGAGGAAAAGTTGGCAAGGTGAGATTTAAATATGGACAGCTAAAGCTCTTCCATAGTACTCAAGGGTGAGATTTAAATACAGATTATTAAAGCTCCTCCATAGTACTCCAAGTTCTCAAAGAATTGAGCAATAGTCATCCTTCACCTTTTCCAAATCACCTTGTCCTTGTCATCCAAATTACTAACACAAGATCATAAAGTAGGATGTGACATGTAGGGGAACCCCTTTTACTTTCACAAAAACTCTATCATCTGATGTATTGGAGTAAATTCTTATAGATCCCTAGAATTCGTCGTAGGGTACTCCGTACTTTTACTCATAGTAGCAGCTAGTTACTTGCAATGGACAAGGCTCAAGAACACTAATTGTCATTACTACTCATGCATTTCATTAGTGCAAAAAAGAAAAGCATGATCCAATATACTCTCTTTCTTTCCATATTTAGATCTCACCTTGCCTTTTTCTTTTCTTTCCTTATATAGAAAGACTTTCAAGAAAATTCTAATTACAGCCAACTCCCTTTACAAGAGCATCTATTACAACAACCATTTTATTGTTGAAATTGGCTTGTGTCTATAACAAATATATTTGCTCTTTACAACAACAATTTGCTCATACTAGCAACATCCATCAAGCCAAAACCTACCTCTTATGACATCCATGCCTATAACAATCATAATCAACCTATAACAAGCTCTTTAACCCTCAAACGCCAAATGGTGCAACTCGTGGCCACAATATTCTACATGTACGGTGTTGTATTTGAACATGATAAGATTAAGATATTGAAATGATCTCCAAATGAGAGATGGTAGTTGAAGAATCTTCATGCCAAAAGTGTCAATCTTTTACACAGTTTTTGTATGCTATAAAGTAAAATACAGGCCCATATATACAATTCCCGATTGACGTCCAAGAGTTAACCCCTAAAGGACCAAGTGTCCGTTTGGGCGACACATTTTTCACTCTGACTTCAATTATCTTTCAATCCGCATGGTCAAAATTCACTAAATTTTTACCACATTTTCTCATATAAATTTAGAAGAAGATCCTACTATTACATTCTAAAAAAACATATCTTGACAATTTACAATCGATGGAGTGGAGATTCTTCTAAACTGCTTTGATCCTTCAGGGGTTAAATATCAACTGCTTTTTATAATAGGCAAATTTTGGTAAAATAAACACGTCTGTTGTAGAGAGAGCTGACTCTACTCTTGCCAAATCTTGGAGACAAATACTAAGTCAGCAAACCTAAAAGCCCACATACAATCTGCTTGAGCAACATCCATCAAGCCAAAAGTCACCTCTCATGACATGTATGCATATAACAACCATAATCAACCATGTCTATATAACAAAGTTGACTGTAATGTTATGGCCACACCAAATGTGGGAGGCGAATACCAAGTCAGCAAACCTGAAAGCCCACGTAACGCGCCCACGCGGCGGAGCGAACCAGGCCGCGGCCCACTTCGGACAGCGAGACCGAGCCCTTCAACGAAGCACCTGCAAAGCAAATCATCGCATCATCGCACGACCCTTTGTATTTCTCGCAGTGTGCGCACCGCGGCAATCCTTTCTCCCTGCCATTACCGCCCCGAATGCCTGCCAAATCCTATCAACTCCTCACGTCTCTCCCACGCGCTTTCAATCACGCGTTCTCACTGCCTCAAAAACTCGGATCAGGCGCCCAATCCTCACTCTTCAGGTGGGTTTCCAATCATTTTGCTTGTAAGGACCATGTGCCAAATTTAGGTCTTCATTCTGGTTTGAGTCTTCCAATTTTGTGGTGACAATGCCAGGAATGGGTTACAGATCTGAGAATTTCGGGGGTTTGGTGTTTTTCACGTCCATTTCTTGTTGCTAGTCAGGTTTCCATACCTGTTCCCAAGAGTATGTGTTATCGTAGTAATACATGTTATGATCATTCGACATTTTGTCCCTTTAGTTCAAGAAATGTGTCCTTGTGTATCATAAATGTAATTCGCTTTTTTGTTTGGATTTAGGTACGTAATCATCAGAAGTTTTTTTTTTTTTTTTGAAAAATGAGTGATGGAGTTTTGGGCAGATGGGAGAGATTTATTTCAAATACTGACCCTCTGAATATATCACAACCCAGCAGAATATGATTGTATTGTTATTGTATTTGGAATTGTATGAAGTCAAAAGAGAAGGTGGAATTTAGATAAACTTGATGCTAGTGAGCTGAACTTTCCCTTTCATGTGATTCTAGTCAACTAGTGGGTCTGTGTATTTTTTTCTCATGTGACGTTGAGGAGTTAAAGTGGAGAGGTCAAGACTCTTGAGAGGACAAGAGTTTCTAACGTCCAGGACATGTTGGTTTTTGGTCGCAGATCACACCGAGCTACTAGTTAGCAACGAAGGAGCGCAGATGTGTTGGTTTTGTGGGCTGGGACGCCGCCATTTACATCCGCCAGTTCCTCCCTCGCAACCACAGGTTGGTGCTGCAACAATGGCAATGGGGCCATACGCCGGGGTGGACACTTGCCTTCGTGGATTAGCGGGTGCTGCTGAAGGGTTCGGCCATGGCTCCATTGGTGGCTTGAATGGACAAATCTACCACGTCACCTCCCTGGCTGGTTAGTATGTTTCTCTCTGTCCCTTGGAAAGAATTCTATCGCCTCATGCCATAGGACACACCATACTTTTCTCTTTTGTGTTCCTTGGAAAGAATTACATCAGAAGAAACATGATCTTCTGAGTAAACCTCAAGCCATTTCTGAGTTATTTGTAAAGTGTTACCCCTCGCTTGATTTACTCTTTCCTCACTCTTGATAGCTATTAGATGAATGGAAGAGCTTGGTGGTGTTAGAACTGGGTTCAGCCGCCTTTGAGAATGAAGAGGTAGAGGTCATGTTGGACCATGATGAAGCGATTTTTAACCGATTATTGATTTTTAGAAGGCTGATTTCAATCATTCAAAAAAAAGAAAAAAAAGAGGTCAAAACCAACGGTATATTTGGCTTACTTCGAAAATAACTTCAACACTTCATGAGAGTTATACTGAACGACGTAAACCCTGCATTAGTATTGAAGCTGTGGGTCATTTCAAGGTTCCGGATAAGTATGTTCTTCACCTGGAGAGAACATATTCTGGTGGAGAATCTTGGATGATGGAGATTCATGTTGAAAAGAAGGGACCTAGTTAGAAGTACCTGCAACTAGAAGGCTTTCATGGTTGAGTCAGACATGTAGATTCTTCGCCTGGAGAGAATTCGGATGATGGAAAGTTGAAAAGAAGGGAACTAGTTAGAAGTACTTCTACTTGAGAAGGCCTCTGTGGTTGAGTCAGATAACACATTCTTCACATTCGCTTGACGTGTTTTTTTCTACAGATGATGGACCAGGCACACTCCGTGAAGGATGCCGCAAGACGCACCCCCTGTGGATCGTCTTCGAGGTGTCCGGCACCATCACGCTCTCCTCCTACTGCCGAGTGCAGTCGTACAAGACCATCGACGGGCGCGGGCAGTGCGTGCGCATCACGGGGAAGGGCCTGCAGCTCAAGCAGTGCGAGCACGTCATCATCTGCAACCTGATTCTGGACGGCGGCCGGGGACCTGATGTTGACGGCATCCAGATGAAGCCTGATGTGAAGCACGTCTGGGTGGACCGGTGCTCCATCTCGGATTTCGATGATGGCTGTATTGATATTACTCGGGAGTCCACTGACATCACTGTGTCCAGGTAAAGGAAAACTGGCCCCTTTGTGTGTTTTGAAAAAGCGTGTGATACATGCTGAACCTTTTTGTTAAGTGTATTGGAGTCTCCTGACATCACCGTTTCGAGGTAATGAATAACTGGCTCCTTTGAATTTGTGCATTTTGGAAGAGCGTGTTTTTCGTAACAATTTTTGTGATACATGCTGATTCTATGATATATGCTAATTTTGTGGTACATACTAAAGTTATTTTGTACAGTGAGGCAAAGATACCGTGATTTTTTTACCTCTTTTTTCCATTTTAGCTCTAAACATGATCCATGGTACGACATGACCTCTCCTTCTTCCTTCCCAAAGATACTTAAAAGTTCTAACTTGAGTTCAAGACGACCAAGCTCATCCTTTATTTGAAGGACTCTAGATGAGAGACCACCACGCTTTTTGATTGATCTTATAGCTATTAAGTGGTAGTATTATGAATGAAAAGAGGGGTATCTTGTTACTTTGGGTGACCATACAAACAACTCACCTATCTTGTGGGCAAATTACAGGTGCCATTTCAGTAGACACGACAAGACAATGCTGGTAGGGGCCGATCCGAAGCACGTGGGGGACCGTTGTATTCGGGTGACAATTCACCACTGCTTCTTCGATGGAACCAAGCAACGGCACCCACGCTTGCGCTTCGGGAAAGTGCACCTCTACAACAATTACACACGAGGATGGTCAGTGTACGCTATTTGTGCCAGTGTTGAGGCTCAGGTAAACATTCTCAAGGAGGAGTAGTAGAATCAAAAAGTGTCGCAGCGCTCCACTCAAGTATTTATCTATCATGTGTCGTTTGCCTGATTTGTAATGTATTTGTGAGAGAGAAGAGTTCTTGCTCTGTAACATGGGGTACTTTCGATATACATCGAAAGTTTCGATTTTCATCGAAAGTTTCGATTTTCATCTACATTTAAAGCATCGTTTCTCAGTTTTAAGCGTCCTTTCTTTGCAGATTCTATCTCAGGGATGTATTTATGAAGCTGGGAACAAGTTGAAAGCTTTCGAATATTACACTGAAAAGGTGACCGCTGTACCCACTTTCATTCTTTGTTCCTTGAGTAGCTCTTCCTGTACTCTTGCAACTTTCGCCAGATTTGCACTGAGCATTTACCAATTACAACTTCCTCGTTGACTGAAAATGAATCTGAATGAGCTTCATATTGCACTACTAGAGATAGGGCTGGGAATCTGCTGTGAGCTTGATTATGTTTGTTAGTCCTCAAGGCAGTATCAACATCTATAATAGCTGAAACAATCCTCAAATAGTAAAATCCCCGTGTCAAACTCCCTGTTCTCACCACCTAACTCCTAACCTTTGAGGATATCTCTAACATGTTAGTTATTGTGGTTTATTTGGAATTGCAGGCTGGTGACAAGCACTGTGAGGAATCAGGCAGCATCAGATCGGAAGGGGACGTGCTTTTGAGAGGCGCCCAAGGGCACCAACAGCACCCGGAGAAGGTGTTCCGGGCGGAGAGCTTCTACCCCTCATGGACTCTGGAGCGCGCCAACGATGCTCTGAAGAAGAAGGTTCCCAGCATTGCAGGCTGGCAGAACATCCCCAGACCCCCTGATGTGGCGCCAGGCCATGCAATGTCTTGAGGCACGAGATCTTTCCTTGCTAAGCATATTCTCTTGCCATCAGATTGGATGTTAGAGTATGTACACTTTTGTGTAGAGTGGGCGTTTTTTGGGGACTCGTTTTGTAGAAAGAAGAAGAGTAACGCTGGTCTTTTTGACGACTGTGAATTAAGCGTTTGTTGAAGGTAGTGGTAGGCCACTTGAACCTAGAGTCTGTTGGAGGTTACTACTTGTCTAGGTCCAAGTGGCCTTAGGTGTTTGATACCGTTGTTATGTATCTGATTCTTTTCAGGTACTATTTTGCAGTTGTCTGTTGAATTGATCTAGACACTGAGTAGTTGGAGGATTAGTACAATTAGCAGGGCTTTTTTCATGTACAATTGTGTTGGTTTGACAAAGAGAAAGAATTCAAATTTCTTCAGCTGACAGTTGGATCTGAGGTTTTTGTCCACTCCAAGAAACTGTTGTATGTTTAAGCATAATTTATGCCTTTGTTCTAGAGGAAGATTTTGGGTTGTTCCAAGTTATCACACAGAGATATTCTTAGAGGTTACAATATAGGCAGTTTAACAAAGAAGTTAGTTGCGAGTTGTGAAGGGAAGGCAACATTTATTGTTGGAGGACCACCAAAACTATCGTAGATTTTGACAAAGCCTTGAATATGGTGTAATCTCACAGGATGATGTGACGAAAGATGTGTCGTGTTCCTTGTAATGGTCAATGTACTCCCTAGTACGTGCAGAAACCTGCAAAATTTGTGCATGGTTCAAGGCTGAAGAGAGTACATTTGAACCTTCAAGTGGTCTAGTGTAACTTATGTGCTACCTGTTGAGAAATCAATGCAAGTGTAGACCTAGTCCACTGGAAGTAGTACAATGTTGAGAGGTGAGGTTGGAGAAGTTGTCAGATTACCTGTAATCCCTAAACGTGGACCGATGGAGTCATGACTCTCGACAAAGTACCCCATCGAGCTCTCCTTTTTCGAGTCGGAAGACATTGTTCACAGTAGACTACACATTTCTTATATATTACTATATTTTAAGTAGAAAGTTTACGATTGTAGTAGATGATGGCATATATGCACTACATGCCAAGTAAGATGTCATGAAAATTTGAAATTACTAAAATTTTTGAATGAATTCTTTATAATATCATGTTACCAAGAAGAATTAATATAAATCTCAACAAAGAGCACTGAAATTAGATTATTTTACAAAACGAGCCCAAAGAAACAATATTTCATGGTAATAGGTACTGATTTGTAATTATGTTAAAACTCAATTTCAGGATTTGTGAGAGCAAACAACATTCCAGCTTCCTTCCCTCAACAAAAGAACACAAAAATCGTAACCCATGCACCATGCAAGCCTTTTCAGAATGTGTCATCGCTTCAAAAGCTGGAGAAGAACCACGTTCAAATCTTTGGAAAAAGCACCGCCCCGAACCTCAACACCCAAAACTTTACTCTCAACATCCAAGAGGCATCACGCACTGTAAATTTAAGTTAGTAACAAGTGAAAGCTCACAGAGTTGAACAGTTCGCGGTCCTTGGATAGTTGTTTGTCTGTCTGTCTGTCTGTCTGTCTGTCTGTCTGTTGGTTTGTTGGTTTGTCCTCGCCGGCTTGTGAAAGCGAAAGATCGACGTTTTCGGAGCAAGGCGGTGGCCAACTTCTTCTTTTTTGGTACTTGAAAGGTTTCCAGGGAGATCTGTCAACCTCTCTCTCTCTCTCTTGCAGGAGCTTGTTCTTTGAGGAGAGCATTTGAGTGCAATCTTGTTGAGTTGGTGTGTTTAGGAGTGTTGGTGGTGCGGACATGGTGGCGGCGGCGATCGCATGACTCTTTAGTGTGTCGAAACTTTCGCGGAGAGACAGAAGTGTGTGTGTTGTGTGTGTGCAACTGACCCTTCTCTTGGTGTAGTAATGTAGCTCATTCGCAACCTCAAGAGTCTTTGGACATTTTTTTGCGGTAAGAGTCTCAGTGGTGATGTCTCTTTTCTGGCACTTTGGCTGTTGAAGGATGGAAATTTGCTGAAGAATTAACGTCAGTTTTTTTCCAGCGCACGTCTTTTTTGAAGGGGTTGTTGTGATCGTATTCGAAGATTGAGATGGTGTCGAAGTCGTGAATCTAGTTAGTTCTTCGCGAATTGGTGTCTTTTGGTTTGAGCCTGGACGATGCACTACTCTGGGAAATTTGCCAGCGTCCATGAGAGTCTTTGTGTGTGATGTAGTTGGTATTTGAAGATTGTCAGTTTAAACCTCTTTCTCTTCGGGTTGTAGTGGTATTTGAAGACCGATGTTGGAGACACAAATTTGGTTAGTTCTCCGCGAATAGGATTGCAAGTCATTGTTGTTTTCTGTGTGTAGGAGCGCGATGACGAAGGATGTAAGCCCTTCCGGCGAGGTGGGCGAGACCGCGGCCGCGGCGAAGGAGACGTTCAGCATTGAGAGCGTGGCCAGGCTGGAGGATGAGCAATTAAATGCAGCAGGCGCTGCGGAGGCTCCGGGGGTTCCCGAGCGGGAGGCCCTGCTCTCTGGATGGCGTCACCACAACGAGGTAGCCTCGCTGCAAGAAGTGAACTCCTCCATCTCCGTCCCGGAGGGCTCCTGGTACAAGAAGGCGTTCGCGTTCGCGGGCCTGGGCTTCATGGTGAGCGTGGCGTACATGGACCCGGGCAACTGGGCGACCGACCTCAGCGGCGGCGCGGCGTTCGGGTACACGCTTCTGTCCGTCATCCTCCTCTCCAACTTCACTGCCATCTTCTTCCAGTCTCTGTCCTTGAAGCTTGGGATTGTCGCGGACCGTGACCTGGCGCAGGCGTGCCGCGACGCGTACCCCAAGTACGTGGTCTACCTGCTCTGGGTGATGATGGAGATCGCCATCGCCGCCACGGACCTCGCGGAGGTGATTGGGTCCGCCGTGGCCATGAACCTCCTCTTTGGGCTGCCGCTCTGGGCCGGCGTGCTCATCACCGCGGTGGACACCATGTTCATCCTCGCGTTCGGAACGCGCAGCTTCCGGACTTTGGAAGTCGTCGTCTTCCTCCTCTGCCTCCTCATCGCCGGGGTGTTCGTCTACGAGCTCATCGCCGTGAAACCCGACTGGGTGAAAGTTGCCGCAGGGCTGTACCCAAAGCCGGAGATCATCACGGACGCGGATATTCTGTTCAACGCGATCGGCATCCTGGGCGCGACGTGCATGCCACACAGCCTGTTCCTGCACTCGAGCATCATCCAGACGCGCGCCTACCCGCGCACAAAGGAAGGGAAGAAGATGGCGGTGAAGTACGGCACGTGGGACTCCTGCCTCTCGCTCATGCTGGCGTTCTTCGTGAACGCGGCGATCCTCATCCTGGCCGCGGCCGCGTTCCACTACGGCCCGCACCAGAACCGCGAGCTCGCCAACATCAGCGACGCGTACAAGCTGCTGGCGCCGGCGCTGGGCGCCAACGCCGCGCGCATCCTGTTCGGCGTGGGCCTGCTGGCCAGCGGCCAGAACTCCACCATCATCGGCACGCTGGCGGGGCAGGTAGTGATGGAGGGCTTCCTCAAGATCCGCGTCAAGCCGTGGCTGCGCCGCCTCATCACGCGCTCCATCGCCATCGTGCCGGCCGCGGCGGTGGCCGCCATCGGAGGCAACAACGGCGCGGGCCGCCTGCTGGTGCTGAGCCAGGTCATCCTGTCGTTCACGCTCATCTTCGCCGTGGTGCCGCTGGTGCACTTCACGAGCTCGCGCGCCAAGATGGGCAGCTTCGTCAACTGCTGGGTCGCGCGCGTCGCGGCGTGGCTCATCGCGCTCATCATTGGCACGCTCAACGCATACCTCGTCGTGCAGTCCATTCGCCAGCGTTCCTTCGGCCAAGCCAGCCACATTTGAGGCCACTCGCCTCGCCAATGTGTCATGGTTTCTTGTCATTTGAGCAGGTTCCCTACTTCTTTCTTGACGCTGCTTTGCCTCTCAGACCGTCACACACACTACATTATTCTTTCTACTTTTGTGTTTGCAACACTAATCATGAATCTTAAACGCTCAATGTGAACAACCTCACTAGAGTTGTGACACTAAAAGCCAAGTCCAACTGTATTAGTCAACTCGAGTAGCTTCTATTTTTATTCTCCGACCCCTAAAATTTTGACAAACATTGTCATTTAATCTTCTCTGGCTGTAATATTGTTGTATTTTACAACAAAATCCTCTCTAAATTCCAAAATACCCTATTGTCCATGATTATGGCAAAATGGATTTCATCTAAGTTTTTAATGATACTTTCATCAAATAAATAGATTTGATACCCTCTTTATAGGACGCCCAAATGGTACGTTGTATTTATCTCTATTTGTTTTTCATATTCAAATCTACAAGCTAGGATATTTCTTTGTGATAACAAGATCAAGTTGTATACATCCAAGAGTGCAAGATTTTAAAGTAAAGATTCTCTTATATTTAGATTTTGCATCCCTACATTGGGCAATGTAACTTGAGCTTGGAGCAAGTAATATGAACAAAGCAAGTTCAATAAGAAGCTTTGATGAGAACGTACCCTCAATTTCTAATATCTCTCCAACATTTTGAGTAGTCCTAGGTAAAGCAATTGCATCCATTCAAACTCCTTCTGGCCTTGCCTTTGTGAGAACATGTTTCCACTTCCCAAGCCTACTTTTGATGCATGACAAGGCGATGTTTGTGTTATTATTTGTGTTGTTGAATTAAGTTTGTCGAAATGTCCATTAGGGAATTGCACGCACAAGATTAGCTCTTCAATATCTACAAAAGTGCACCGGAAATGCTTGTAATGTATGTGTTGGAAATCCACAAGTGCTCTCAATTACTTTATCTTTGATCATACTCACAATCACATTCTTTCTTGCGTAAAATGAGGATAGTTATTGCAAGGCCCAATAGTTTAGGTCACTTGAGTTAAGCACAGTAAGGGCTTGCGCGCATTGCCTACCTAGTCCGTCCTTGCAAAGGATGAAAAATGATTTTTATTTCAAGGATTTGCACCCCGCCATTTGCAACAAAGCATGACTACACGCCCATTGTATATTCTACTGAATTTTTTTGTATCATTTGTAACAAAATAGATACATTGAAGATGGCCATTTTCCAAATACAACAAATAACCAAGGCCACATCCAACCTCAATTAGATCTCCTTATCATATATTGGAATGCTTACCCATACCATGGCAATCATGCTTACTTGCACTATTCTACCACAATCGATCGAGAGAGTCAAATTTCATTGTCCCTCATTGTGTTGGGTCAAAAGACTATCATAAAGGCCTTATGCGTAAGAGTGTAAGGAGTTTTTTATTGCTTCATCGCAAAAAAAATTCTGAAGCTTTGCTACATAGAAAGATTAAATGCAGATACCTAATCCTTGAGTCCAAAGGGGATCCTATTTCCTATATCCTCCCTGAATAGCCACAGATTCCACTTTGGAGTAAATGTTTTTTCAACTTAATAATTTTATCAAAGATTATAAGAATAGGTTTTTAATGGCCATTTGCATAATTTTGATAGCATGACATGTCTTCAAAGAAGTTACCATTGGCTTCTTAATTAATGGTCATAGGCGCGAGGACATTGATGCGCATTTTAGTTACCTATTTCATTTCTTAAAATAAATAAATAAACATATTGTTTGGTGGACCTCATAAAGGCTTTCATGAACTTCCAAAAAAACACTAGCCTTCATTACAAAGTTTGTATAAGAGGTTGCCAACTTTAAAAAAAATAAAAAATAATCTTCAAATTTACTTATCATGATGAAGATAATTGATTTATAGTTCTTTAATATGGTTCACCAATGTTATCACAATTTGATATATAAGTCCAAGCAATTGAAAATTTGAAATAAATCTTAATTGTGCATATTAACACAATAATATACAACATCATCAATATAACAGAATCTTTGTGACTTTATAATAATGCTATTCCATGAAATATTAAGATTATTATTCCTTTTAGTTACATACTCATTCTGAATTTTACATCAAAATACACTATGTAAATCTTATATGTTTACTCCACTTAAAAGTTGTTTCTAGTATACTTTAATATTTGTCAATATCGATATGCATAAACTCACCTCAATGTTGACAAGCTCATACTTATCAATTGTATTTGCCTTTCCACCTATCTTTTATGCATACTCTATAAACTTGAAAAGTTCAACTCTTTTATTTATCACCAAAAACAAATGTAGATAGAATTCTCTTGAAGGGCTATCCGTAATCAAGGAACATCTAACTCGACAGGTTTAATTGCTCAAAGTCAAATGTTAGATGGAAAGGTGTGAATCGTGTTGTCGGTTTTATAGGCCATTCTAGAGGCCCACAAAGCCCCACCAACATGCTCCTTTCTTATACGTCTTTTGTCTTGTATGATCTTGGATAATATTCCAGCAAGTATTCCGTTAATCCTTTCTACAAGACCATTAAAATTTGAAGAAAAATCAAAGCATAATTGAAGAAAAATTCCATGATCAAAATAGTCCAAAAAACCTGTAGTATAATTGTTTTTTTAGGAAGAGTCAATTTGCCTAGTGTCTAGGGACTAAGTTCATATGTTAGAGGTAAAGTTATGTAGATTCTATGAAGAGTCTTGTAATTTATCATTCATTGAGGTCAATTTCATACTATTGTCTATTCTAACTTAACTAATTTGTCAATAAAGCATACATTCATTATTTTATACTCATATATATAAAGGTGATCAACACATAAAACATGCAATTCAACAATTTTGCACTCACCAAATAAAAGTGCACTTAGGTACAACGGCGGACATTGTGAACAAAAGTGGCAAAATTGCCAAAAAAAATGTTTTTCAAAGAAAAAAAAATGAGCTTTTGCAACAATATTATGTACAATCATGGTTGTTAATATTGGAAGCGATTTTCTGGCATTTTCAACTAATTTTTGGTGGCCCCTCGTTAATACTAGATAAATGTGTATTTAATATAGTTTCACAATATTTCAAAGATAGATTTGAAGGATTATTGTATACAAACAAGCGTAATCACAAAAAAATAAACTTTATACAAGGATTGGCAGTTGATTAAAAGATATTCTACGTAGTACATAATGCATACGATGGTGGAAACTAAGTATAGATGCTTCTACAAATAGACTTAGCATCAATAGTAAAAACACCTTTACTCTATAGGATTAATGACATAACGTCTTACATCACCGTTAGAATATACTACTCTTACACATACACTATATATCAATTACCATACACAACTATATACTCTCATAAAGGCACACTATCTACTCTATAGAATTTAGGGCTGCTTGCAAACGGTCGTCATCGATAGCTTTGGTTTGCATTGCAATATATTGTAGTATATGAGCCTTTGCCGATTGAAGAATGTGAATCCTGCTTTCAACCTACACTCCAAATACATTGCGATTTCTCCACCCGTTGGCCCCGGACATGGTTCTTTTCAGTGTGTCTACCCATGAAAAAATGCATGCATCTTTCTCTACCCAACTATGGCTCTCCCTAGATGGCTCCCAGAATGAATCCATGCAATTTGCATACCGTTGTGCAGAAGACCCATGTCCATCAACAAACCCCCTTTGGATGATGGGCCAATACCAACAAACATTTATCTTAAATCTCCATTGGTTTTTTCCTTCCTTAGTCACTTTTCCTACATAGAATGGTACACCGCCTTCTATGTCTGCTCGATCAACACTCAAGGCTACAAATTGTCCACAACGGATATCAGATTGTGGATTAATGGTGGAAATGGGTTGTGATTACCTTCATACATTGCTCCTTCTTCGGCGCACCCCTCAACATAGTTGCGCTCTGTTCATTGTGCCCTACGCAGTGCTTGATTAGAGGGTCTTTCTCTACGAGGACCAAAGTATCCTCGAGCCTCGGCATTTAGAAGCATGGCCACTACCTGCTCTACGACATTTACCTCGCGATTTTCTTCACTTGCACCATCCATTAAATCCAAAGATGCGCTTCCTGTAGGTCCGGTGTTGGAGAACTCTGAAGGCCAAAACGGTGAGGTACGATGCTCTTTGCTACGATCTTTGTGTGGAAATTGAGCTAAATAGAGTTTCAATCTTTCAGCCTCTACTTTTGCCTCACGATTCTTGTCCTCATGCTGCAACCTTTGAATGCACATTTGTTTATATGCAATGAAGTCATCCAGCGCCTTCAACTCCCGTTCGTCCGCTGCAAATACTTCCGCAAACGATGGTCGTTCATCCCTATTTGGCAACGACCTCAAAGTTTTCGTCCCTGCCTCCGGTCCCCATAGATCCTTGCAATAATGCTTGTGTTGTACTCGAACCTCGCGAGTTTCTTCTCGATTGTCCATATAGAATCGCATGTGGTGCGGGAATGTTATGCCCACCAATGAATCCTGATCTGTCAATAAGTGAGGAGTTATGAACAATTTCCAATCCCATACATTCTCTAGCAGCCGGGCGCTAACAAATGACTCCGTAGGAGATGTTCCTCGTTCTATAAGACTAATCATTTCCTTCAACGAGTCGACGTCCGACCACTTCAACGTATTTGATATACAACTGAAGCGTTGATCAATATCTTCGTCGGTATGGCCTATTATAAGAAAAGATAGTTCCACCTCCTGAAAAAACCCCAATCCCACCAATGTAGCATTTATCTCGCAATTTTCTTCACTTGTACCATCCATTACATCCAAAGATGCATTCACTGTAGGTCCCGTGTTGGAGAACTCTAAAGGCCAAAACGGTGAGGAATGATGCTCATTGCTATGGTCTTTGTGTGGAAATTGGGCTAAATAGAGTTTCAATCTTTCAGCCTCTACTTTTGCCTCTCGATTCTTGTCCTCATGTTGCAACCTTTGAATGTACCTTTGTTTACATACAATGAAGTCATCCAACGCCTTCAACTCCCGTTCATTCGCTGCAAATACCTACGCAAACGATGGTTGTTCATCCCTACTTGGCAACGACCTCAAAGTTTTCGTCCCTGCCTCCGGTCCCCATGGATCCTTGCAATAATGCTTGTGTTGTATTCGAACCTCACGAGTCCCTTCTCGATTGTCCATATAGAATTGTATGTGGTGCGAAAATGTTATGACTACCAATGAATCATGATCTGTTAGTAAGTGAGGAGTTATGAATAATTTCCAATCCCATACATTCTCTAGCAGCCGGACGCTAACAATTGCCTCCGTAATAGATGTTCCTCTTCTATAAGACTAATCATTTCCTTCAATGAGTCCACGTCCGACCACTTCAACGTATTTGATATACAACTGAAGCGTTGATCAATATCATCGTGTGTATGGCCCACTATAAGAAAAGATAGTTCCACCTCCTGGAAAAACCCCAATCCCACCAATGTAGCACATAGAGCAAATATATAAATGTTTTTGTTCTCACGTGTGCAGTTGTCCTCTTGAATTTGCAATGTTGGTGGCAAAAAGCCCTTCCTCCGCAGCACATCTCCTATCACTTACAACAATGTACTCACGACTTGGTTGCTATCGTGTTTGTGGTGAGCCCCAAACCACACGTTGCAATATAAACCAATCCCATGTACAAGAGCACCACACAGATGGGTCTTCACAAACCGGTGTTCAATGTTCTTCACAGTCTGACGCATCCTAGGTACCATGGTCGTGTTTTGGTCCATGCCATCCACTATGATGCACATGTACAACTCAGGGCTAATATAACACGACCTCTTGAATATCCAATAATGCCTACGTTCTTCCACCTGGTTGCGCAGATGCAACATAAACAACTCCTTTATTATTATCCTTGCATCCGCATTGGTGGTTCCTACCATGGCACATTTATACTCCCAACAATGATAACACTTTGAGAATCTTGAGAATGGAGGTACCTGAACTTGGGGATACTTGATGCACCACATCTTCCGGAACGAATTCATAGAAATAGTTTCTCCATTACAAATTCTCTTGACTTCTTCGTTCACGTAATTGAATACATCAAATTTGGTTGTATTCACAGGAAGGAAAATAAGAGGCACCACTTCGTTGTCACTCTTACGGCAAATACAAAGATGAGGTTGAGGACAACGAGCTTCATCGACAAACGATTTAAAGCAAGCCTCCGCCGCAGACATTCTAGTGCTCTCTCTGATCGAATCTGAAAGGGTATTGCGGTGAATTAATGTCACTCTTCCATATATGAGACAGTCCTTCTTCAATTGCTTAAAGCGCCTCTGTGAATATCCAACTCCAAGAGTGTAGTAAGCATTGCATACTTGTTTTCCATCTAACTTTGTTACAAACTTGTTTCGACGAGTTCCTTTCGTCCTTATGTAAAAAGAAAACCAACATCTGTCCCATCCACATATTTCGTATTGAAAACTCATTAGCCTATGCATTATATCGCATGTCCAATAGATACCTTGCTGGAATGTCCCTCAAACAATTGCGTTTGCATCCTCCTTGTGCCATTGCAATTTACACGCTTCTAAGCAATATCTTAGATGGTGTAGCTTCTGTCAATGATGGCTCTCTTGAATCTCTCCTTCTCTTATTTTGCATAGAATATGAACGACGTGCTGGTCTAATATAAGCAAATCCATCTATATGGGGCAAATCTTGGATGTTTCAGAGAGTAGATTGGGAAAACGGCGAATTCTCATATACGGCTTTTGAAGCATGACTACTGCGTCGAGACCTCTCAGTGGATCTTGGTGTGTTGATGAACTTAGGAAAATCAAACTCTGGGGCCATCACTTGTGTAGGCGCTATCTCTGATCCAATGTCACCATGGACACCTGTCATATCAGGTTCTACAGCCACTACACGTAACAAAGACCGATGCCAACGAATGATCAAGCCCACACACATGCCAAGGCGTTCTCTTACAATCTCTCCGATCCAATGCAATGCATCATCTACTCTAGTGATACGCACCGCTACCTCCAATGGAAATAACTTCGATCCATTCAATTCCATGCCATTTTTGAATGCATGCTCCCTGGTTGCTAAGCCCACCACATCTCCTCTCTCAGAAAGCAATTCTACCGCCCTTTCTAATTCAGATGACATGATCCCAACAGATCTCTGTTGCATTTGCCTTACACGTGCTGCTCGTACTAATCGAGCCCCCACAAAGCTATTGAAATGCATATTATCCTTTTGGATGTGTGGCCGTATCGAAGGAGTCTAAATCGTGCGGCTCTCCGTTATCACTATTGAAAAAATATGAACATTATGGCTGCACATTAGTCAAAATACATGTACTAATTGTTAACCTTCAAAGCACCATTTATCAGATAAAAGATATGTTTCTAAACACATATTTACTATTCAAAATATAATGATGATAATGGACATTTTGATAAAACAGCTTTGAAATGATAAAATTAAGAATTTGTAGAGCATGAACTCCTTGCACGGAGTCTTTAACCCTGAAGGTACAATGACAGTTTTACACCAAAAACACTTCAAAATTGTTGGATGCCAGTGCAATGAACAAAAAAGGAAACAAAAACTTTTATTTCTAGTTTTGACCGTAGGATCTTAATAAAGACTTATTAAGTAATACGTAAACAAAATTTCATAAACTTTGACCACACGGATTGAAAGATTATAGTGTTTGAAGTCAAGCATATGGTTCATTTACTTCCCTACGTGCAGTGGATTGCAGAGTTTGACTTCACTTGGTGTCAATTTTATTTTTTACACAAGGTCTAAATCCATAACCATCTTGTTAAGCATGATGTTAGTTCCTTGTACAACAATTTTTAGAGGTAGAAAACGGGTGTAGCATATTCAAAACAACTGTGCAAAGTGTGGAAGTTCGGAATTTTTTTAATTCACACTGTAATTTTATGTGAACTTAATATGTTTTAGATTGGTAATCCAAATGGTCAATAAGAAGGTTTACACCACATATTGTTGTGGAAAAAATAAAAAGAGAAAAATAAATAGATATCTAGGTTTTAATTGGAAAACAAGAAGTTTTTTTGGTACCATGCTCAATATTGACTGATAATGTGTGAAAATGTTTGGGAAGGTTGGTCCTTAAAAAAAGTGATTTTTAGGAGATGTGTGAGGAGTGGCTCCGTGTTTTCTGGTGAGGTTGGACTTGGGTGTTAGGCGCAAACAAGGGTCACAAGAGCTTTGAGAGCTGTTGAGCCTCATTGTAGATCCCGCTTTGTGCACCCTCTTTGTTGCTAAGTGGACTTTAGCATTGGTAGATTGTTGGAAGGGATCAAAGCTTTAGATCTGGCTAACTTGCAGTTGGATAGGTGATACATTGGATTTTAGAAAGTGCTGGCGAGGATCTAAGCGGGCTCGGTGTTGGAACAGCCTAGATCTAGTTTGACAAACACCTACTTACAACCACAGGCACCAAATCTAGATCTAGCTACCAGACAATGTTATACCACTAAACGTCCAGATCCCCCAGGCCGGAGGCAAGCACAACAGCAACAACATGCAGAAAACACAATGCAAGTACACGAGAACAAGATACACATGCGACACAAAGCCATGTAAGTATCACTTGACCACTTGTTATTTCGCATTGTTTAAAAGCTGCTTGCATGGGATGGATGTTAGGATTTCCAGCCCTAGAGTAGAAAGCACACAAAGCTCTGCCAAGACAAGACTTGCAACATTCAACATCGACACCAACAAGACTGGACACACCTACAACGACGGATACAAGATCCGAGCAAGCATTGAAGAAAAACGACACACATAGATAAGAATCAACAAGATCAAGCCAATGAGAGTGCACAATATATTCAACAACATTAGAAGATGCGCCAACATTCAGCGCTGCAGACACAAGCAAACACACGTCCAACTCCAACAACAAAGTGTCGGAGACCCTAAAGCACCCACGAAAAAATCTCCAGCACAGGGGAGAGCCGCATCAACAGCGACTGGCGAGCTTGAGCGATGCACCGAAGCCCCGACAAAGAAACACACAACAGAAAAGAGAACGTCAGGACCAACAGCAGAGACACGGGTAATAGAGACACGAGCAATAGAGACACGGACAGCAGAGACACGGGCAGTAGAGACACGGACAGCAGCAGAGACAGCACAGACCCTAGCCGAAGCTAGACAAGAAAGTGCAATAGGAAATTGGGAAACAATAGGAGCAGCAACAACTGAGGCAGCCAGAATAACAACAACAGTAGAAGGAGAAGCATCAAAACAACACCAATACCTACAACCCCAAGCACACCAACGCCAACCCGAACACAAGACATCAAGACACCATACAACAACGAGGTACGTGAGCACTAAGGTAAGAACCCTAACCACTCTAGCATTTCTGCCGCTCTTTCTATGCAAATCCTTTCCCAATGAAAAATGGTGCAGCATAAAAACCACAAGAAGGTGCTACCAATCGCTACTGCAACAGAACCCTAGCCGACACAACAAACGAAGCAGTGTGAGAGCCAACCCTAAACTACAACAAGATCAGCAACGAGGACTTTCATCAACTACATCCACCAAAAGACAACACACCACAAGGTATATAATACGCTTACACCCCACTATCAAATCCTCTTACTTAGTGCTACCACACACATACTCTCTCTCAGCTCTTCGCGACCAGACCCCCACTTACACACCTCAAGAGAAGAACAGGTACCTGAGGAGTGAACGCCAAGAGGAGGAACCGTCGTGCCAACAACTCTCCAGGACGCCCCCCACCTGTGAAGTTTCACTTACTCCTCTTCTGCAGATCTTAATGTCTTGTTTTCTGTTTGATATTAGACTGACTAATGCACACTTGATGCTGACACTCTCCCCCCAGATCTCGCGATACCTACAAGAAGTCAAGCGACACGGATTAGAAGACGCTCATACGGACCAGCTGAGGACAAAGAGTAGAAGAGGCCACACGCATACACACGGAGGTCAGCAACATTCACACAAGACAAGACAACAACGCCGAACTCTACTCGTACCAAGGACGGCGTACTCTACACCACCAACAGATGGGATCGGAGGCCAAGGGCATCTAACGCTAGAAGATCCTCCCACGAGGCAACAACTTGCAACCCACGTCCACACTGCAAAAGATCAGTGCAGAAGGACGAGAAGACCACACACCAACCACCACAGAAGCACCGGCAAGATAGAGAGCAACGTATGGAGGATAACACCTGTAAGAAGCACCGGCGGTAGGAGCTCGTCGTACCAGCACACGTTCCACAGCATCATAAGCCCCGAACTTACACAGTTGAAGAACGTTAGTCCGACGCCCATAACCCTGCAACCTCTGAAGCGGGACTGCCCCGAATCACTGACGCGCCGTTACGACTCCTGCAACGGAACCCTGCAACCTCGGAAGTGGAACCGCCCCGAACCATCGGAGCGCCGATACTACCCCAACAACGGCTCGGGACCCAGGAGCGCGCAGTCGAGAGCAGACAGCGAAGGAACCAGCAACGGCTCCGACAATGCTGCCAAAACCGAGGAGGAGGCAACCACTGAAGTGAGTACAACACTACCCGCAAACGCTACGTCCACGGGAGCCCGTACCTGACGGGAGCACGTGTACCGGTGCAGCATTTGGGAAAAGTATACGAGAGCTGGGCAGTTGCCAAGAACCCTTGCAAATAGGAACCGCGGATACGATTCTGGTAACTCCCAGAATGAGAGTCATTTGGAAGTAAATGCAACTGCATCTTTTTTGCATCTTTTTTTGCATCTCATTTGTGGATCTACTAGGTCAATTTGCCAAAAACCGAGCAGCCACCTAAAATCGAACCCTACTAATTTATATGAAACCGAGCACACCACCACTTAAAGTGGAGTCCACTCAATGCTTATGTCTTACACACTAACTAGGTGGCTTCATTTGATTAGACAATTCTTGTCCACAAGTAGGTGAGCATGCTATGGGGATGAGGAAAGAAAGTGCACAGTTTTTTGCCCCACCTATGTCCCATTATAGGCATCTACTTGTCTTCCACTTTAGAAATTCATAATAAATAAATGATCAATTAGAAAATTATGATTCAACTTGGACACTTATTCTACTGTATTTGCTAATGGAAAAAATTTCATGTTCCACTTTTGTGGAGTACTATGAGAACCTCTTAAATGCACGGGAATAGGCTGGTTCACCTTAGTACCTGCCACAAACCATTGCCCATCATTTTTTTAAAATTATATTCAATATGCCTTTTACACTTGACAAAAATTGAGCACCAACTTTCTACTAGGTAATTCCATAGTACTCGTTTGTATCAATTCAATCACCTTATCACCAATGCCCGCATGCGTTCAATCATATAGGGAAGTGATGTCATAGAAAATCAATTAATACATGATTATTACCTGATTGTAATCTTGATTCAAACTATAATTTTCCATTCATATTAATAATTTACTTCTAACCACACGTCCTCAACTTCAACTTACTCCCATGAACGAATTCTCAAAACAAAAGCTAAAGTTGAACCCTACAACTCAAAAGCTTCTTACAATCCATCTTATAACTCATAATTAACTCAAACCTTTTGACTTAGGAGTGCGAATGGCCATGCCATGTAATGCACACAAGCAACCCAGCAATGTAATGCATGCATTCTTCATATTTTCTTTTCATTCCTGCGGTTTCTGAAAAGTAAAAAAAAACCATCAAACATGCCGATTCTCGAATATTGTCAGAAACGATCACTTTCTTAAGAGGCAGCACTGATAGTACATGTATCAGATTCCTGCGAAGCAAGGTGCTTCCTGATTGCCGTATTAGCAGCCTTGAGAGTGGTCATGTCCTTACAGAACGCTTTTCTTATGTAACGTGTCGTATACTGATTTCCAAAACAGGGTCTGATCAAGTAACTTTCTTCGCCAGGAGACTCCTCATCCTTGCAATGGGTTGTTGTTGTTGGTGGAAGAACCCACGGCCTGGTACTACGGCAACACCAGCTTTTTCAATGAGATCTGTCACGTAATCCACCTGCAAAACCACCACACTTTCCTTAAGATTCATGGGCTACTCATATGTGCAAATCACAAGGAGCCAGGGTGACAATCTTTACATTGCTTAGTGGGTATCCTTGTGGAAGTTCGGCGAAGACGAAAAAGGAGCCCTCAGGTTTTAGGAAACTGTTGGAAAATCCCGCATGGCGAAGCATTTCACAGATGTAGTCTCGTCTCCCTTCATACTCCTGGTGGCATCACCCATCACATTCTTGAGTATTAGTGGCATTGGCACCATCTGAGAAAGTAAAAATCTTATCAAATCAAGAAAAGTTCAACCTCACAAGGAGCTTACTAATCAACATTCTTATGTCATGAGGAAGCTTAGCCAGAGCATCTTGTGACCATGAATACCAAATTCTCATTGTATCTGAAACTCACTACATCTGGTTCAGGTGATTAACTAAAACTGCATCATGAATCATTTTTAAAGTACGTCTCTTATTCATTTCCAGAGGTATGAATAGTAGTCAGTATATTCTTAATGTGTTTTCTTTAGCTGTAAGTGAATATGAACAAGAGGTAAAATATAGATAGCTTCAATTTAACAGATTTCAACAATAATGATGTTGTTTTCATGTGCTGGTATTCAAAACCATTAAATCGATTTCCTTTTTGTTCATTTTACATGATGTCATCCCATCTTATTCTATTGCTTAGCTCTTCAATTACAAATTAATTCTTTTTCTCTCAAACCGTGCTGATTCTAAACATAACATATAGAGCTTCTATGTTAACAAACTAATGTCTTAGCACAAAAATGTTGCAATATGTAGTATATAAGTAAGTACCCGTTGACCCGATGGGCGCAAGGAATGTGTATTTTGCACAATTACAAAATTCTACCGCACGCCGCAATGTTCAGAAGCTTCAAAGGAGCTTCAATCTTAGGCTTCAGGAGCTTAAGATTGTACTATATTATATAGATAGAAGATTAGACAAGAACTTTTGGTAGACATTAAATAATAAGGAAGATTCTCCAAATTTTCTTGAGACCGGAGCATGCATTTATGAGGTTTATAGAGCAAATATATATAGTATCTTATTTGCAGCAATATTTGCTAAGATATTTCAATGAAGTAACTTTTAATAAATTCATTTGGTGTTTCAGAAGTTCGTATATTTTAATCAACTTTTTCTCTGTTGCATTGTTCGATTAATTAAAGGAACTATATTTTGAATGTCACAGATAACGCAATGTTCAGATGAAATTGATGAAATTGATGATGATAGACCTTTCTTAGCTGCATGAAGAAACTCGGTGTGCTTTGAAGAGCCACAAGAGCTGCCTCCTGAAATGGGGCAGGGGCAGAATCTGTCATTTTTACGTGAATGTTTGAAATAGCAGCACTTATAGGTGCTGGTGCTATTGCCCAACCAACACGCCATCCTGCACACACCAGCAACCTCAATCAAGCCACAAAAAAGAAAAAGAAAAGGTAGAGTAGCAGAAACTCTGGTCTAGGAAAGAAATGTTTTGGTTCATGGTGTATTGCTTCGATGATTAATACAGGTTATGGTTGCGAAATAAATGAAAAAATGCTCGGATAGAGAGAGAGCCACGCACCAGTTACACTGAAAGTCTTGGACAATGAAGAAGTCACAATAGTTCGTTCTTGCATGCCTGGAAATGAGGCTACACTCACATGCTCACGTCCATCGAACAAAATGTGTTCATATACCTGCAGATAGAAACCACACTCAGAATTTTGCTTTTTAATCAATTGAAGCATTTTTGGGTGGTATACATTCCAAGTACCTCATCAGTGATGGCCAGGCAGTCATACTTGCAACATAATTCTGCTATATCCGCAAGCTCCCGGGTGCTGAACACTTTCCCTGTGGGATTGTGAGGGCTGTCACACAACCTTGATATTAGCATACTCCTCACTTGCCAAATAGATTACGATCGTGCTTCTCATAAGTACCTGTTGATCACAATGGCTTTTGTTCTTGAACTGAAAGCTCTTTCCAGCTCTTGAAGATCCAAACTCCAGTCGGGTGGATCCAAAGAGACATATCTCTAGTTCATAATACCACGTTCAGTAAGCTCCAAAACTGGACAGTTCAATTTGAGCCAGCCAGATTGTTTTTGCAGATAAATGCTTACAGGAGTTCCGCCTGCGAGTATGATACATGAACGATATGTTTCGAAGGCGGGGTCCGGAAGGATGACCTCGTCCCCTTCCTCCACCACTGTCCCATTACAATACAAGGTATTTATTCACAAAACTGAAAACAGATCAGGGCCACTTGTAGAAGAACGAAGCTGAACATGTGAAACTGAATAAATTATGGAAGCATTTGAGGTAATATCTCATATACTTTTAGAGAATTGCCATTTCCACGCACAATTCTACTATATCCAGCAAATCACGTAAGGTAAGGTGCTCAATAATGGCTCAAAATTCAGCACGGGAAAATCCATAGTGAAGTTAACAATGCAAGCAAAGCAATTATTGTGCATGGGGAAAGTAAGTGGAAGTATAGAGCAAGTGGAATCATCATTTTTGGACTCTTTTACAATTTGCTATGAATTTTTGAAGCTGGTGTTTCTAAAATGGTGCCCAAAAATGCATCCACTTTCACACCGTATGAGCTTTCGAAATCCTCTGCCAGTTTTTCACAAACGCCCTGCACATGTCTGCGAATCCAGGTCATGGAATATTGTGCATCAATCCTACTAACAAGCCTAAACTAACAGTGAAAGATGACCTTACCGATATTGGTTGAAGTCGCTCCGGATGGCAGCAATTGCAGCCTCCTTGATTGCAGGTGGAGCTGGAAAGTCAGGAAACCCTGTTGCTCGCTTCATGTCAGAGTCCGAGTCCAAGCTAATAGCAATTTCGTATAAACTGGAATTGTGGAAGACATGCAGATGTGTTCATGGGTACCGATGAGCTTCATTTGCAAATTTGAAGCTTCCAAGATTGAACCGTACTAACTCTGAGCGGAATTCAAAGGATAAGGAGGAACCTTCGGCAAGATTGATGGCATTGCAACGTTGCGCAAGGAACGACAGCTGCTGAATTGGAGAAGGAGTGAACGAATGCGCGCGCTTCGCAAGAAACGAATTACGCCCCGCCATAGCCACCAGAATTCAAACCTGGACTGAGAGAGACTGAGAGTGACAACTTGGGAATATGACGTGTAACTTACTGGACGATGAAGAACCACCGAATGGATGCACGGCGATGAAAGTAGCCGGTGATGATTCTAAAGGTGCAGCAGGCAAACTGGGTAGGGACTGACGAAAAGGAAAAAGTTGCGCCTGCCCAGATCGGTGGTAACCACCATCGCTCTTTACATGCTCACAACTGGAGCTTGGGTACCATCGCTTCAACTGCATTCCATGGACTTGGATCCAGCCGAAACGATCCGATCCATGCAAATTCTTGACATCACCACATTGCCGTGATCCAACGCATCGGTATGTGAGAGAGAGAGTTGCATCGAACTCGTGCATTGATACAGCTGGGTTCATGAACAGGGCCGTTCTTATCAAGAGTTTGCAAGAGGTGAGAGAGCACTTGGTCAAGATCGCCCCTTACCCGCCACGGCAGCTTCGGCATCAACGCCATGGATCTAAAGAAAGTTCTGGATCAAACAGTCCGAGAATTGTGAGCATCGAAGACATGTGTATTTCTGAACAAGTAGACATAGAAGCTATCTCGAGATCGGATTTCGAACGTTGTCATTTGATACTTTTGTTCGTTCCTAATCTTGTCTGCACGCCAGAGCATCTTCGTGACAATGGTTGATGGATGTGGATGTGGATGTGCATGGCAATAGGAAGCGGGAAGTGAACAAGAAGGTGCTGAAGGTGCCGGAAATCGAGATGAAAGTGAGTCGGCACCTAGTTTCTGGTTTTTTGCTTGTAGAATTGGCAGCTTTCATCAATACGAGAGTGTGTCAGTGAGATCATGGGTGCGCATTGATTGCTGGAACGTCTGATTCTTCTCTTTACTGTTCATTCGTCCCTGCTATTGATAGCATATTCATCGCCATTGCGTTTGACCTGGCTGGTGGAAACATTCCTTTGACCGCTTTTAGGTTTGCGAGGCCACGAGCAATGAGCCCTGGGGTCCGCACGGCACTATCATGGGCGACATTGCCCAAGCCACCCGAAACCTGTAAGTTGCCAGTATTACTTGTTATCATTTTCTCTTGTATCGATATGCGAGCATGGATCTTGAGCCCGATTCTATTGCAGACAGGAGTATCACCTCATCATGGGGGTTTTGTGGAAGCGATTGCATGATTCGGGGAAGAATTGGCGGCACGTCTACAAGGTGGGTGTGAAGTAGTTGCTCTTCCCGTGGTTTCCTCTCGTATCAATTTTGCACTCCCCGTGGTTCATTAGGTCTCTAAATACTGGAAACCTCTCCAAGATTCATTGACTCTTGAGGTTTGAGTTTGAATAATGGCACTGGACAGACTCATGTACATAGTAGACACAAGTTGGTTCGTTGATTTGGCTCCTCAATGACTGATGGTGCTTGCCAGTCGCTAGCAGTGATGGAGTATCTCATTGCCAATGGAGCGGAGCGCGTCATCGACGAGCTTCGGGAGCAAGCCTACCAAATCCAGGTAACTTCCAACTGCTTCAGATCTGAACCACACTTGTTTTCGAATGATGCAGCAGCTAATGAATCCTGTCCACGGCAGGCATTGTTGGACTTTCAGCATATCGAGCCCAATGGAAAAGACCAGGGAATCAATGTGCAGAAAAAGGCAGAGAGCGTGCTGGCCCTCATCAATGACCGTGGCAAGATTCGCGAGCTTCGGCAGAAGGCTGCTGCCAATAGAGACAAGTAAGCGAACACCCTCCGAAGCTATGAGGGACTGGAGCATGTGAACTGTATCAGCAAGCATTGCTGGCTGTGCAGATACCGAGGCCTTTCCAGTACAGGAATGGCATTCAAGCCGACCTCATATTTAAGCACCAGCGGAAGCTACGATGACGAAGAACAGTATGGTGGAGGCTCAAGCACCAAAGCACACAAGGACGATGTTGACGGCACTGTGGCTCAGGAATCATGTCGGTCACAACGACCAGCTGAGTTGAACAGGTCTGAAGTCAACTTGGTTTGGTCACTACAGTCTCTCGATTTGAGATTCTCGGCTCTGTTTCCAATTAGTTCCGCTTTTGATACAACTGATGCTAAGGTGTCTAACAACATGCGAAGTCTTCAGTCGGGAGCCAGTTCTAATCCAAGTCAGGATGACTGCAGTTGCGGTGAGAAGGAGCAGAATGACTTCTGTGCTTCTTCGAAAGGAGGCGACCGCAATAGCGACCGAGGGTCCTCTACGGACGGGGACAGGAGTCATGATATCGACGGTTATCGCCAGTACACCAGGTAATTCCCTGCTGACTATGCTAGAAATTGCCTAAACACACATACAACAGTTCGTAGTTGGTCTTTGTCAAGGAATGATTATGTCATCCTGTGAAGTTGCTTGCTTGCTTGCTGCTGTGTGTGCCAGGGCGCCAGGGAATCAGGGAGTGGTGGCAGCCGTAACGCGAGCACAGACTAATCTACCGCAGGCAAGCTCTGGACCCACACCTCAGCTCTTCTTCACCATCAATCCTGCAACTGACCACTTCGACGATGATTTCGATCCGCGTGGAACCTCAAAGCCCTCAGGTCCTTTAAGTCCCTCTCCCTCTCTCTTCCTCTAGTGTCAATCATCATCGAAGTCTTTGTCTCAATTATCTATCTGCAGTATTTTCTTAGTCAAGAGTCATCGACACTAACCGATAATCTGTGCCACTAGCTCTGAAGTGTGTGAGTTGTATCAATGGATCCAACTGCAGTGCCAGTCGCCAAGGATGAGTCTCGCATTCCGAACCAGAACGCTGCCTTGGAGGACTTGTTTGCAGATGTGAAATTCCAAGCATCTTATCCTCCTGCGATCACGAGCGTGAGTACGCAAGGCATTTACACCTGAAAATTTTGTAATGTGATCCACGTTTGTATAGTGATTAGTGAAGTTGTGGCCAGGGTTGTCATACTGGACGGACGTCCGGTACGCCCGTCCGGTAGAGCTAGGTAAAAAACAGGCGACGTGGCAGCCATGTGTGAACTAAAGTGATGCCACGTAGGATAAAAACTAAAAAAATGAATAATTGATTACATAAAATAATATATTGGCCGCAAGAATGTGTCCGGCCAAAAAAGTAGGGGCGGGGACATCACCGCTCCTAAATGGTAGGGGCGGAGACGTCACCGCCCCTCCCCGCCTAATTTAAGAATCAGGATCTTTGAACGGCCATATCTAACTCAAAAATAGTCCAAATCAAGCGTGTGATATGTTTTTTGGCATCTACGCAAAATTTAGATGCCAAATCACACCTCAAACGCTTGATTTGGACTATTTTTGAGTGAGTTATGCCCATTCAAACATTCTGACTCCAAATTTAGGCGGGAAAGGGGCGGGGACGTTAGGGGCGGTGACGTCTCCGCCCTAGTGCCACGGTGGCGTGACACGTCCGTATGTGACGTGGCGATCATTGTAAAAATTTCTTACTTGTAAAAAATTACTGGGCGCTCTTCGGGCAATCCGTCCGAAGCGTCCGACCGTGCTGTCCGGACCGCCCGTCCGGATGTTCCGTCCGATCACCTCAACCCGTCCGTTATGACAACCCTGGTTGTGGCTGCATTCTCTTTTGCAGGTATCAGATCTCTAAGCTCCAACTGCGTTCAGTCAGGCTTTCAAAGCGAGTTCCGTGCCTACTCCCGTGAACAAAACTGAGTTTCAACCTTTCGGTCAGATTGATGGGACATCATTCGACAGTTTCAATCCTTCCTTTGCATCCTTCGACGAGTCTCCGAAACCAACCACTGAGGGCGTACTACTTCCCAATGGTGGAGCCCAGAGTAACGAACAGGTCCCAGTCGATTTCTTCGACTCCTTTAATCCGTTTGCTACGAAGGATCATGTCATGGAAGCGACTCGGAACTACCCCTTCGTGTCCACCACTTCCTCAGCTTTCTGGGACGACCCTCTCATTGCCAGTCTTGTGGACCTGTCGATAGGTACGGTCCTCACAGCTTTTAAAAGATATATACTCCGTATCTATTATTGTCGAGATTGCTAGATTTCATGCTATTTATGAGCAACGTACTGACAGAATAAATGATTCAGGTTATTGATACGAATGATTCGATCAGGTTATTCATCCGATTCTCTTCAAAGCTATTATTATATAAAAATCCTGGATTTGATATGATCTGGGTATCAAGCAGGTCCGAAGAAAGACCAGCATTCATCACTTAGCATGAACGAGATTGCTTCGAGCGCAGCAGCTGATAGTTTGCAGTTGAGGCACATGAACAGCAGTATCGGCTCAGGTAGTTAAGCTTACTTGATTGTCTACATTGATTAGCCAGTTGAGGTTCACCCACTAACCGTGCAAGTAGATCTGCAGGGAGATTCATGAGCGACTTACCGAAATCAAGTTGAGGAACGTGAACATTAAAGTGCATGTATCAGAGCATTTCATTTTGACTCTCAGATTCTCACACTGTAGATGTGCAGTTCTAGCATAATTGCTCGGTTTCAATTCATGCATCTGGACCATGTGACGGCGTAGTCCCAGCCCGGGGAGGGAGCTTCAAGACTCTCATAGAGGCATAAGTGGTATTGTTGTCCTGGTCTAGAAGAATAGGCTGACTCTTAGTGATTATAATACATGTTTAGATTCGTAGATCAAATTTTGTCCGCATGTGCAGAAACAGCAGACTATTTCCAATCCCCCTGCTCGAATATTAAGTTTATTGCCGACATTCTCTTTGGTATTCGTACTCAATTCACGTTCATGTATTGTACTGAGCTTATTGAAAAATATTGTGATATTCCCGATCATCCTCAGTCCCAGATGGAATCAATCGACAGGGTCCACCTAGCAGATACACAACCGACCTCTCCTTAATACAGGCCGGCACACATGGCAAGATCTCTGACTAGTTTATATTCTTGGCAAATCGAAAGTAGATGTTGCTGACTTATGGAGCTCATGCGTCCTCCTGACCTGACAATACAAAAAACGCGAATATTCGCCTGTCATCGGGCTTGGCATCCTACTAACCGATTCTCATGTGATGACAAGATTTGTTGGGCGTCTCATACTTCTGCAACTCTGACACTAAGTTAAAGGTTTTTATCGAATCCATGATCCAAACCCACTGTCAGGACGAAAGAAAACTTGTTCGAAAAACTGTCCGGCAGGCTTTCTGGTCGCAAGGCAACCCCGAGCGAGGCTGCATGACACACAACATCGGTATAATGAACGTATGTGCTTACAATCTGATGGCCTTGCTGATATCAGGGCTGTTTCCAAGGCGCTGCGAATAAGCTTCTCAGGTGCAGATCTTATCCAACAGTAAAATTCCCCACAAGCAGGACGTCGAACGAATACACATAGCATTTCGTGATCAGCTGGAAAGTGCTTAAACACCCGGGATCCAAATAGCCTGCAACCAAATCATAACCCGAAGCTCAATCCTCCGAATCAATCCGCCGAACTGTGACACCGTAATCCATGTTATCTAGAAGCACGCATACTGCTTTCAAGAATGCAAATTATCATGGACAATTACCGGGAGAGCAATTCTGCTTCTGTGGTCACATGGGTCCATCCAAGCTGAGTTTGCGCAGAATATTGTCTGCGAAGCTTCCAGAACCTGGAAGCAGACCCCAACTAGATGTAAAGTGGGACATTCCCACCCCAACTGATGAACAGTTAACCTGAACCCTAATTTCTGTTAAACGCGCAAATTACGAGGTCTGTTGAAAGTGTTACTTGGGCGATGAGAGCTCAGATTTAGATTTTACTTTTTTTGGCCAACTTCGACATGGGGTGGTAATTCCAGTTTTGGGGTTCGCTGCTTTTACTTTGGCAAAGTAAAAGCATATTCATCTTTTTGTTGGTATATAAATTCATGTGTGCTCAGGCCTTTACATTATTTTCTGTATTTCTCCTCCATTTCTATCGTAGGTTATCATTGGTTGTTGGTCGACGATAGCTCATTTGTTTTTTTTGCGAACTTCGACTAGTTGTTGTGAGATCATCATGCCTTCCTCGCAGATTCTGCCAATGCTCTATGTGGGGGACGAGATTGCCGCTATTGCACCCGAGGTGCATGCGTTTGAGTGTGTGCTGAACATTACAGAGGAGGTGCCGAAGAGTGCCCTCTTGGAGGATAACGTTGTTTTCCAGCGCTACCCAATCTACGATGTAGATGGCGGTGAGGAGGAGCAGGCACAGATGTTGAGCTTTTTCCCCACCACTTGCACGACGATTCAGCAGAACATGGAGTTGAATCGAAAAGTGTTGGTGCATTGTGCCGAAGGGAAGCAACGCTCTTGCACGGTTGTTGGGGCGTATTTGATCCAATCTCTGGGTCTCACAGTTCTGCAGGCCAAAGAATATCTTCTTGCAAAACACCCACAAGCATTTGACTTCGGAAGTGGTCTCCACTTTGAACAGGCACTTGAGCACTGGGAGAGGGCAGTAAGATTACCATCCGATTCTGCAATTTCGCTCGGGGATTGATAAAAGCCAACGCGAATCATGCAACCTTCGGCTGGATCTCCACAGTTCTTTACATAACAATTTTCTCTCAAGCGTGACAAATTCTAGTCTACTAATTAGTAAATTCAGAATGCTAGAATCAGTTAGGCTCAATTCTAGCTAGGTCACTCTTACGTACTGTATAACCAGGCTTCGGTAACCTACAAATCATGTACGCACACTCATTAATATGAAGTAAAGCTGCCAGAAAAATTGACGATGATCATATGGGTGATTCGTTCCTGCGCTTCTTTTGTGAGACTCAGGTAATTAGGAACATGAGAACTGAGAGGGACACATGACTCATTCGGGACCCCCGGCCATGGCCGAACCTCAAATGTTCATATGTTGTACATACAAGGCGACTCATAGGTGCGCATGAGTGACATCCATGGCCGGGGTCCCGAATGAGTCATTCTACCCTGCATCTACAATTGCTCCGAAAAGGAAGAACTAGAGCTAATGCATTACGGCAGATGGGAAGGGTGGAGCTCCCGATCACAGCGAACACGCACCTTGCACTTGCGCGGAGCGCACAGGTAGCCGTCTGGAGACGGGCGAGAGGCGGAGCTGGAACCGCGACGCGGAGGTGGAGAGAGAGGAGGGACGGGCGGTGACGAAGGAGGAGTACCCGAGCGCTGCTTGCATGGTTGTCGCCATGGCGAGCGAGCGAGAAAGAAACGAAACCCGAGGAATGCACTACAGACGCTGTGATGGCAGACAGACGCTGTGATGGACTGACCCCAGCTCTGGAGTCTCGCAGCTCTCCAACACTCTGCTCAGACCGCCTTATGCACTGCGCTCTGAAGTGGCTTCATGGGCTTGATGTCTGTAGTGAGTCAGATTTTTCGGCGATGATATTTTTCTATTCCGAAGGAGCAGGCTGCTCATGTGGAATTTCAGTTTCGCATGTTCCATTTTGGGACGCTCGGATTGCCAACGAATCAAAGATGATATTCGACGGGATGATGGCCCCTTAAAACTGAGAGAGCTTTCGTTCGGCTAGCGGCTCACAGTTGACCGAGGCGAAGGTGTGCAAAGTGAACATGAACAGTGAGCGACGGGAAAGTTGACCGGTCGGGAAGTGGCCAGAATCTTCGGATTGCAGTTGAAGCTAATTCGGCTCTTGTCGGTTTGGTGCTTGAAGTTGCGAGTAGCACGTGCTGGTAAGGAGATGCTTTGAAATTCGCAGGTCGCGAGAGCGCACGGAAACGAATGATGTACTCGAGCGGGTTTTGAGGATGCCAGTGTGATGCTGCACTGTTTGAGGTCAACGAAGCGTTCAGCACTTACAGTAGTTTCCACTAAGATAATCATCCGAGTTTCGAGTCCTGCTAATCCGCGTTTACTGGCAGGAGAGAACTGTGTGTTTGCGACTCCTGTGTGTCTGTCCCACGTTTAGTCCCGAAACAGTCTCGTCTCCTATCGTATGATTTTCCATTTACGCTCTAGGCACAGTATCCTTCGTTGGCATATTACTCTTCCCAGGGCAATGTCATTAGAATTCACCGATGCTGCGATTATGTCATCATGTAAGAGCCTTGTGTAGATGAGCGTTTTCCTTAGAATACTTGCAATCTTGTCAAAGTTAATCCATCTTCTGAAGGAGGCAATGAAGTGCCCTTCGAAGTTCTATGTCCAAGCACAATGGGTGTGGACCAATCTGAATGAAATGTGGAATGTGTTTTAGATGTTTTTTTAGAGGTTTAGATCCTCAAACTAATTTGTAGTTGTGGTAATAATAGAGTAAGTGATGTCTTATATGTACGTAATCTTCTAATACTGATTGTTGCCTTCGATTATTCGAGGCATGATTGGATGACAGGCTGTGGTGTTCTTGTGAACATCTTCCATATTTCAGGGACTAGGAGAGTGTTGAGTCTTGACACGAGCCAATGTTTTGTTGAACTCATCAAGAACAAGCGACACAGAAGTGTGTTAACACTGCATAGATTATGAAGGGCATCGCCCTGATTATATACAGTTCCGGAAGTCAAGATGAATGAAGTTATATACAGTTACAGATGCTACACTGCTACAGTGCTACAGGGTACGATGGAAGGAAGACGCAGGAGAATTCAACACCCTCCCTCGACTGCGACTTCATAATTTGCCACTTCGAGAGGGATGGTGAGGGTGCAGCCACGAGCAGCAGGAACTGCGATGACCTTGTGGGAGCAGATAGAGCGGCTTTCTGCGGTGAGTGGGTCTTTCTTGAGTTGTGGGAGGGATGTCGAAATGAATTATAACGAGGGTTTTGTGAGTGCAGGCGCAGATTGTTCTTCTGATGATGTGGGAGTGCGGTCTGCTGATGCGTCGGTTTTGGGATTGGGTGCTAGATACTTGTTGGTTCTGGATGTTTAGGGCCAGGCGGTTGGAGGAGATGGAAGGTGGCAGAGCATATGAAGAGGGAGAGGTCGTGATGCAGGAGGGACGTGTGGGCGAGGAGACTTCGACGGAGTCTTGTTGGTTGTCATATTTTGAGGATCCAACTCAGTGGTATGATAACCGCGCAGCAAAGAGCAATCCAAGAGCACCGGACTTTCGACATAAGAAGACTAAGCGAGCATTGTGGGTTGATGGCTGGTATACTCCGCAGTGGGTCAAGGATAGGCTGTAGGGTTAGATGCGGAAGAAAGGATGCCTGCACTAGTTCGGTTGGCGATGAATTTCGAGTATGCCAATGGTTTGGTCAGAAAATCAGCCTGTTGAAGGGTGGTAGGAACATGCAGGACTTGTACTTCTCCATTGTGAGACGCTTCTCTAATAAAATGGTGCTAAATGTCAATGTGTTTGGTACGGGAATGTTGAACTGGATTTTGAGCTAGCTTTATACATGATTCGTTGTCGCTTAGTAGTTGTGTTGGCTGATCATGATCAAATCCAAGTTCCTCGAGAAGTCTGCGATAGTAAATGATATCTTTTGCAGCATCGGTGAGGACACGATATTCACCCTCCGTACTAGATAAGGAAACTGTTGGTTGAAGTTTGCTGCTCCATGCGATGCTTGCATTACCGATTTTGTGTAGTATTCCTGATGTTGATTTTCTGGTATCAATATCTCGGCCCCAGTCAGCATCGCTGTAGGTGTGATAATTGTCTGAATTTCCTGCAGGTAGGAAGAGGCCATAATCGATTGTCCCTTGGAGATAACGTAGGATCTTTTTGGCAGCTTGATAGTGAGCTTCTTCAGGAGCATCCATGTAGCGAGAGACGGTGCTGACCGCATAACTTACATCAGGCCTGGTGTTTGTTAAATAAATGAGGCTGCCAACAAGTGAACGGTAGAGATAAGTGTCTACAGGACTTGTATTAGTGTGTCGTTGTAGCTGAAGGTTAGGATCCATGGGAAGGCGACAAGGGTTGCAGTGGGACATGTTGAATCTCTTGAGTAGTTGTGTGATGTAGTTTCTCTGAGTGAGAAAGATTCCAGCCTGAGTTCGTGCGAGTTCAGCATTGAGGTATATTCGAGCCAGACCTAAATCTGTCATGTCGTAGTCTCTACAGAAAGCATCTCGTAAACGGTCGATTTCAGCTGCATTGTAGCCCGTGATGAGAAGGTCGTCGACGTATAGAAGTAATATGACGTGCTTGCCATTGATAGTGGCATAGTAAAGATTGGGATCTTGTGCACTACGTGTGAGGCCCTATTTACGCATCCATGCGTCAACTTCATCATACCATGCTTTGGATGCTTGTTTCAGCCCGTAAAGTGCCTTCTTCAAGCGACATACTTTGCGAGGATCATTGGCAGATGGAAAACCGGGAGGGATTTCCATGATAACTTCTTCTTTTAAATGTCCATTCAGGAATGCAGTTACGACGTCCATCTGATATATAGGCCAGTTGTTCTTGGCGGCCAATGATAGGACTGTCCGAATAGTGGACCAACGAACAACAGGGGCAAAAATTTCATGATAGTCGATTCCTTCACGCTGTTGAAATCCGCGTGCAACAATACGTGCTTTACGTTTGATGATATTTCCTGTCTACTTGAGTTTGAAAAGCCATTTTGCTGTAATAGGCTTCTTGTGCAGTGGACGATCAATTATTTCCCAAGTGTTGTTCTTTAAGACTGAGCCTGTTTTGCGGTCAATTGCTGTTCGCCATTCACTATTTTGAATTGCTTCATCGTAGGTTTGGGGTTCTGAAGGTGTTTCCGCCGCAAGTGTCCAGAAGTCTTTCAATTTTACTGAAGGTCTCCGGTCTCTGAAGCTGCGGCGAGGAGAATCAATCTGATGATCGACCTGCGAGGGTGACAATGGTGCGACAGGGTGAGGTACTGCCGCGGCTCCCTCCAATAAGCCGGGTCTTGGAGTTGCATGGAGCCCGATGGGATTTTGGGGCTGTAGCTCATGTGTCCCTCCCATGGGCCTGATACCCTCAGGGTACCCACCCTCCCCGTAAAGAAGCCCTCCCATGCTATGCAGGTCGCGGCTTGGGTCGCCAGGACTGATCCCAGTGTTCATTGAGTCTATCTCCATGCCCCCTACATTAATTGATTCTTGGCATGCATTAGTGTGGGCACGACTTGTATTGACTGTCGTTCTGACTTCAAGCGTGTGCATGTCTGCTGCGTCAGTGGGAATTGTATGGGGTGGTAGTCCTATGTCATAGATTGACGTGGTCTCTACCTCTGCTTGGTCAAGGTGATGGTATCCAACCTTCCCTTCATCAAAGATGACGTCTCTACTTAAGATAATCTTGCGCCGTCTTGGGTCATATAGTCTGTAAGCTTTAGTTTCAAGGTCATATCCAACGAATAGACACCTCTGTGTCTTGCTGTCAAGTTTGTTTCTGTCTTCCTTGGGAACGTGGACATATGCCAGACAACCAAATATCTTAAGATGATGAAGGTCAGATTTGGTACCTGAAAATTTATTTTCTGGCGGGGTTCCAGAGTTGGCTCGAATTGGGCTCCTATTAATGAGGTATGTGGCTGTTGCCACCGCCTCACTCCATAAATATGTTGGTAAAGTTGCGTCAGCTGCTAAGCTCCTTGCACGTTCCATAATTGTTCTGTTGCGCCGTTCAGATACTCCATTCTGTTGTGGAGTGCGTGCTTGAGTAAGTCCACGTTGAATGCCTGCATGGTTGCAATATTCAATGAATAGTTGAGATAAATATTCACCACCACGATCAGATCTCAAATTCTTGAGTTTATTTCCTGTCTGTTGTTCAAGCATGCTTCTGAAGATACGGAATTTGCTGAAAGTTTCACTTTTGTGTCGCAAAAAATAAATCCAACTCTTTCGTGAGAAGTCATCAGTAAATACAAGAGCATATCGTGATCCTCCAAGAGACATATGAGGCATAGGTCCAATGACGTCCGTATGTACTTGCTCCCCTGGTTTTGATGACCTTGTATCTGACTTTCGTGGGAAGCGCTCTCGATGTTGTCGTCCAGCAAGGCAGCATGCACAAATTCGATTTGTGCAATCAATAGTTGGTATACCTTCTACTTCATGTGAGGATGATAATAGTTTCAAGCCAGCGTAGCTTAAGTGGCCTAATCGTCTATGCCACAGCTTTGCAGTATCATTTACTTCTACTGAATGTGCCTGTATGTTCTCATGAAAACAATATAAACCGTTTGTCGGGTCTCTAGATCCTGCTGCAAGTATGATAGTGGGGTGATTCTTGTCATAAACGTAGCAATGAGAAGCTGTGAATATAATGACATGCCCTGAATCTACGATGGATCCGACCGAAATAAGGTTTTTCTTCATACTAGGCACATAGCGAACATTTGTCAATTTTATTTCACCACTGTTGGTATGCAAAGTGGAAGAGCCGGTGCCTCTCACAGGGTGAGATTCACCACCACCCGTCTTGACATCATGACTATTCCCTGAAGAACTTGGTTGTGCATCTAATTTCTGAGCATCAGCTGCAATATGACCTGTGGCACCACTGTCAAAATACCAAGGGCCATTGCCGTGTTGGTCGTAATATCCGTAATAATCATCAAACATTTCGGCCGAGTTCGCGAAAACTTCAGGTGTCGTTGGTGCAGGTGGCATGTTGCAGTCGCGTGTGAAATGCCCGGGAACGCCACAGTTGTAACAGAGAAAGCTTCCTCGTCCACTGCCGTATAGTGACCATCGACCTGGAGCTCCTCGTGTTGGAGCAGAGCTGCGACTCCCATTGTACTGCACCTTCACACCTGGCGACTGGGAGTTTGCTCCAGCAAAGTACCAGTTGCCTCGTCCTTGATGATAACGACCCCTCCCACGGCCCCACCGCCCTCGTCCTCGACCTTGGTAGCCTTGCGCCTCGTTACCATCGTACATATTTGTCTGTTTCTTGAATGTAGCAGACAAAGCTTCGTCATGTCCATGAAGAAGATTCATGTGCTCTCTCCTGTAAAACTCAGACATAAGTTTAGAGCTGAGGCAGTCAAACGTCATGTCTGGATCTTGTTGTGCTAAGTTTTGTATAGTACTGTCATATGAGCGCGGAAGTCCATTGAGCACCACTTGTTTCATGCTCCTGTTTGTGATGCTCTCTCCCATGTTAATCAAGCGATTCTTGATTTCACGCACTCTTCTCAGGTAATCTTTTATCAAGCTTCCTTCTTGCATCTTCATGTTGGTGAGCTGACTGGTGAGTGTGAGTATCAGCGACTGATCACCAGATTGATATTGTTCACGTAGTGTCCTCCAAGCGCTAGCCGGGTCAATGCATTCTGCAATCAGTTCAATAACCTCATCAGATACAGACATCAATATGAGCTCATAGGCTATTGCCTTCTCCTTTCTAGTTCCTCATCTAGCTCCTGATTGACATCGACTATCTGCGGATCAGGTGCTAGTGTACACTCATTTTCTGTGAGACTCCAGAGTCTCTTCGATCTCAAGATCGCTCTCATCTTGGTACTCCATATGTGATAGTTAGACAAGCCTTTCAGCTTGTCTATCTCTCTGATCACTGAGCTTTCTGTCATGTCTGCGTTCTCTCTTTTCTGCAACTATTTCTCTCTTGCTTTGTTTGGATAGGAGCAAGGCTACACTACCAGGCAGTGTTGTTCTAGTCTAAAAGGTCTGATCATCCGTCTAATCGCTCTGATACCATGTTGAACTCATCAAGAACAAGCAACACAGAAGTGTGTTAACACTGCATAGATTATGAAGGGCATCGCCCTGATTATATACAGTTCCGGAAGTCAAGATGAATGAAGTTATATACAGTTACAGATGCTACAGTGCTACAGTGCTACAGTGCTACAGGGTACGATGGAAGGAAGACGCAGGAGAATTCAACATGTTTTCCCTACCCGTGGATGTGCTCTGTAGTGCATTTTATTTACCCCAATCCAATTCACTTGCACTTTTCTGCAGGTTACTTTGCATTGTGTCAGTCGTAACGCGTTTGAGCATATTCGATTTCTTTGTGACTAGAATATTGTCTGCATGTGAGACTGGAGCAGATTGTTGTATGACCAAGGCAAAGTCTTCAGAAAGTAACATTACCAGAACACATCTTTTGAACCACATCCATTGCCTGCATGTCCTCATCGATCCAAGGAGCGAGATGGAGAGGCCAACTGCGTCAACGTCCATGTGGTGGCTGCGGACGTTTCAACGGTGGAGGAGGAGCGGGTAGACTACCAGCCGTCACCGGATGGTCCCAGTCAAGTCGCTTCCTATTCTGATAAGGTTGGCTAGCTCTTTTGTTTTTTTTCGGCTATCTTATGAGCTTCCGCTCAGTTTTTCTTCATTTCCCACTTGTAGACTCAGTAGTTCTTGTATGGCTCTGTTTGGGTTGCAGGCATCGGATCCTTATGATTTTTAATGTACATTAGGCGGAGTGTACATATTTGTAAAAACCCCATTCTACATAATTTATCGAATTGTTTAACAATTCATTTTTCTCCGATTGTTTTCTCAGATGAATTTGGATGACATTGTTCACCGCCCTCTTGCATTGAGGCCTCCAATTGGAAATGCTTTACACGAGTCGGTATGTGGAGGGGAATTCATGCAGTCTGTGACAGTTCCTTTGCATATTGCTCAATGTGCATTCCATCAGGTAATTTCCATTGACTTTAGTGTTTGTTTGTTCTGTCCTAGGACTGTCCCCCAAGGAATTTGTCCGTTGTCGTGAACCGGCGGCCTCAGAGGTGGCTAAATATTGTTCTCAATATTAACGGCATCTTGTGCGAGTCCGATCACGCCCCTGTTTGGTCGAGAGGCTCGAAGAGTCAAGCAGCGTATTCCTGCAAGGTTCCTGTGTACCTAGGTCCAAAAGGTGTATATACTCGCCGTGGCGTTTGTGCGTTTCTGGCTGACATCAGAAACATCACGAACTCTATTGTCCTGTGAAGCTCAATGAAAAAGTCCACTGTTGCCAAAATCGGGAAGTATCTTTTTAAGGACCTGCCTTTGCCGGCGTTGATTCTCGGTCAGGAGAGCTGTGAGAGGATTGAAGTCATGCCCAATGAGTTTTTGATGGATCAGAATAATTCAAACAAGATGATCTTCTTGAAAACCTTGTCGTCTTCCTTATTTAGGTGTCGTATTGAGTCGATGGTCCTAGACTCAAATAACACTCTTTTCATCGACGATAGCCTGGAGAAGAGAGATCTGTAATCATACCAGAAATGCTATTTTCCTCCATACGTGGAGACGTGAAGCTTCCAATGACAAGTTCCTCACTGTGGAGCTTGTTCCTTGGCTGCGACATCTTGTTTCGGAATGCCCTGTTGGGCAATTACATAATTATGTTAATAAGAATCGTTTAGGGGTTCCGCCGTTGGCACCCAATAGTTCTGTTATGAAAATATTGTAGATGGGATGAAGCTCTCGAACAAGAACGTTGGTTATGTATATGAGATTCCACATGCGTCTACGTCTTCGGCTTCATAGTTTCTAGTGCTATTATTTTAGTGTAGTTGGCACTTTCTTTCGACATTGTAAATTTGTAAAACCCTTTTATGTTCTATAAATATATATTTTACAACTGTAAAGAAATTTCATAGAACCCATTGTCATTGTCTTGTACTTTTCATTTCCTATGTGCTCTAGTTTATCTTTGGGTCGATGATAAATCTTATCATTGTGTTGGGTTTCATTTGTAGCCTATTGTTCATTGTGGAAACGAGTTGTATTTCTTTGGGCGTTGCATCATCTTTATCCTCGGGTCGAGGATGAGTTGGATTCCTGTGAATGTAGTATTGTCCTTCTCATGACCTCTTTTATGCACGTGTTGCTCTTCGTAGGTTTTGAAGGCTAACATCACTCTTCTATGTACTAGGAGTGATCATAGTAAACCGCCCTCCATTTCAGGCTCGTTTTCTGAGTACTCAAGGACTCTTCTTAGAGGTTTTACGCAGTCCCACCAGTCAAAGCCGTATCTCATGTGCACTACAACCAATGTTGCCTCTGCTATCATGGACTTCTCTATACAGAAGGTCGATGATGGTGTTGTCGATAGCCCTCCGGAGCGGAGGGTCGAGATACCTTGTGTTGCATCCCCTTTGCCACTCAAGCGGATGTGTTCTTTGTGGAGCCTGTAGGTGATTGCAGTCCTCAGCGGCAGCTCTATGTTGATGATGCGGTTCACCTGAACCAGTTGAAGGAAGCTGAGCTGCTGATTTCTATCGATGTCATTCCGCCTTCGTTTGTTACGGTCCAGCCTTCTCTTACCCCCAGGAAGCAAAGACGTCTTCAAAGTTCACGTTCCGAAGGTACTGTAGGGGTTAGAAATCCTCACATTGGTTCAGCCGGATTGCACACTCAGTCTCAGGGTTTGAAGTCTGGACCGTTGAGATCTACATCATCACAGGTGCGCCGTAATCCACTATTTTTTAGTAGAGGTGATGGTTCTACGGCTCGTGGATTTCAGTGTCATCAATCATCTAAGTCCCCTCTTGTAGAAATGGTGAATGATTCGGAAGTCGATGCTTACTTTAAACCTTATTCTCGGAGGAAGGAAATTATGATTGGCTATGAAAAGGTGAAAGCGCAGAATGCCTTGCTTCTGAAGACACGGGGAGGTGGTTCTACCATGCCTAACAATGATGGAGATACTGCCAAGTAGGATCAGGTGTAAATGCTTTAGGAGTTATTTTATATATAGTTAGAGAGACAATAGTATAGATCTTACGAGCCTATTAATAGACACTCAGTTGTGATTATATATTCTCGTGAAGAATATCGTGAAAATAAAAATATAGTACTATTATTTTCCATTGTGCTCAATCCTCTTTGACTATGGATGGAATTTTATTTCTACACTGTTCTACTAATAGTATGCCAGTGTAATGCAATTTTGAACTCTCGCATTGATCAGATTGTTTTATTGTTGGATCAGGGATATTCTCTCTAATGTTCTATGTTGTATGTCCCTGTTTGCAACAACTTTTCACTAGATTTGTTCCCAAATTAATAGGCTTTTAGTCTCATAATTTGCGTATTGTCTCATTTTAATTAATGTGGTGTTAACAAGATGTGACATAAACCTTTGATTTTCCCTCTTGGATATACAAATCTAGGGAGAAATTGATTTCACATAAAATAAAATATATGCATCGGCCGATTTTGAACCTCTATTGTACAATTGTTTTAAAAATGTACAAATGTTTTAAAAATGCTGCACTCCTCCGGTCCTAAAATCTAGTTTAAAAAGAACTTACATTATGTGAACCATAATGGTAATAAGTTGTGACCTTATCTAGTGCAAGACTTTGACTCCAAGTGAAGACATGAAGATATGAAGTCAAAGATCCTCTTATTATATGTAGTGAACAAAAAAGGCCTTTTATTTGAATTCAAACATTAAATCTTTCAATTTGTTTTTATCAAAATTCATGAATTCCTAACAAATGATATTTCAGTAGATTGATTAAGATGTTGTGATTCTTTTGTATATGATTCTTTTTAAATTAAGATGTTAAAATCTTTTATCTTTTCCCCTTCTTGCTTAACCCTTAAACGTCAGAAGGTGCCACTGGCAACCGCCGTATTCTACATGTATATTGACGCATTTAAACATGATAAAGTTGAGATTTCGAAATGACCTCTACATGAAAGATATTAGTTGAAGAATTTTCAATCCAAGGGTGTAAGTCTTGCTGAAAGCAATTACATTTTATGTATTCTACAAAGTAAGATACAATCCTATACATGCGGTTCCCGATTGACGTCTAAGGATTAACCCCTAAAGGCCCAAGTTATATTTGAGGAATATCTACTTTGTTGATTAAACACTGCCAAGATGAACTTATCGAAAATGTAACCGTAGGATCTTCTTTAAACTTATACGAGATGATGTGATGTGGTCAAAATTTTGTGAATTTTGAGCATACGGATTATGAGACAATTGAGGTCAAAATATACATTTTTATACCCCATAGGTACACTTGGGCGTTTAGGGGTTAAGAATGGACAATGTTATCAATGGGAATTTGTTGTCAAGAATTTAAATTCTCATATTCAATGAATATTTATTCATACTACTGAAATCATAAGCCCCCTCCAAAAGTCAGCTGTACTTTTACTTATACTTTTATATTTACTTTTACTTTCATTTTGACCATGAGTTTGAGTTTTACTTTTCATCCACTGTAGATGAAATCATGTGCGGCAGATGGAAAACAATGCAGTGGATGAAAATTGTCATAGTGGATGAAAAACATGTTGTAGATGAGAACTAAACTGTGGATGAAAAGTTCCACAATAGATGAAAATCAGACGACAGATGAAAATGTTTATAGCGGATGAAAAAAAGATTGTGGATGAAATTATAAAAACTACATTAAGATGGTTGGACCAATGCGTTGCAAGCGTCAACCACTAGTCATACTACTAAAATTATAAGCCCTTCCGAAAGTCAGCTGTACTTTTACTTTTACGTTAACTTTCATTTTGACTTTGAGTTTGACTTTTACTTTTCATCCATTGCAATGAAATTGTGTGCAGTGGATGAAAAATGCCGCAACAAATGAAAAATAGGATGTGGACGAAATCCAGACCGTGGATGAAAATTTTGGAGTAGATGAAAATCGGACGGTGGATGAAAATTTTCACAATGGATGAAAAATAGATTGTGGATGAAACTTTAAAAATCTACATTAAAATGGTTGGATCAATGCGTTGCAAAGCAAGCGTCAACCGCTAGTATCTCTAGAAAAGAAATAATGGCTAATGCAAATAACATGTCTCACCGCTGTCTCAACAAGATCATCTTTCATAATCAGGGGCTGCGTGCAGAGCACCAAGTATGAACACATGCCACATTCTCTCGCTCCAACCTTCAAATCCAGCAAAAGGAACAGCAAAGCTCTAGACATGGCCTGGACACAATGGGTGGAAGGAATCACAGAATGGTAGAAATACACCTTCCTCTCTCTATATTACCAACACCAGACGCAACATCCTTCAGAAACGAAACCGTCTCTCATACAAACTCGCTGACTTGCTACTCTAGGCTGATGGTGGTCCAGGCTTTGGCAGCCACAATCGCTCACTTGGTGGTAAATCACCTCCACCGCCGCCAACACTAGAACCTCATCAGATAGACCCGGTAGAGCCTCCAAAGCAACAACCTCCAGAAAACAAAATGTCTCTCAAGCACACTCGCTAGCTACTCCATGCTGATACTTGGCTCTCGTTGCGATCATCGCTCACGTGGTAGTGATCCACGCCCTCCACCGCCACCACCCAAATCTCATCAAAGAGACTCGGCAAAACCTCCATAATAACAACCTTCAGCGAAGGAAACCGTCTCTCCATCCAACTCGCTCACTTCCATGCTGATAATGGGCACCTGATCTGGGCCCTGGTAGCGATAGTCGTCCACCTAGTAGTGATCCACCTCCCCCCACCGCCACGAACATCCGAATCTCATCAAAGAGACTCAGCAGAACCTCCACAGTAACAACCTCCAGAAACAAAACCGTCTCTCTAGCAAGCGAGCAAGCTTGCTGCTCCATGCTGATACTCGACACCAGATCCAGGCTCGGGTACCACGTGGTAGTGATCCAGCCCCTCCACAGCCACGAATACCCGAATCTCATCAGAGAGACTCGACAGAACGTTCAAAGTCACAACCTCTAGAAACAAAACCATCTCTCTAGCAAGCGAGCAAGCTTGCTACTCCATGCTGATAATCGGCACCTGATTCGGGCTCTGGTAGTCATAATCACCCACCTGGTAGTGATCCACGTCCTCCACCGCCGCGAACTCATTAGAGAGACTTGGCAGAACCTCCAAAGTGCCCCGACGCAACATCCTCCAGAAATAAAACCGTCTCGCTCGCGAACTCGCGCACCTGCCGCTCCATGCTAATGGTGGGCACCTGATCTAGGCTCTGGTAGCCGTAATCGCCGACCTAGTAGTGATTGGCCCCCGGGACCGCCACAAACCTGGAAGTGTCGAGGTTGACGAGGGGCCCCCAGCCCTTGGGCGGGGGGTCGGTGTTGAGGTAGCGGTAGCGGTTGTAGCCACCGGGGCTTAGGCCATCGAGCATGCCGTAGATGTTGGCCACGGGGAGCGCACTGCGCGTCAGGTTGGTGCCCCACCCTCTTGCATGCATCGCCGCGGCGTACACCCTGTCCCCGAACTCGCCCGCATACTGCATGCATGCAAACCCGCCTGCTGAGTGCCCTCCTATCGCCCACTTGCCCTTCGGAACACCTGAGAAAACCATCACAATCGTCAAGTCTAGGAAAGAAGCTGACTGTACGAGAGTGGCTTACCAGAGAAAAAGGCGTGCTTGGAGTCTATGACAGTGTTGGCCTCTTGGTACCACAGCGGTGCAATGCGCATCGGCATCTGTACGATGACCACCAGGTGCCCTCGCACGGCGATCTCAAAAGCCAGCGGGAAGTACGCGCGCGCATCCACTGCTGCTCCAGGGTAGTACACCAGGCCGCCCCGGATCTCCGACGGCATGAACACCCACCACCACCTCTGGAAATTGAAGCAAATCAGTCCACAAACCTCAAGGAAAGAATTGGTAAACTTCCAAGCTAGAAATATATAGACAAACCATTCCATGTTGTACCTGCGGGCTGGTGTTGGGGATTGGAGCTCGAGTGCACTGCACTCGAATGTCGCCCGGATACGGTTTAGAGTCGTTGTGGCATGGTGTCAGCTTGTGGTTGTCGAAGAACGACAGGGCCTTCTCACTTGCAACTTCCTAGCTTGAGAGCGCAACAACGCTGAAGACTTGGGAGACGACAGCGCCGAAGTCATGGTTACCATTCCCACACTTGCTGCTCGCAAAGTCGTAGTGGCCCAGGTCCGAAAACAATGTCACCCCACTGTCACCTGCAATCCACCACCATGTCAACGCCTCTACAAAAACTCATCAAACACCACAAGTTGCGATATCTTACTTTGACCAGCTTATAATTCTCTCTCTGCTCATGTCATTAAATGGCTATATTTGTTAGTGATGAGCGGTTCACACTGTATCTCTCGTTGACTAGTTTATGAACTTTTCCTGAAGTTATGTGATGAAATTCACAAGAGATAGAACATGTTTAGAGTACAAAAACGGTATCTAAGGACTGCACTGTTGCATCTAGACAAGGTGCATGTGGTACCATAACCGTCCTTCCATCTTTCTAGATGCACAACACTTTCTAGATGCAAATTAGCAAAGTTTTATACATCATTTTTGTATCCTAAATGTGCTCGCATAAAATTTGCAATGTGACAATAACAAAGACAGACTTTTTAGCATGCGAAAGAAGGATTTCTTCACTGGCATGTAAGGTTTGAGGTACATGGCATGTTATAAGTTTACGGTTATTAGGGTACCTGGCATGCGAGAGAAGGACTTTTCCACTACTTCGATAGTGACAACATGATCCTTGCGCCCATACAGCACCACCACGATGACGTTCAGGTCCGCCATGTCCACGTCCAGGGGCATGGGTGCAGCCATGAGCACCACGCCCTTCACCTTGGGCTTCAGTATGAACATCAGTTGCGCTGCGAGCGCACCGCCACGGCCGTGTCCTGTCAGCACCCATGACTGCAAGTGCGGCTTCTGCACCATCGCTCGGGGGAAAGCTATTTTGCGAGCGTAGAATTGCGAGCGAAGAGCGGCAAGCCTTGGTTTGCCAGCCCAGAGCGCAAAAAGTAGAGAATTTAAGGATAAAAAGTAAAAGTGTATAGTACTTTAAAGTTAAAATTAAAGGAAAAGTAAAGTCAACATTTAGGGTAGGGTCCTATAGCCGTGAAAATTGGACTAGATCTGAGATTGAAGTGCTATTAAGATGTACTTAATTGTCACTACAAGTGAAATTAGAATAAGATTGATTGATGATATGGATATTACTACCCTATGACCGTGGATGAATTGTGTTTTGCTGAAAGCAATTCTTTGCACAAAAAGGGGAGAGCAAAGTTGGATTCCAAATATAATTTCAACTAGTTATTCATCAAGACTTATAAATATCCAACAAGTAAGTGAGATTTAAAAACGGAAAACTCTGAATTTGAATTAAGTGGAAATTTTAATCGTGATTTTTGTCGAGTGAGGGACTCCAATCATATATGTGGAACTATTATTGGTATTTAAATAATTTTCTTAAGAAGAACTTAAGAAGCAATATATCTTCAATGGACATAATGAGGGACCACATAGTGGTCTGCTATAGTATAATATATCCATATAAACTAATATATAGTGATTTTAAAGGTTGCTTGGAAGGGAAGAGCGTGTTTAGTAGTGCGAGAGTAGTGTTTATATTTTCTATAGTGGATATTTTGTCCATTGTAGAGTTTGAATAGAACTATTGTAGAGTTTGAATAGGATGAAGAGAAGAGCTTGAAATCAACGACTCTGAAACATTGCAGTATTGTAATGTGATCAAAACGACGACATCAAGTTAGAAATGTAGTGGCAACCCAAAATCATCACTTCTTTCAATCAATGTCAATGTTGGCACTTTCTTTACTGAGGTGTTGATGCACAATGCAATACCTTTGGAGAATCAATGAAGATGTTGCCACACTCTCCACAGAGGTATTTTTTTCATTGGCAATAGCGACATAGATTTCAGGAACAAAGACGAAAGAATGAGTAAATTATCAAAAGTGCAAAGAGTGGGAAAACAAATTGAATTTGAAGGGCAAAATTTTTTAGATTTGGTACACAACCGTGAACACCAAAGAACACTTCCATTATCTTTTTGATATTCGTGGGCTCAACAAAGATTGAAGTAGGATGTGACAAAATGAAGGAGGAAGCACATCTATTTTCTACTTTAATTTATGTGTAATAAAGGAGAGGGGACTTTATCCATCCTCTATCAACAGTGGTGGGCCAGAGTAATGGCTCTGAGCAGCAACCACAATAGTTAGGATAATGTGGACTAGATCAATGATATATGTGTCGACACCTAAATCCACTACCGCAAGGGCCTTATTGTGAGTGGTCTGCTTTGTTGTCAAGTGAGCAATAGCAATCTTAGCGAAGAGCTTCATGCTCTCTACGGCCTTGGCAACCACAACCTTCAACTTCATAACAGCTCTAGCCTCCGCGGCTATTTTTGCTTCCACTGCTGCTTTCTCTTTCTTTGCCTTCTCAGCTTCAGCAGCCTTCTTTTGCGTTCTTCTTGTTTGTTTTATAAGCGCCGCAACATCCAGTGGACGAACCATAATCCTAGTGCCAACTTAATCGGGTTAGATGTCATTCTAAATTTGATATCAAGGATAGGGGCTTGGTCACTGGGGAGTCGAACTATCATCGCATTTATGCTAGTGTGGGTGGCCTCATTTTTTTGTGAGAACCTTCAAAAGGATTGCCAACATCTTTCCTCCCCAGGAGAACCTCCTAAATGTATACCAAGTGAACCTCCAATAAAGCAGCCAACATCGGCGCCCCTCATGAAAATCCCTTCAATATATATTAAAGGAACTTTCAGAAGGGCAATTGACATCGAGGCTCTTCTCAAGGGCCCCGTAAATGTATATAAAGGGAATTAAAAAAAAAGGGTAGCCGACATTATCGCCCTCTAAAGGACCCTTTAAATGTATGTTAAGGAAACCTCTGAAAAGGCAGTCGACTTCGGTGCCCCTCTAGAGGACCCCTTCAATGTATTCTAAGGAAACCTCCAAAAGGGCAGCCAACATTGGCTGCCTCTAGAGTGTGCAACCACGCTCTGGAAAATTTGAAGATACTTCTAAAATGATATTACACTTTATCATTGGACATTGTACGAATGAGTTATCAATAGATGAAGTTTTGAATCTCATAACTTCATCCGCAAATAACTCATTCGTACAATGTCCAATGATAAAGTGTAATATCATTTCGGAAATATCCTCAAATTTTCTAGAGCGTGCTTTTACTCATTAGGGGTAGCCGATGTCGGCTGCCCTTTTGAGGTTCCCTTAATACACATTGAAGGTGTCTTGTAGAAGGGTGCCGATGTCGGCTACCTTTTTGGAGGATTCCACAATATACATTTAAGGGGTCCTCTAGGAAGTCGCCGATGTTGGCTGCCCTATTAGTGATTCCCTTGATATACATTAAAAAGATCGTCTTCGTAGGCGCCGATGTCGGTTGCTTTTAAAGAGGTCTCTTTAATAAACATTTAAAGGGATCTCTTGAGGGGCAACAATGTTGTCTCCCTTTTTGGAGGTTTGCTTGATAAAAATTGGAGGGGCCATATAAAAGAGTGCCATTGTTGGTAGCCCTTTTAGAAGTTTGTTTCAAACATTTGAAGGGGGGGTTTTGAAAGGGTGCCAATGCTAGCATCTGTTGTGGAGGTTTCCTTAATAAATATTTGAAGGGCCCTGCAGTATAGTTTTGTTGTCGGTACCATTTTTAGATATAATTATTTTAAACATTGGAGAAGCTTTCTTAAGGCGTACCAATGTTGGCACCTCTTTTGAAGGTTCCTTTTTTAAACGTTGAAGGGGCCACCTAAAGAGGTACCGATGTCAAGATCCCTTTTCAAGATTTCATTAATAAACATTAACGATCATGTACTGGGATTTTGATATCGGCGCCCCTTGTAGAGATTCTGCTTTAAATATTAGACGGGTGCTCTAGACCACTGTCAATGTCAGCACATTTTATGTAGGTTCCTTTATAAACAGTGTAAGGCCCTCTTTAGAATTGCCCATGTCGCCATCCACTTTGAAGGTTTTATTTTTAAACATGGAAAGGGCCCTCTAGAGAAATGTTGATGTTAACACCCCTTTGAAAGTTCCATTTATAAATATATGAAGGACCCTCAAGAAAAGTACCGATATCATAAACTTCTTCTTGAGATTCCTTCTACAATTAAAGAATTTTATTGTCAAGTAATGTTAAAATTGTGAGCTTGTCAACAACGATAATGCAATCTACTCTATTAATGATTTTTCATTTTCGTTCTACGATGATGCACTGCCAACATTGGCAACGCATTTTCTTATTATATTTCTCTGTTTTTATTTTTATTTTTTGGGAGTTTTCATCTCCTTAGTTTTTCTCCTATCCTGATTATAGGCCGCCGATATCGGCGGCCTCTTTATAGTGTCACTACAAATATCTTTTATTTTGCCAATTGAATGTACCCGACATCTGCATCGTTCATGCTTGCAATGTTTGCTCCGTCGTTTGCCGGTATCAACGCTTTTAGAAATATAATTCTTAACATTTGTTGGGTAGTATAATATTTTCATGGAAGCTTGTTGTGATGCCGACGATGGCTGCCTTTAACAGTCCGGTAGGATATAGCATTCATCCTTGATGGCGACAAACGGTTTTGTTTGGTTCCAGTTCCTAAGTATGGCCAGTATCGGCCACGTTCTACAACGTCTTCCGCTACACTATTGGAGTCACTTTCAGTCTTTGATTGCACTTCCAACTTCACTTGCCAAGTCATTGCTAATGAAACTTCCTCATATTGGGTTCTGTTCAATGTTAAGATGGCAAAAAATTTGTCATGTAATTTGATGTAGACGATTTTCAACAAATGAGTGCAATAGTATGGCAAAAAAAGAGACGATTTGTATGTCGCCATTGTGGATGACATGGTATGCATTCATGCAGGTTATTGTCTATTATCAAGAGTGGGAAGCCGCAAACTTGCCTTGACAAAGAAGAACTACGGCTTTGTACAATCTGTAGTACCGCTCAGCACATTCAAAATGCGAAGGTTTTTGTGCGGCTCTCGCCATGATGTCTAGTGTGGACAAATCTTGCATACAAGATCCTCACGTGAAAAGTAATGAAGGATTTGTCACATTGAATCGAAAAGCAAAACTCCCTGTGTGTTCTCAATTTGACTTCCATGATTGCCTAGACAAGATTCGTTTCTCTCATCCACGGCTCAGAGGACGGCATAATGGTATGAAATTTGTTGACCTCATAGTTGATGACACTACAATGCCCTCCGAAAGCATACATTTTCCAACCGAGGTTGATTTGTCTAAGACCCCAACTTCTTCGCTTGCTATACAATAAGTTAAATATATTCAAGAGAGTAATTGTGACAAGGAGCAATGGCACATCGCAAGACTTTCTAAGACCTCAAGAAAAGCTTGCATTGCCATGCAGGACAAGAAATATTGTGTAGAATAGGCTACCTACAACTACTCCAACTTATATTGATCTCATGGGAAATTATAAGAAGAGCAGACTAAAGAAGATGCAATTTTTTTCTGCAAAGACAATGATTATCGATGTGTCCACAATCCTTAACAACCGTAAGTGGTTTCAAAACCCCATGTCCCAAACGTCTGGCCGGTGAAGATGGGCAATAACTTTAGCGGGTCCAAAATACTTCCTCTCCAGTGCGGTGTCTTCATGCACAGTTTTAGCTTCACGTGGAATGATATTAAATGATTCTTTTGGATTTTGTTTCTAAAATACCACGGTGCTAAAATATACTTCAAAACTCTATAGTAAACTATTTTCTTTCAATTCAACAAAAAATTGTGGTAAGACAAAAAGGGCCACTTCAACATTTCATTCCTGAGCAATTTCTTGTATACCACATGGAAATGACGGGATGGATGTTTATTGCACATGTGTGTTACACTTGTAGAATTGTTTTTGGTCTCCTTACACCTCTATGTACTCTTTCGACCCTGGTTGTCCATCTCACAAACATCATATCTTAACTTGATCTCCATCAAAATTCTCCAAAATCGTATCTCTATCCTAAATTGACATTTTTCATCTCTAAATCGTTACTCTCTCACTCTATATGTTAATCACCATTTTCCCATATGAACTCCCTTATCCATACCACTCTCAGTCCCTCCATGACAATGTTTTTTACCATCATTTTCTTCTATCCACCTCAGGTGAGTTCGTGCTACCAACTTTCTATCTCCTCTCTTACTGTCCACCCGTTTATCGTTACTTCTCTTTTATCTTCCTAACCTCTGAAAGCATATCTTTTCACCATTTGATAAACTTATCACCACAGTCATAGGCCTTCTTCATAATGGCTTGCAATTTTTTCCTCTTGAAGTCTTTTAATTGTCAAAGACAATCCTGGCTTGCCCAATGTTTCAGCCACCTATTCCACGATAATAGGGCCATTGACGTACTAAATTTAGTGGTTTTTTTGCTAAATAACCTAAGAAACTTTTACTTTTTCCTTAAAACTCTCTACTTTTTGTGCTTTAGGCTCGCGAACCAAGGCTCGCCGCTCTCTGCTCGCAAAATAGCCTCGTCCCCATCGCTCGCACTATCTGCCCCGGGCACGCCTTCTCCACCACCACAACATAGCTACCCCACAACGCCACCTCTAACAGCACACAACAAAACAACATCACCACCTCATGGTTGCCAAGCTCTAACAAGGCAAGAAATTCGTGTTCAGGCACCTTTGAGAAAACCCTACTTTCCACATCATTCTACATTGGTTGAATTGGCCAGTTAACGGAGGAGTTACACTGATTGGATGCTAAACCTAGAAACCATGGAAAGTAGACTATTTCCAGTGGTTTAAGAAAAGCAAGAGAGGATCGATATACAAGCATTACAAATCAGGCAAGCAGGCACCTGTCGAGTACATGACCTAAACTGGCTCCTCATGTAGCTTCTTATGGTGGTTTCAACATGGAATTAGAGGCTATGGTGAAGAACATTGTCATACCGCGAGCGAGCGGCGCGTAAGCGTCGGGAGCGACGCCGTCCTCCGGCACGACCACCACCCCTCGGCTCACATTGAGCGCTCCCAGAAACTGCCAAACAGCAGGAGACGGCAGCGGCAAGAATCCATAGCCAATGCCGGGACTGTGTTGCACCGCGACCTCGCCATCCGACTGCAACGCAGCAACCGCATTAGAGGTTGCGTGACAGACCTCCTTCGAAGCTGCACTTCTGCTGCTGCGACCCACACGAGCAGGAACGCGATCACTGCAGCAGCTCCATGAAAACCTCCCATCTTGCAGAATGGAGATACCCCTAAAGCTCCAAAACTGCCTTCCAATCAAAGAACCTATCACAGTAAAGCTAAGGCTCTCCACTCACACTTGCTATCCAAAACACCTGATGTGCATCACTCTTTGAATGCCATCAGTGTAAGATGGGCCAGCTCTCTGAATGAGAGGTTTCAGATGCTCAACCTCCACATGTAGGATTCACTAGAGTTATCGTCACCAAACCTTGAGTTTTGTGACTGGTAAAGCTTCCGGCCATTACCATAACTGCCTTCCAATCAACAAACCTACGACAATAGAGTTAAGGCTCTCTACTCACACCCACTTTCTAGTGTGGATTGCTCTTCGAATACCATCACTGTAAGATGGGTTTACTCTCTGCATGAGAGGATTCAGATGCTCTTGCTCCCCATGCAGGATTGAGTGGAGTTATCGTGACGAAAGCTTGAGTTTTGTGATTGGTAGGCCATGGTTGTGGAGAATTTGGAAGTGGAGGTGCTTGGACAGGTGCATCGGTACGTGTGTGCACGGGATGATCACATGTTTCCGAGGCTTTTCGATCACTGAGGCTTGTGAAGTGGACAGAGCGGGTGTGTTTTCATTTAGATGTGCGGAAGAGAGCCATCTGGAAAACGGAAGCTCAGACCAGGGACTGGATCAAATATAAACTACACTGAATTTGATATTTAGTGTAGGCACACAATATTATCTTTAAATGCTATAACATTTTACTCTTAGTAGATATTTTTACAGACCATGTCTACAATGATCCGCCTCTTTGAGTAGTATAGATAGCTGTGCTCGTAGTAAAAAATTCTCAGCAAAAGTATAAGTAATAGCATTTATAAATCAATTAGTGTGACATACACTAAATGTGATCTTTAGTGTAGCATACTGACGCGTTGTCCTCAATGGATAATGTAAGTTTAGATCAGTTAATTATAATTGTAAAAGTAATATGTGAAAGTTAAGTCCCCAACGCCCCGTCATCCTCCTTGCAAAAATCTCCTAGTTATCTCCTAGTTGATCCCTAAATGAAAAACGTCCCGAGTGGACTTTTGCAAATCTCGGGCACATTCCTATGGTTGCACCTTATATCAAATTTTCTTGAAATTTTGTACAAAGATGCAAAAAGATGAGAGGTTTGTGCAAATCTAATCTTTATTCTCATTAGAGTTGTCTAAAATAAGTTATGCCCTCTTAAGGAAAAACTTCTTGAGTGCGGGCCCGTCAGGCAAGTCCAAAAACTTTGCTAGGACACTCTAATGACTATGAGATTTTCAATGATAGAAATTAATATTTTTTCCTTTCATATTGTTGAAAAGAATCTCTTGTCTTTAGTGAAAAAACAACATTATGAACCAAGTCAAATATTTTCACAGAATGTCACACATTGTCAAGCAAAGTACCAAAATAACTTCTTCTTTCCCATATAGAACTTAGGGATCTTTGTAATTTTCACTTTTTATTTTTTCAACTCCAAGATGTGATGTAAACCTTCATATTGACTGATTGGATTTTCATTCTAAAACATACGAAGTTCACAATAAAATAAAACGTGAACGGGTGATTTTTGAACCTCCACTCCTTGCACAATTTTTAAAAATATGCTACACCTCTTTTCTACCTCTAAAAATTGGTGTACAAGGAAATAACATCATGCTTAACATGAAAATGACAAATTCAGGCCTTGTGTAGTGCAAAAAGTTTACACCTATTGAAGTCAAAGTTTGGTGAACCACTTAATATAGGGTTGAAAAAGAAGTGTTTTATCTACTTCAAAGAATATTATCTTTCAATCCGTGCAGTCAAAGTCACTAAAAATTTGTGAGTGTGTCAAGTCATAGGTCATTGAAATCTTACAATTAAAGATTTAAAATAAAAGTTTTGATTCCCTTCCTTACTCAATGAAGTAGAATCAGCAGTTTTGAAGTGCATTTGATTTAAAATTGTCAAGGAAATTTAGGGGTTAAGTCTTTGTCCAATAGTTGCCACCAAAGTTGTTCACGGGACCTCCCCGTCCGAAAGACTGAAAGGTCCGCTCGTCCGTCCATTAAGCTTCATGTCCGTCCAATAAAATAATTTTTGGGTATATTTGAGCATATTCAACCATATTCAAGAAAAATTTAGGAATATTCATAGACTCATGTCCGATATTTGTCCTCTACCGACGGGTCCATCTTTCAGCCATGTCCGTCCTTTATGACAACCCGGGTTGCCACATGTCATCACTGAACTTATTCCTACCCCTACATAGAGAGAAGAGAGAAGAGAGATGTACTCCAATGATAAGTGATGTTCCCTTTATCAGTGACAACAACAACAACAACAACAACAACAACAACAACAACAACAACAACAACAACAACAACAACAACAACAACAACAACAACAACAACAACAACAACAACAACAACAACAACAACAACAACAACAACAACAACAACAACAACAACAACAACAACAACAACAACAACAACAACAACAACAACAACAACAACATTATTCAGTGTTACTTGGGCGATGAGAGCTCAAATTTAGATTTTACTTTTTTTTGGCGAACTTCGACGGCGCGGACAGGACGTCCCCCACGCTCGGACTTACCCGAGGTGGGCCCCCGTCTTAATTGCATGGGTTCATTTTTCTGGCCCTCCCATTTTGGGGGGGTCAGAGGCTTTTTTTGGCTTTTATTTATACAAAATTGGGGCCAACGGCCCCAATTTAGTCTGAAGGTCCCCCTTTGGCTAAATTTAGGCCCCCATTGAAAAACAAAATAGGGGCCAGGTTTTGGCCCCACCACCTCATCCCCCACCCGGTAAGTCCAAGCGTGGGGGATGTCCTGTCAAATCGAACTTGGACATGGGGTGGTAATTCCAGTTTTGGGGTTCGCTGCTTTTACTTTGGCAAAGTAAAAGCATATTCATCTTTTTGTTGGTATATAAATTCATGTGTGCTCAGGCCTTTACATTATTTTCTGTATTTCTCCTCCATTTCTATCGTAGGTTATCATTGGTTGTTGGTCGACGATAGCTCATTTGTTTTTTTTGCGAACTTCGACTAGTTGTTGTGAGATCATCATGCCTTCCTCGCAGATTCTGCCAATGCTCTATGTGGGGGACGAGATTGCCGCTATTGCACCCGAGGTGCATGCGTTTGAGTGTGTGCTGAACATTACAGAGGAGGTGCCGAAGAGTGCCCTCTTGGAGGATAACGTTGTTTTCCAGCGCTACCCAATCTACGATGTAGATGGCGGTGAGGAGGAGCAGGCACAGATGTTGAGCTTTTTCCCCACCACTTGCACGACGATTCAGCAGAACATGGAGTTGAATCGAAAAGTGTTGGTGCATTGTGCCGAAGGGAAGCAACGCTCTTGCACGGTTGTTGGGGCGTATTTGATCCAATCTCTGGGTCTCACAGTTCTGCAGGCCAAAGAATATCTTCTTGCAAAACACCCACAAGCATTTGACTTCGGAAGTGGTCTCCACTTTGAACAGGCACTTGAGCACTGGGAGAGGGCAGTAAGATTATCATCCGATTCTGCAATTTCGCTCGGGGATTGATAAAAGCCAACGCGAATCATGCAACCTTCGGCTGGATCTCCACAGTTCTTTACATAACAATTTTCTCTCAAGCGTGACAAATTCTAGTCTACTAATTAGTAAATTCAGAATGTTAGAATCAGTTAGGCTCAACTCTAGCTAGGTCACTCTTACGTACTGTATAACCAGGCTTCGGTAACCTACAAATCATGTACGCACACTCATTAATATGAAGTAAAGCTGCCAGAGAATTTGACCACGATCGTATTGGTGATTTGTTCCTGCGCTTCTTTTGTGAGACTCAGGTAATTAGGAACATGAGAACTGAGATACTGTTTGCATGCTTGTTTGTCACGGTTGTGCAACGTCAACAATGAACTTTTAAACCAGCTGCAAATTTCTGACTTGCAAAGTATGCCAAATAATTCAGGCCCCTCCAACACCTGGTCCTACTGCATTGTCAACCGCCCATGTAGTTAATTGCACACAGTAATTCGGACAGACCTGCACTGAAAGAGAAGCGAAACTCACAGTATGAAGGGCCAACTTTCATATTCAATTTCTGAGAAGCAAATCCAGAACTCCCACATTCGAGAGATATAATTGCTCTTCCCTGTTCTAAACGACTACGTCCTAGCACTGATTCCGCAACCAAAAACCTCAAAACCTCTCTAAACCTGTACCTGAAAGGCCTTCAATCAGCTTTGAGAGTCGATGTATTGGTCGAGATCAGATTTGAGAGCGCTAAGCTGACCTTCCGAAGCGATTCGCAGCTTGTCATCGTTGATTGTGACCAAGTACTTGGCCTGGAAAGCTGTGGCGTGCGCAATAGGGTTGCAGAAGACCTCGAAGAAGACGCCGTCATCTGTTTGGCGGTACTCCATGTTGTCCCATCTCTCTGGCCTGACGGCGCCTTCTTTCTCCTTGAACGTGGCCAGCAGGCCTGTGATGGCTGAGCTTCCACTATGGCGTCAGCCGAATTGCCAGCAGGACTAGCTAGAACCTGTTGAGCTCTTCCACACATCTATCCAAGGATGCTCTGCCAAACATAACCACAACAAAATATCACAACTGAATGAAAGGGCATGATCATTATAAACACATAAATTGGAGCGATCATCTTAGGATAGGAGGTCACAAATACCTAAGATAGCTTCTGGAGAAATTCTCTTGGAAGCATCCCTCTCCACCATCTTCAAAAGTAGATCCCCTCCTTCCATACTGATAATTCCTTCTTTCATTGCTCCCAAAATAGCACTGTCCATAGAGAAGATCTCCTTGCCACCCTCCATCTCTACCATGGGAACAAGTCCAATAGAAACTGCAAGGGAAATTCCTAGTGCAAAAACATCCACACTATGATCAAACAATTCTCCATGAAGAGTCTCTGGAGCCAAGTAGATATTATAGCTGCACCTTGGCTTGTCAAACTGAAGGTGTTGACCTGCATGAACAAAGTACAAAATATCAATATCAAAGAATCATATCTAAACACTATCACATGAATCGAATTAAGGAAAAATTCAAAAATGAACAAGTCTTGTAGTATGTACCTTCTTCACAAAGCAAGGAGAATCCAAAATCACCAAGCCGTGACTCAATCCAATTGTCTGTGACATCTGAAATAAATATGTTCTCAGGATTAAGATCCATGTGAACAATTCCAAGAAATTTCAAATGAAGGAGGACATTTGTCATCTGCACACAAATGATCCTCATTTGGACTTCTGAAATCACCTCAAAATTCTGTAGACTCCCATGCTTGCACCACTCCAGTATAACTGAAACCTCAGACTCATCAGAGACAATGTCAATCAACTTGTTTACATTTGGCGACTGAGCCAACATCTGCAACGCATTAATCTCACGAAACACGTCCTTCTCGAGCACCTCCCCCTCTTCCAGCTGTGAGTAAGAAAAGGACTTCTTCACATATTCAATCCCGTCCATAGTGCACCGGACCCTGCAAACAGTGGCACCCGGGCCTGCATTCGATGAAGACTTCTCCGACAGAACCTCCAAAACTTCGTAGACTGACATCGTGAACAATTTAACCTGAAACATAAGCGAAACATAAGCCTCGTAATGAACAAAATAATGTCATGCTCACGCTACTTAAAGCATTCACAATTATCTTTTCCGCTGTTTTGGAACCTCTAAGAACAAGCTAAAAAAGACTTTCAGTACATTCAAGCTCCCAGTAATATTACTCAGTAACTAATGATTCTATGATCCCCCTGGATTACAACGTATGCAACACCTAAGACGTTCAGTCCCTCAAAGCTTCAACAACACAAACAATGAAGCCACGGAAACCTCACCTTCAGAAAATCATAAATCAAACTGAAGATGATCCCATCGCATCCTTCCGCCCTTGTTCGGAACGTTCGAATCTGAAAGTTTCTTGATCGCTGGTAATTCGCTTTGTAGTTCAGGAACAAATTCACGCACAGCGTTTGATAGCATTGCGCATTTACATCTACTCGATCGAGTTCTTTTGTCTCTGGGTTGTGCTTCGAAATCACATGAGTTGAAATGGATTCTTTCGGGTACAATACAAGAAGAATTGTCCAAGAAAATCTGGATCAAATGTAGGGTTCAAATTACAGAATGATAAGGGCACTTAACAAGCGCCTACTTGGTCATGCACGTATGAATCAACCACATCGTCTACTGATTAGGAGCTACGCGAATTTGAAATGTTAGATCAAATGATTGGTCAACCAACAATGAATGCATGCGTGTAACGTGGTGTGCATACCCCGAAAACATAAGCAAAGCCCTTCCCACCGTCCCAAAGGCGCTTGAGCTTCTTCTCCGATAATAACCTGCGAGTGCAAGGCCATAAGGTGAGAACTAATCCGTTGACTTCTGCTAGGAGAAAATTATACAGCAGTTTAAAAGTACAGGTCTCCTACTTAATTTAGGCTGACCATGAGCAATGACACACAACATCGGTATAATGAACGTCTTGCTGATATCAGGGCTGTTTCCAAGGCGCTGCGAATAAGCTTCTCAGGTGCAGATCTTATCCAACAGTAAAATTCCCCACAAGCAGGACGTCGAACGAATACACATGGCATTTCGTGATCAGCTGGAAAGTGCTTAAACACCCGGGATCCAAATAGCCTGCAACCAAATCATAACCCGAAGCTCAATCCTCCGAATCAATCCGCCGAACTGTGACACCGTAATCCATGTTATCTAGAAGCACGCATACTGCTTTCAAGAATGCAAATTATCATGGACAAGTACCGGGAGAGCAATTCTGCTTCTGTGGTCACATGGGTCCATCCAAGCTGAGTTTGCGCAGAATATTGTCTGCGAAGCTTCCAGAACCTGGAAGCAGACCCCAACTAGATGTAAAGTGGGACATTCCCACCCCAAGATTCAGCACTGATGAACAGTTAACCTGAACCCTAATTTCTGTTAAACGCGCAAATTACGAGGTCTGTTGAAAGTGTTACTTGGGCGATGAGAGCTCAGATTTAGATTTTACTTTTTTTGGCCAACTTCGACATGGTGGTAATTCCAGTTTTTGGGGTTCGCTGCTTTTACTTTGGCAAAGTAAAAGCATATTCATCTTTTTGTTGGTATATAAATTCATGTGTGCTCAGGCCTTTACATTATTTTCTATATTTCTCCTCCATTTCTATCGTAGGTTATCATTGGTTGTTGGTCGACGATAGCTCATTTGTTTTTTTTGCGAACTTCGACTAGTTGTTGTGAGATCATCATGCCTTCCTCGCAGATTCTGCCAATGCTCTATGTGGGGGACGAGATTGCCGCTATTGCACCCGAGGTGCATGCGTTTGAGTGTGTGCTGAACATTACAGAGGAGGTGCCGAAGAGTGCCCTCTTGGAGGATAACGTTGTTTTCCAGCGCTACCCAATCTACGATGTAGATGGCGGTGAGGAGGAGCAGGCACAGATGTTGAGCTTTTTCCCCACCACTTGCACGACGATTCAGCAGAACATGGAGTTGAATCGAAAAGTGTTGGTGCATTGTGCCGAAGGGAAGCAACGCTCTTGCACGGTTGTTGGGGCGTATTTGATCCAATCTCTGGGTCTCACAGTTCTGCAGGCCAAAGAATATCTTCTTGCAAAACACCCACAAGCATTTGACTTCGGAAGTGGTCTCCACTTTGAACAGGCACTTGAGCACTGGGAGAGGGCAGTAAGATTATCATCCGATTCTGCAATTTCGCTCGGGGATTGATAAAAGCCAACGCGAATCATGCAACCTTCGGCTGGATCTCCACAGTTCTTTACATAACAATTTTCTCTCAAGCGTGACAAATTCTAGTCTACTAATTAGTAAATTCAGAATGCTAGAATCAGTTAGGCTCAATTCTAGCTAGGTCACTCTTACGTACTGTATAACCAGGCTTCGGTAACCTACAAATCATGTACGCACACTCATTAATATGAAGTAAAGCTGCCAGAGAATTTGACCACGATCGTATTGGTGATTTGTTCCTGCGCTTCTTTTGTGAGACTCTGGTAATTAGGAACATGAGAACTGAGAGGGACACATGACTCATTCGGGACCCCCGGCCATGGCCGAACCTCAAATGTTCATATGTTGTACATACAAGGCGACTCATAGGTGCGCATGAGTGACATCCATGGCCGGGGTCCCGAATGAGTCATTCTACCCTGCATCTACAATTGCTCCGAAAAGGAAGAACTAGAGCTAATGCATTACGGCAGATGGGAAGGGTGGAGCTCCCGATCACAGCGAACACGCACCTTGCACTTGCGCGGAGCGCACAGGTAGCCGTCTGGAGACGGGCGAGAGGCGGAGCTGGAACCGCGACGCGGAGGTGGAGAGAGAGGAGGGACGGGCGGTGACGAAAGGCAGCCGCACATGAGGGAAATGAGCCGGCGTACGCCGGCACCTATGGATGACTTCCGTCGAGGTCGACGAGGCCAGTTGGCTGTGCGCCGAAAACTAAGCCATATCCCAGAAGCCGCAAAATATCACAGCCGGCTGACAGCACCGCTCAGCCAGGTGACTTGTAGGGCCTTTCAATGTACAAAAAATTCAACTACCATGAAAACCACCGTGATAACCACCGTGAACAATACAAATACAAGCAAGTGAAACAGGTTTTTTTGAAAGAGACTTCTTTTTTTCCCTCACGCGGTGAAGAGCCGGCGTATGCCGGCGCAGGCTGCTGCGGCGCGACCCTTGGCGTAAGCCAGCTTGCTTGGGCCAAAAATAAAAAAAATGTTCACACTGTCCCGCAAGGGAAACAGTGTGGGGGCGCCGCGTGGCAGCAAGCCGGCGTATGCTGGCAGCGCCCCTCTCTCATGTGCATCAGTCTGAAGGAGGAGTACCCGAGCGCTGCTTGCATGGTTGTCGCCATGGCGAGCGAGCGAGCGAGAAACGAAACCCGAGGAATGCACTACAGACGCTGTGATGGCAGACAGACGCTGTGATGGACTGACTGTTGAAAGTTACTGCTCTCGACCCTCGTCATTCATCCATACTGGTTGTTTCTCATCTTCGTTCTCCGACCTTTCATCCACTCTGTCTCTATTGACAGACTGAGGTGTATATATCCTCTCACTGCAACCTTGTCGATAGAGCGCACTTGCGCTACTGTGTTTGTGTTAGTTAGTTTAGATCCAATATTTCTACATGGTATTAGAGCGAACGGTTTAGACTAGTTAGACTAGATCAGACCCATTAGAGGATTTTTGAGCTCAAAGGAAGGCCTTCAAGGATTGACACAAAATCCCATTTTAAAAAAGACCCAGTTCATAAAAACATGATGTGGTTTGAAGCACACGAGGTACGATTATATGGATTCATGGGAATTTAATGAGAAGAGTTCTTTTGCAATGATGTGGGATCCATTGATTTGCCGTAGATTTGTCTTGGTCTGGTCGACCTCACTCATTGCGGATCTGCTTGAGGATACAATTGTAGAGGATAGGAAGTAAGGAAATCACCCGTTAACAAATTCTCAAACTATGTTGTACTTGAATAGATTTAAATTCTTGGTTGTAGATTTACTACATGTATATCATTCCTATCAACCTATAAACTGTGAATTTCTACCATTGCAAACAATTCCCTGACATCTACAACAATCCACAAGTTATACATAATTTAGACTTAATAACCATAATCTTACATTTGTCTGCAAATTAAATGTAAGATTTGAGATAAATATGATATTTTAAAGAACAATTTTTTGAACTCTGATTTTAAACTTTTCAGATTCATTACATTTAATTTAGCAATTTCAGAGAATTTTATCACAATTCTCTCATTTTATAATCATCTTTTGAATAATTCAATTTCTCACTCGGAATTTTTAAAACTACAACAAAAATAAACTCAAATTGTGAGATTCAAATTACAACAACATCCTTCATACAAGGAATATTTAACTTTGAGTTCATATTATTAAAACTTAAATAACAAAATTGTATAATTTCACTTTCAAACAATCAGATCATATTGGATATTCTAAAGTCAATTTCACTTCTCTCGTAAGTGCAGACCATTTAGAATCATTTGACATTAAATTACTAGTTCTAAATTTGTAGCTAGGACACACATACTCATACATTCAAATTCGGCAAATGAACTTTGTGTGGTGTGTAGAATTGTTGAATTTTCTCTATTAATAGTCTTTAAATTTCAAAGACTGTTTCTTCATGGTGTAACTTCAAATGTAGGATTAAAACCATTTACGCAAAGTTGCATCCTTTCATATCCCTACCCCTTTCAGGATTTCAATAGTTTCAAAGCTGAACTATATACACTCCTAAAGCTTTTGGGGCACTTTTGTAAACTTGTTTACAATGAATTTCTGAATTTATACTTAAAACCTGAAAACTCCGTCTATACAAAGCTCGGCCGTGTTTGATAGAAAGTTCCTATAAATTGAAAAATCTATTATTTCACCAACAAACTATGTTCCTTAATCAGTTACCACCTCTAATGTATAGCCATACCTGCAGGCAATTTTGTTACAGAAATTTCTTTGAAGCTACTTCTTATATACATCTCTTACAAAGGATAGCTTCAAAAGGTCTCGTTGAAGGTATCAAATGTAATTTGATAAAATGGTTGGATCTCTTGGCATAAGCTTAATAATTTTGATAACTCTTTCAAAATTGAGTGCAATACTTAAAAGACTAGGTCAAAAGTATTGAGATGTCAAAATTTTACGTGCGTTGATTTGGTCTTCCACAATTGTCTTGATGATATTTGGTACTGATTTTAAAAGCTTTTTGAGAAGTTACATCCTTTCTTAACATTCTATCCTTCTCTCTACGGTATTGAATATTGTTATATAAAGTATATGGGATGCACTTTCTACGCAAGATCTTTCTTTGTGTACAGATGTATCTTTTGGAAATTTGTTGTATACTTAATAATTGTCATACAGCCAAAATCATGTTCAACATGTAGCAATCATCAAGTAGTGCTCCTTCTTTTGAACTTGGAGGTGTTCCTAGTTGTAATAACAACTTTGCATGTGCTCCTCTTTGTCCCTTCGCATGTTTAATTTCCAAGTCAAATTGTTGAAGTGGTGCCATAAGACAAATTGTTCTCCCACTAGGATCACTAAATTCTTATATTACACTAGCAGTTGGCGCTTGCTTTGCAACGCATTAGGTCAACCATTTTAATGTAGTTTTTATATCACAAAATATAAAAAAGAAAGGTAACAACAATCTACATAAAATATAAACATGTCTTTGAAACCTATGCATAAATTTTAATAACGTAATAGAATAGAATAGAAAAAAATAAATTAGGTTTTAGATTTTTTGCATTTTAATATGGAATTTCAAAAATGTTATGAACGTCAAATTTGTAATTAAGAGTTTCAAATTTATTTTGGATAAGCACAAATTGCAACACACAAATGCAAATTTCACACACCCACAAACTCAACTTGCAATTACAATCTCAAATTCACACACCCGCAAACTCAATTTGCAATTACAATCTCAATTTCACACACCCACAAACTCAACTTGCAATTACAATCTCAAATTCACACACCCACAAACTCAATTTGCAATTACAATCTCAAAACTCGTAATCTCCACAACTCGAATATGCAATTTTGCAACTCCAACTTTGTATGCCAACCTCCAAGATCACAACTTCAACTTCACAACTTTTTCACTCCAAGTTTACAACTCATAATTTACAATTCAATCTTTTAGTGCTTAACTAAAAAAATATTTTGAACGTCAAATTTGTAATCAAGAGCACAAATTGCAACACACAAATGCAAATTTGTCACACCCAAAAACTCAAGCTAATGCTTTGCAACGCACTAGTCCAATCATTTTAATGTAGTTTTTATATTTCAAACTATATTAAAAAAAAAAAGGTAACATGATTCACTACGCGGTTGGCTGCGCAATTAACTGCGCGGTTGACTGCACCGTTCCTATAGTTCACTGCACAGATGACTGCACGATTGATCGCTGCGTAGTTCACTGCGTGGATTTTGATTTTAGTAGTATGATGTTTCAATCCATTAGGGTCCCATTGTACTATGGAGGAAAAAGGACTCAATAATAAAAAGTGTTTGAATTTACCGCAATCAAACAACAAGGCTAAGGCTAATTTTTATTGTTAATAGATGCATGGTTTCAAAATCTATTACAAGTCTTCTTACATAATAAATTGGGTGTGACCTTCCACTAGAGTCGTTCTGCAATAAATTGCACCTATTGCTATATCATATGATGTTGTATAAAAAATAACTTCTTTGCTCCAATTATGATTTGTAACCACCGGATTCCTTACTAGTTTTAACTTTATACATTCTAATGCCTTTGTGCATTAAAATATATTTTTATTAATTTACCTTGATGATTTTGAGTTATCATTGTTGAAATTTAGCTCCCGCATTGCATAATCCAAAAGGCATTAAAAGATAAGCACGTGCCCCAAGGGATGGTGAATGTAGTTTTTAATATATCTTCTTTGTGTATTTTGATTTGTGATAACCGGAATAACCATCACAAAAAAAAATTAAAAAATTGATGGCCTACAACATTATTTAACAATTCATTTGATTCAATATTTGGTAGTGGTAATTGATCTTTCCTAGTCACCTTGTTTAGTGCTCTTAGCTCTATAGTACACGCGTATTCTCCATTTACCTCCTTTATTGGAACTATTACTACCGGTGATATCCATTTTGTGATTTCTACTTGAATAATAATACCTCTCTCCATAAGATGGTCTAGTCTCTTCTTTGAAATTTGCATCTTATTTAGAGCCATTCTTCGTTGAGATGCTCGTATAGGTTTGACTCCTTCAATTGACTCAATTTTGTGTTCTTCTATTACAATAGATGACAAATCTTGATGTTTTGTCACAAGTAACACAAAATATTTCATGGTTATTAAATCTATCTTTCTTTTTCTAGTTGTGACAATGATGGTCCAAAATGAATTCTCTATAGCAAGTTGGTTATTTTCAATTGGAATTAATTCCATGTCTTCTAGACCAGTTTCCCGTGAGTGCTTGAGACATCAAGCGCGTATACCTTGAATTTTGAAGATGTATTAGTGCTCATAGATGAACAATTTGAAGTCTATGAGAATTCGTCTACGTGTGGTGAGTCTTGAAGAGAACTACCGAAACTAGTACTAGCGCCTCCTCTTGGAATATCTCTTGTGCTTACTTGAATTTTATGAGGAATTATCTTTATGTCTCCTTTCTCTCAATAATTGATGGCCTTTACTCCTTCTAACCAAGGTCTACAAAGAGTTAAATAATATCCACCTTGAATTTCCAAAATTCCAAGTATTTGAGAGTTCATATTCACTATGGTTTCGTTTACTGTAACTGGAAGTTGATTAAATATGCCTAAGGATTTTACGCACCTCCAATCACCTACTTTCAATATTTTAATGAAATTTGAATAGGAGATAGACCTAAGTTGTGAACTAGCCAATTAGGCATCACATTAACTGTTGCACCCTCATCCACCAAACAACTGCTTACTTCCTTTTTCACAATGGTAGCCTTTACTTGTGGAAATCGAAGATCACCCTTGCTTGGTTTTGTATTTCAATTGACTTCATTTTCTTGTATTTATACCTTGTCTCAACTCATTTATCAAAGATCGGGCACCTAGCAATAAGCTGCCCCACCGCAATGTTAGCACATTGTCTTTGCATGTCCGCCACAACTAAATATGTCCCTTGCTCAAGATCATATTGTTTATCCCTACATGTTGCTGCGACTTCATGGCTTTGCTAATTTTCCTTCTTTTCTTGGAATGTCCATTTTCAAATGATTCTTCTTCTTGTGTGGCTGCTTATAAACGCCAACCAAAAGTATGGAGTTCTGGCTAATAGCAAACCTCCATTTGGAATAGAATGGGTGGTGATGGGATGGAAGTGGGTTGGATATATCCTAATTTTATAGGTGCTACCATGGGATTACTTTATATCGTTTAGTTGATGGTCTGAAGTAGACCTAAGTTTGGGGTGAATAACAAATTAATCTTGTAATTGAATTGCCTTTTATTTTATAACTCTATTGTATTAGAGTCATTTGTGAAGTCGTACAAAAAGAAGAAAGAGTTGTCAATACTAGGCTTTGAGGTGCAAGGAGGCCAAAAGACTTCTAAGGTGATGCCATGTTGGAGAACTTTTATCTCTTGGTTACCTGTGGCAATACAAAGTTATTCAATACTCTTTACTATTCATGAGTTCCCTTGATGTTTTCTCATTCCTCTTCCATCTCAAGGTGTGTGCTCTTTTAAACCTGAGGGGATCAACAACACTATTTATGCCTTGCATGCAGGGAATTTTTTATGAATTTCTGAAGGGTGTGCGACACGCGACCTCAGGGTCCACAGAGTAGCCGATGTGGCGTTTTTTTTTTCACCACTCTGTAAAAGTGGCTACTTTTCACATCTCACCCCTCGTCACCGGCGACTGATTCTACAGTTATCTAGGAACTATTTATATAGTTCACTATTCACTGTGGCAACAAACTTCAAAATTCTACTATGCTAATGGCGATATGGACAGTGGAAGAGGAGCAAATATGGCGAGGCTCGGGAGTCCCGGGTGGTACAAACGGCAACAATCATCATAAAAACTAGACATAAGCATAAACAAAATCGAGGCATCAACATACAGGCATCGACATACAGACAATCGACTCACAGGCAATCGACTCACACAGTCAATCGACTCACGCAGGCATCGACATACACAGGCAATCGACTCACGCAGGCATCGACATACAGGCAATCGACTCCCACAGGCAAAGTACCGTCAAACTCAACCTCCTTCGTTAGCTGCATCAAGACCAGAAAACAAACAACGAACTGCAGAACAATGCACCAACAGGGATGGTACCGAAAACACACACGCCATTAGACACCTCAATCAAAAGAATGTTCGATTTTCAATACCAGTGTACTTTTGCATATGTAGCTCCTCCTACATTTTGCAGACAATTGTTGGACAGACCCCCATGACAAATGCAACGCCCCGGCTATCCATGACTCTTCAGCTCTACCTGAAGTATTGAGCGCTAATATACACCAGGCCAAGTAAGAGCCGACCACCCTATCAACAACCTCACAACAACCAACGTAGGGGCACCACTCATGACATAGAGGCAAACATCACACATAGGCAAAGTACCGTCAAGCTCAACCTCCTTCGTTAGCTGCATGGACATACAGTCAAACATCACACACAGGCAAAGTACCGTCAAGTTCAACCTCCTTCGTTAGCTGCATCGACATACAGGCAAACATCACACACAACAAAAAACAGCTGTTTTATTTTCTGCTAAGAGGAGTTAAACCCCAGCCGAGATCGGCCCTGCCCAGTGTAGGTAGCAGTCCCACCCCCCTCCACCCAAGTTAGTAATGTAATTAATCTGAAATCAAATACTCTCCGAGATAGTGGAAACAAAGCACTTACTAATCCGCACCCCTTCGCACACATTCATCAAGCCACCTGCTCATTGTAGCATGGAAAGGGAACATTTCCAAGGTAAAGAATTGTTGTGAATACAGCTTGACACATGAGCGCAGGTGCCCACCGAGGCGGTTCCTGAGTTTCGATTTCACGAAACTTAACGTGGAGAAAGTCCTCTCATCTTCCACACTGCCCAGCACAGCCGTAATGGCGATTTCCGTCACCTTTATATACTCTGAAAGCCGATTCAGCATAAGAGCATTTTGGCCAACCCGAGACCAGAGCTTCATCGCAGGGTTCTCATCATGCGGTTCTTGCATGGCAACCTTGGCGTGAGACTTCATTGTCAGCTTAAAGAGACTGGACTGCAAGCTAAGATTTCGCCCATCAACGATGGGGTCAATCTGCTTAATCTCAAGTTCTTCACTGGTGCCGAAGTTCACCTCGCGGCACACACTGTACTGCGCCTTCAAGGTTTTCAGGTGCAAGGGGAACAAATCATTAGCGTTAGGTTGCAGCTAGTACTGTGGGAATACTATTCCCAAAACATTCATGAGTTCTACCTTAGGAAACCGGGTGTCCAGTTCCAACCACAACAACTCAGTGGCATCTTGGCATTGCCCCTTGACTGAGCTAATGATATGCTCCAAATCCGGTTGAGACACCGGCAGCTTCTTCCCGCTGATGGCACAAATCGAGTGAGTAGGATACGTATAGTCACCAATTTTGAATGACAACTCCACGTCTCTAGTGTTCAAGTCAGTAACCCACTCCTGTGCTATAGCGTAGGGATTATTTTTAACAATATCAAAAAACATGCCGAAATGTTGCTGCTGCCAAGCTGTGGCATCGTCACTGTACATCATGTACAGTTCAGCTTGGCAAATACAGACTGCAGCAACATAATCAGCAACAAACACGTTATTGGATTGAGCGAACTTCATTACGGAATCTATAGATTCCAGCATTGGCAGAATGCAGGGAAGTGCCAACAAGGTGCCGACATCACAAAGGGAATCGTAATTCCTTCGAGCACACTCCCGAGCAGCCATTTGCTTCGCAGTCATTTCCGGCTCCTTCACTGCAGCGTCCTCGCACATCTTCACCAAGAGTGTCTTGTATTCCGCCATGACCCTGCGCAAAGGAGAAAGCAACGAAATCCAACGTGTCTTGACGTTTCGGAGCATCTGAAGGCCCTCAGTTTCCATTATCTCGGCGAGTTTTTGGAACTCCAAATGTTGTTTAGGACTCTTGCTGAAGTAAAAGAACATGGCCTGGCAGAGGTTCTCTAATTTCGCTACAATGGAAAGATTAGAGAGTGGCTCTACAGCCAGGTTCGTGCGATGTGCCATGCAGTGCACACCGAACATAAATGGAGCAGCATGGTTTCTCATGCTTACAATGACACCATTTCGGCATCCCTGGAATACACTATCCCCATCCGCCCCAAAGCATACAATTCTACCAGCCAAAGCCAAATCGTCCAAGCCAGTGTCAAAAGCAACATGCTCATGTATTGCACTCCCAACAGCCGCGGCCCCATTCCCCTCCTCTAATCGACTCAAGGACAACAGTATGGGGACTCTTTTAAATTGAACACAGACATAGCAATGAATAGACAACCAAGACTGATGGTCGACTGTAGTGACCTCGTCAGCGGATAGGGAGATGAATTGAGCGCTGGATATCACCTTTTTAGTGTGAGCAGCGAGGGTGATTGCAATATGATCAACCATATCCCATCCCAACCCAATAGACCAGTGTTTTTTCGGGAGATGAGGGACGCAAAGGACTTCGAAAAGCTCACGTAAGTCACAGAAATCAGACATGGGACGTCCCTGATGAAGCAAAAAAAAAACAGCCCTGAACTGGACTAGTTTTCGACGCCTCTCTTTCACTGCACTCGCTTGTACTTGTTGCACAACACTACTCCCCGCCCTACCATGACGAGCAAAATAAATCTTTTCATTCTTAGCGTGAGCATTTCCAGATAGAAAATAAAACTGACCTGCTCGAAGATTCCCATGGCTCGCGAGGGCCTTCCGGCGACCAGCATGCTTCCACAAGGAATCAATCTTCGGGACCAAGAGCTTATCACGCCCCTCAACCTCTGAACAGGTTCTGCATCGAACTTGCCGAATTTCCCCATTGGGAGACACGACAGATTCTGCCCAAGGCAAACGCACCGCCCAAGTATCCTGCCAATGTCAGTTCTTCTCGTACCCACGCCGGCGAGCTCGAGCCATTTCATGAGCGGCACTCCCTACAACAGGGTCGAGCTCCTCCACCTCCAAGCTCGCATGCAGAGGCATTTCCGATGCAGGAGCTGCCACCGTATCGCCCTCCGAAGCTCCACCTGCACACAAAAAAGGCGTTTCGGATTCAGTATCAGCATTGGGCGGTGCTGCGCTACCACCGCTCTCCACCACCTGCGTGGTGCCAAACCGCAGCTCTCCAATTTCCACCTCCAGCGAGTCCATTTCCTCAACGCTGCCACCATAGAGAAACTTAGTTCGTATCGACTGCTTGAGCGCCACTACAACAACGAAAATTGCACAAATGCAATCCCACTGCAAACAAGCACCACAGTCACACACTTCACGCAAACAACAGTTGAGGTAATCGACAGGTTCGGGAGGGGACTTAAACCTTTTTGTGTGTGCGCTATCAGCCGATTAAAGAATTCTGTGAATCCACCACGCCGAAATCACAAAGCCTGCCACACTCCCAGATTGCAAAACCCTGGCACTGAAATGCTAAACGAAGAAGCAATCTCCATGGCGAGTGCACATCGGCGCGACGGGGGAGAACGGCTACATAATCATCAATAGCAAGAGCGCGCTGGCGAACTCCAAAGCGGGAGGGAGAGAAATGAGTCTGGCGAGCACTGTTCACGGGGAAATAGGGTGGCGTGCATGGTATCCAATGGGGGAGTGGGGTGGCGATGGTTTCGACAGGCTGGGTGAGTGAAGACGGCGAGGTGACTGGGGGAGGCTGAGCGCCACAGGCCGCCATGATGCCCCAGCCAGTCAGTTCAAGGCGACCAACTCAAAAAAACATTATCATTTTACCAGCTTCAAATTCGCCAACGTGGATTGGAGATAAGGGCGTGGCGAAAATTCGCCAATAAAAAATTGGCTGCTTGCATGCATTTGACATGCTATAATATTGGGTGGAGAGGAGAGGTTTAGAGACAAGAGGTTACAAACTGGAAGTTAGAGGCTCATTTTACAAATAATTTCAATTCCAACAAAAGTGTTTTATTATATAAATTGAAAATTTCTTAGCATGTGATTGTCCAAAGAGAGACAGAATTAGGAATCTGAGAGGTGATGGATCTGAGAGGTGATCATCACCAGGAACTATATAATTGGGAATAAACTTGCTAGAATATACTTCAAAAAAAAAAAGTTGAAGAAGCTGAAATAACAGTTGTGCAATTGAGAGTTATAATGACACCAGCTAAACATGATAGCACACTTTCGAAATTCTTAACTAACTCAAATCTCATCATAAAACCACTTGGGTTGAAATCGTAACTAATTCTAGTGGCCATCAAATATATTGTTAGTTCTTCTCTCCATATGTGCACATTGCTTAATTTGTCGGTTATGGGAGGATTCCCTTGGGTCTACAAAGGGAGTAAATTATGTATGACATCATCTAAGAAAAAAAAACCCCAAGAACCAACCAAAACCCATAGCCAACGCCTATAAAATTGGGATATATCCAGCCCTCTTCCATCCCATTTCCACCAACTCAACTCCAAATGGAAGTTTTCTAGTAGCCAAGACCCTTATTTTTGGTCATTGGTTATGAGGGGAATTTGTTTGGGATACCGTCCCCACACCAACACATGATGCTCCCCTCATAAAATCATTGCATGCCACGTGTCACCTCGCCCAATCACAATATGCCAAGTGAAATTCTCAGTTCATTTCCAAGATGCGGGGCAATCCAATGCCGATATCCAAACCTCCCTCCCCGCATTTCATAATCATTCTCCGCCTTGGCAAGGCTCTTTCTCCGCCAGGGGTGGAGATGCTGTAAGAGCCACAACAGCCTCTTCCTTTTCCCAAATATCCAACAGCCTCTTATCCTCTCTCACTTTCCCACAAGTAGCTGCGATCAGAAAACCATCCAAGGGCTCACCACTCATCGTCATCTCTCCTTCCTACCAACCACGGATCTAGATTCTTCACCAGGGTTTAGCCATGCGACCTCGCCTCGCGTGCTCCATTGGGGTGTGAGTGAGTGAGCTCCAAGGGTTGCGTCTTCAGCCATGGCAACGTCCATGTGCAAACTCGCTGGCGCCACTCTGCAACTTCACTGCTCCCTGGCAACCAAATCCGAGTGCGCTCCCACAAGAGCGTCTTTGCCGAAGCTGAGCCTGAGTTTCTTGTCCGCTAGCGCGGTGACCCACTTGGGTAGTCGTACTACTCAGTCGAAGAGCAGGAGGAGTTTGAGGATCTGTGCTGCGACGAGTCCGACTGCGGCGCCCTCTTCAGACGTCAAGGGCGGGCGGGACGACCGCGTCGTGGAGATTCGCACCGCGGCGGAGTTCGACGCTGCCATCAAGGACGCCGGGAGGAAGCTGGTGGTGGTGGAGTTCGCCGGGACTAAGAGCCACAAGAGCCGGAACATTTATCCGGCCATGGTGGACCTGAGCAGGACCTCGCAGAATGCTGTGTTCTTGCTCGTCATGGGGGACGAGACGGAGGAGACCAAGGCGCTCTGCAAGCGCGAAGGCATCGAATCGGTGAGTTGAGAGGGAAAAGGGATACTGTTGAGCGCTCAAGGGATGATCGTGCTGTGATTTTGAGGTCGTGCTTACCTCAAGGTCTTGTGTTTCGTGTTGCTATTGCTTGGTGGTGTCTTGAAAGTTGAGAGGTTCGTTCTTCAAGTTGAGAGCCCTAGAATTGATAGCTGGATGAAAAAATGATCTTAAAGATGATCATGATTCATGCCTCGTCGAGGAAGGTTACCACGAAGGTATAGTTCATGGATTGAGGATATGCTTGCTTCCTTCGATCAGTAGCAGAGTCGAGGTCGCTGAGATGCAGTCTTCTTTGAAGCTGGAAGAGTCTTACTTTTTTGCGAAATGCCTGCAGCTCTTGCTATTTCTTGGTCGTTTAGCTCCTCGGTGTTTTCTGAAAGGCTGAGATGTCTACTCTTCAAATTGGGATCTTTAGAAGTGATAGTTGGACAATAACAGTTAGATTAGCACTTACGGAATGATAGATGCTTCATGTTCTTCCATGGAGTTGCCATGTTGAGTACATGCGTGCCTTCCTTAATCAGTAGTAGAGTCTGGGTCGCTAAGATGCAGTCCTGTTCGAAGCTGAAAGTGTCTTAGGTTTGGCAAAATACCTGAAGGTCTTGTATTTTGTATTGCTCCTCGGATTTTTGTTGAATCCACCACAAATCTGCAGAGATGTGGAGCACTACATCAAGTCCATTTTAAGTGAGGGGTTTATGACTGAAAGAAAAGTGCGAGAGAAAACAGTTGCTAGAACGTTAATGCTCCCGAGAATTATATTGTAGCAAGAACTTAACCAACAACACTGGATGGATACACAGGTGCCCCACTTCGCATTCTACAAAAACCAGCAAATTGTCCACCAAGAGGAGGGCATCACCGCGGAGGAGCTGGAGGGAGACGTCTTGTACTACGGCGACCCGGACGCGCCAATCCACCAGCTCCACAGTCGTACTGACTTTGAAGAACTACTCGAGAAGCACCAAACCGATGACAAGCTTCTCGTCATTGATGTCGGCCTGAAGCATTGCGGCCCCTGCGTGAAGGTAGTGTTTCTACATCCCTGTTAATCCTTTCTTCCATAAAGCCAATGCTGGTAGGAAGGCAAATTAGCTAAGTGTCCCTCTAGTGAGACGGTAAAATTTTGAGCCTGATTTGGGAATTAGTGTTACATGCACTTCGTAGTTACCCTATTTGCTGAGTTGGAGGTTGCTGGCTTTCTCAGATTTATCCCACCTTCATCAAGCTCTCCAAGCGCATGGCGGATTCAGCAGTGTTTGCTCGGTTGAACGGCGATGAGAGTGACGAGTGCGAGGAGCTTACCAGGATGATGGGCGTCATTGAAGTGCCCACTTTCCTGTTCATCAAGGGCGGAGAGCTGTTAGGCCGCTATGTGGGCTCTGGAAGAGGGTCTCTCATCGGTGAGATCTTGCGACACCAGGGTGTCCAAGTGACATAATGATTATGTATTTATGTCCGAAGACCCACTAGGATCTCTTCACAGCTGCTTCAAAGGACGCCACCATGTGTTTACTAAAAGCGGATTTGTTGCCTTGAAAAACGTACGCCACCACAAACTGAGAAGATATCACAATTCATAGGACATCAGAGTAAAAGTAATGATTCTGTACCTCCATCGGAATGATTCTACACTCTTGTAGTCGTGAAGAATGATGCCAAGATATTCTACTTTTCCTTACCCTGGTGTCATCTTTTGGGTGTCATCAGAACTGCTTGAGGTCCGTGAGGATTCTCCTGCGAAGGTAGAGAGCTTTGAACTTTAGGTGGGCAGGGACAAGGAAGATGCTTTACTAACTTTGACGACAATAAGTTCAATAATGTGAGCAATTATTATGCATTATCAAGTTCAACGTCAATCGTTTTCCAAGCAGTATTTGTCGCGTAGCTACTGGTTCCGTGAAGTCACAAGTGTTAAAAGTGATATTACAAAAATATGCTAAGCATGAGTTACTTGGCAGTACCTGAAAAGCCAATGCCAAAGTCGGTCCAGCAGCTTCTTCCCACCTGGAATATCAAGTTAAAATCTGCACACATTTCAATAAAGTACAGCAGTAGAACTATTCACCGGTTCCAGTATCAGAAGTTAAATTTGTCACATGGCTGTTACTCAGTGAGCTAATTAGAAAGATCTCAAATGCATCTAAAGACACCATGAGAATGATAAAACGGAAGTTCTCCTTATTGAGTTGTTAGAACTGTCAAGTTACAAAGTACAAGGGCGCTTATCAAACCGTCAACTTGCGAAAGTCACAAACTACCATCATCAGCTGGAGCTGACGTTTTCAAACGAGCAACCGCACATTTTCCTGAATGATTTCAGTCGAGCAGTTCTGCACATAGCAACTAAAATCTGGAAATATGATCGGTACCACTTGACAGACCTACACTCACGAAATCATAATACAAAATCCTTGAGAAAGCAACCTAATTTCAAATCCTAAGAATCCTTCAAATATCTTGAAGCCACTTTGGTCCCATTGTCAGCAACAAACGAATTCTCCAAGCTGCTTTGTGTTTGAGTCAATCGAGGCGAAGAGCGCTCTCTCCACCCAGGCAAACGATACTCGAGGCAAGTACCTTTCCATAATCGCTCACTTTATCTTTGGTAAACTATCGATATCTGGAAACTCGTCCGGTCTCGACAATTGAGCACCCCAAAACTCCTCCAGCTGTGTAGACCGGTCCGATTGACTGCAAACAGAACAAGCGATTGCTGAACCGCAGGTATCTTACGTAAAAAGGTCTTCGGTAGTGAATTCTTCAACGTCTTCTTTGGGAACCAATGTATCAATAGATTCTGGCAGGTCCACACGCTCGGCACCCTGAACCTCCAACGTACTTGGATTCTGAAGAAAGACGACAAGACCACACTTGGCCCTTATGAAACCTTCCCACAACTGGAATCGCACTTGTCCTGCAATCACCTTCTTGGCTGGCCAGTCCTTGAGCGAACAAGCCTTCTCCAAGCCCCTTACCACAAACTCGTTTGTAAGAAATTTTCCTCTATTTTCTCCTGCTGTACATTCAGTAACCTGCCCGTTTTGGTAAATGGCTACCATAACATCCAACCCCTGTTTTTCCACCCGTTTTTTATAAGATAAAGTGAGCGAGACCTGTAACGTCGATGAAAATGGGAGTTCGTAACTGGCATCCTGCATATTACTCAGAGTGACTGTCAATACAAGGGAACTCCACTTTGCCAAGAAATAATGCAACAACAGATCACTGAAGGCCTTCAACCACTTGAGCATCACTGTACCAACAGAAAGGCAACGAGAGAACAATAACATGTCACACGCGACAACACAGAGTAACTCAGCTTTCCAAAACTGGACCCGTTCCAAGAGACTAAAACTAAGTCCAAAACAAGACAAACCTCAAAATTTTGCCGACGAGTCTAGCGCGCGCGTATCTATGCAGCTCAAAATTCAGATTACAGATGCTACAAGTGAAGATTTGACAACCACTAGGCGCGGCGAAGGAGACAAAGACCCAATCAGACACTGATAACCTGTCATATCCAATCTAGCAACAAGCATAAAATTCTTAGACGCCGTGCATGAGAAGGAAAACATACCAGCACGTCAGGGCTCAGAAACCGCGACGCCGCTTTGATCAAGCCCGCAACCGACTCCACCTTATCACCTACAGCGTGCTTACTCCCTTGCACAACAATTTCAGGAGTGTAAATCGTATCCTGCTGCAGCGCCTCCCCGTACGCCTTCTGCCTCAACGTCCAGGAAGCACTGGCAAACGGATCCCGCCATCCCAGGTGATTCCAGTAGTCTACGTGATAAGCCAGAGCTATCACAGGCACATCTCCAATCGTCTCCTTCGCTAGGCCCTGCCCGAGCCTCGCAAATTCAAGATCCGCCGGTGGACACGAACTGCATCCTTGCGACGTGAACAGCTCCACCAACACCGGGCTCTGGTTCTGCTTCTCCGTTCGCTTGCCGCCGTCTTCCTTCGCGCTCCTCGCTGCCTTCACCGCCTTCGCCTCATTCTCTTTCGTCCCGGTCTCCGCTCCGTCATTCACTTTGCTTCGCCCGAAGCAACAACAGAGCCGGCTCATGGCTTCAAATCACTTCAAATCCCCCCCCCCCGGGCGGGTCTTTCTCTCTATCCCTCTGGTCTTCTTCTCTCTCCTAATTCACTCCCTTTCAACACCGCCTCAGCACCATCACTTGCCTCTCCAGTATCCTCTCAACTCCGAAACTAACTCAAACGATGAACGCTGCGGCTCCTTCTCACCTGCAAGGAAACCACAGAAGCGCTGCTATACTAAGTACACCTCAATCTCTCACAAATCCTCTCACCTCCACAACCGCGTCGTCCAGAAAAGGAATCCGCTCCGAAACTAACTCACTCTTGCAACAAAGGAACCACAAACTAAATACAGCAAACCCTGGACACCAGAAGACGGAATCGCACGGGATCACGAGCTCCAAGAAAAACAACCCTAGCGACCGTCCAAAAAGAAATGATCAGACTGCTTCAACCTCGAACACATCAATCACAGCAACCATGGGACTTACCAGCGATGGCGTAGATCGAGTCCGCAGCGCTGCAACATTTGAACAACCTTTGTGTTCGGAGCCTCTTCACGCGCTTCGAGGAAGGTGGAAAGCCCAACTCCGTTACGTGTATCTAGTTGCGCTAAATAGGAGCCTTGTAGTGGTTTTAGATGTAGAGACTTGTATAGATGGAGACAGGCTGGATCTACGGATTTGTGGATTTGTGGACTATGATTTTGGCCGAGAGATCTACGTTTGGGGACAATGATATAGGTTGGAGCATTATTAGCTTCGGAGGGGTTGTGCAAAGTTACATCTTTAGTGAGGGCAATGGGGCAAAGTAAGGTAAACCCCTATACCCAAAAAGTTAAGCAATGTGCATATGGAGAGAGGAAAGAAATATACATTTATTTTTCAGTGATAACCAATAGTATTGCAATTTCAATCCAAGTGATTTCGTATTTTCCCAATAAAATGTGAATTGGTTATGAATTTTTAAATTGTATTGCTATGTTTAGTTGGTGGGTGTCTATAGATGATCCCCATAAGCGGGGACCGTAAGTAAGGGCTCTTGGCTGATAGTCAACTTTTGTTTGGATGGGTGGTAATGGGATTGAAGTGGCTTGGATATACTCCAATTCTATAACTATTGGATATGGGTTTTGGTTAGTTATCAGGTAGGTAGGTTATTGTACTGACACTTTCTGGACACAATATCTCTCGTTTCACATTTGTAGGGGTTCTTGAATGTTTGATTTTGGATCAACTATGGTATTTAGTGTCACCATTATACCAAGCATTCCAATTAGTGTGCAATTATTCTATTTTCTCTAGGTTATATAATGCTACTTTATTGAAGCTTTTTACCTCTTCGTCTAAGATGACCCTCATCTGAATCGGGTGATAATACAAATATCCAAGCTAGATGGAGTGGTTGGCAGTTCAATTTCCGGTAGTGAAATCTTCTCTCTACCACGCGGAAGACGCTTATTGCTAGTTGTTAAATTTATAGCAACTTGGGTGTCACAGTGGCTAAAAAGTGATTTAAAAAAAAATCCATTATTAAAAGAATAATTCAAGCATATGTACAAGTTTTGCAACGTGATTACTATCTTTGCAAATACTTAAGGTAAACCATTTGAATAGCATGCTAGAGCTTTGGATAAATAAAAAGTAAAACCACATTGACCCCTAAATGAGAAAAGTCCTAAGGTGGGCTTTTGCAAATCTCAAGCACGTTCCCATGGTTGCAATTTATATCTGCAATTCTTGGAATTTTGTAGAGGAATGCAAGAAGACAAGAGGTACGTGGGATAATAATATTGTTTCTCATTGGACTTATAGAAAAAAAGTTATGCCATCTTAAAGAAAGAATTATCAAGTGCGGGCACGTCTAGTGACTCCAAATTTTTTTGTTAGGATACTTTAGTAAACTTGAGATTTTCAAAACTAGCAAATAATATTATTTTCTTTCATATTGTCAAAAATCATTTCTTTTCTTTAGTGAAAAAATGCACGCTAATCGCAAGTTGAAAAAAACTCACACAATGCCACACATTGTCGGGCAAGGAACCAAAAAAACTCCTTCTTTTCCACATAAAACTTTAAGACCTTCATGTTTTTCAATTTTTGTTTTTTCTAATACGTGGTGAAACCTTCTTATTAATCTTTTGGATTATTGTTCTAAAACATATTTTGTTCCCAAAAAATTAAAACAAGAAATGGCACTTTTCAAACCTCCACTCCTTGCTCATTTTTTTGAATATGCAATACCCCTTTTCTACCTCTAAAAATTGGTGTAAAAGGAGTTCGTATCATGATCAACATGATGATATAAAATGTAGACCTTGTGTAGTGCAAAACTACGACACCAAGTGAAGTCAAAGTCTGTTGATCCAACACTCAACGCAAGGATGAAATGAACCATTTTCCCTACTTCAAACACTATAATCTTTCAATCCATGCCGTCAAAGTTAATGAAATTCTCTGAGTATGTTATTTAACAAGTGTTAATTGAGATTCTACAAATAAAACTAGAAGTACAATTTTTTGTTTCCTTCCTTATTATTGCACTAGAATTAAAAAATTTGAAGTGTTTTTGGAGTGAAATTGTCAAGAAAATTGAGGGGTTAATTGGAATGAAGGGTATAAATTAACATAAGGACATTTGTGGCCTTGCACAAGAAAATGATAGCGGCTTGTAAAAGTCAAGGCCTTTAGAAAATAGATTTGTTCCACCCTTGTATATGGCAAAGTTGAGTCTTACTCCATTGGATGGCGATGCCCACCCCACCAAGCGCTTTGGGAGGACAATCAAGTGGAACCATAATGCTTCTACCATAGACCATGGCAACAAGTGAGAAATCGCAAAGAACGTGAATTCAACTGTGAAGAATGTGATGTCAATTCCATACAGTACCTTGGTTATGGCACGATCATCACAGTTGATTCAGGTATCTATTTGAACCAAAATACATATTGTGCTAAACTCTATGACTTTATGTCTTGTACATGTGAAGACTTTGTTTCCACGAGCAGTGGAGCTTTGGGTAGACGGAAAGTGTGGGTGAACTACAAGGCTAACACCTTTATTATGCATATTGACTCCTTTGCAAAACAAAGTCCATTCACGCACCAAGTCTTACATTTGATGAAATCCAACATTTCTGTGTAACAACAATCTCTAAGTTTACGTTGTCTTAGTTATAGTGGTATTGGCAAAATATTGCCCCTTATATCATCATTCATGTATGTTGGTAGTATTACCAAGAAAAACTCTAGAATGTCAAAGATTCACTATTCCTACTGTGATTAACTTCATATTATAAACATGACTTCTGCACATTTTTGTAACCTTTGAAATGGGTCATTTGGTGCCGAAGTGAGTGCACTTGGTCAACAAAAGATCAACCGCCATGTTGATGAAATCGTCACAAACCTAGATCCCCAACTTGAATGTGGCGGATGATTTTCATTTGTCTAGAACTTTAACCCGTTAACAACAAGGCCTTGCATGGGGCCCTAGAAAATCTACGAAAGTAATAGATCAACCGCAAAAAAGTGAACAACATCTACCCTAAGGGACATTCATTCATGTCAACATTGAACATTGACTTTCTCACCAAAAAAATTGCAATTTGTTAATACCTCAACCGATTGGAGATCAGTACGATAGGCTCGATGGAAGTAAGCAAAGCGCATCGCCGCTGCGATCAGTGCAAAGCAATCCAACGATTCAATCCGCGGTGGCTCCCAAAACCGGTCTCATCGACACTTTTTGGTCCCTTCGTCGTTCACATCATCCTCCGAGCTGCGACAGGCGCGGAGACAAGCACACGTCGGTGCATGCCTTCGCAAGACGCAGCACCGAAGTGAGCGAGGTGTCAGAAAGTGAGCGAGCGAGCCAACATGTCACGCACTCAACGGGTCCACCAACCTACTGCCCATTTCCTACTAATTTCCTACTGGGACAACTGATTTGCATCTTACTCGTGCGCCAATGAGCATGGACGTGAGGTACCTATCGTCTCTGGAGGTGTTTTTTTCTGGAGCGTGGAAATGTTCAGGTTGGGCAAGGGAAATGCGATGGTTGTAGGCTAGTGGTGGAGTGAGTAGTTCAGGCTTTAATTCAAATTTCTTTGGAAATATGGAGCTGGATTGGTACTCCAAGAAGCAGTACACTTCTATGCAATGCTCTGTCAGGTTTAATGCCTTTAATTACGGTTCCTGTGGTGTTGCAGACTTGGTTTTCTTTGGTTCCAGGGCCTCTTGAAGGATAGCCTTAACTTCATCTTTTGCGTCCAGCAGCACTCGGACGAAATCAGTCTCTAAGATCTTTCGGGTTTTCGATAACCACTTCATGTAATGGTACGTTTGCTTCTGACTCATCGGTACATGTCTTCATTTGCTCAGATTGCACGATATCTCCTTCCGTGCCGGCCTGTTCCCTGTTTTGTTAGAATCTCTCCCTTGTCACCTGCTGTCTCCTGTTTTGCTACGAGGTTCTCCTTTGATGTTTCAGTGATGTCGTGCTTTGACCCTTCAATGGGTGGTCCCACTTCGTTTGTTCCGTTGGTTGACATTCTTGAGCCGCGACTAATCCCCCGTGGCTTTGGTGGGAGGTAATTTTCGTTCATCTGGTCAACCATTATCTATGGAGGAAGTATGGATTAGGATTAAGAGATCATTCTGGTATGCATGAGAGTCCACGCTGCGTATCTAAATGTAGCTGAATCCATGGGTGATGCAGCGCTTGTTAGGACAAGCGGCACTGATCTCACCGGATATCAGCAGCTGGTTCGTTGCATAATCGTTTCTGGCTCACCTTCAACGCTTCAGGGGCTGTACACTTGGAGTATCTCCACCCCTGACGCCAATGCGGCCACGCTAGATCGGCTAGACCGGGGGACGCCGGGGGGAGAGGGGCCGTAGAGTGGTCTGCCGTGTACAAGGCGTACTGCTACCGGGCCCAAGTTTCGTACTGATAGTGCCCAAGTTTTCAATGACATTGCCACGTTCCCCGCCTACGTTCCCGAGTAGTGGAGTGAATTGTAACTTCTGTTCTGTAAGCAGCCACTCACGACCAGCCACGTGGTGGTACGTGAATGCCCACTAGGAAGGGGAAAATGGCACATATTCGGCTCTCCTTATTGACCCTGGTCGAACGTTGCACCAAACTTCACCTTCATGGAGTCCATTTTTCTGGCCCTGCCCGTTTTAGGATACTAGAGGGTTTTTTTGGAATTTTTTTGGCCAAAATTGGGGCATGTGGCTCCAAATTATCCATCAAAGGTTTCTTCATGGATCATATAGGGCCCACTCCAACACAAAAATAGGGGCAGGTTTTGTCCCACCCCTCCCAAGCCTTGCCGAGCCTGTGGCTCAGCTTAACGCTCAACCGGGGTCAATAGGAAAATCCCACATATTCATCAAATTTGGTGTCAAAGTGACCTTTCTATGTCAGCCCGATTGACTGGCCTACCGTATTTTCCCCGCCGTGCAAGAATTATTGAAAAAATGGACACCAAATCGGGTAATTTGTTGGGGGCCCGTGCCCCGGTGGAGATGCTCTTAGTGCTTTAATCCTGAAACGTCAGTTGGGAACCATACACTCATCCCTCCCATAAGTTATAGCTAAATCTAGTGCTGGTGGATGGAGGTAGTAAGAACTTAGTAGAGGTTAATGTTTGATGAGGTTTTAACGGAGGTTTGGTAAGTTCAACGGGATTTCACCTACGACTACCCGCACATTTCGGCAGAGATTTCAGCGGAGGAGAGCAACGCCTAGAGCAGTGGGGGAGAGTTGAGCGCTGTCGGGAGGGTTCGGCATAGAGTGTAGCGGGGGGACTAGTTCACTCATTGAGATTTGGAGTTCAGTACAACGGGGAGACTGAGTTTACTCATAGAGATATAGAATTCTGCACAACATCATTAAGAAATCAGCGTAGTGCTATGGAGTGTTGCGGCATTGAAGCTTTCCCTTGTCCCTCATCCGACCACAGCAAGTAAGGATGCATCAACTCTTCCCTTTCGGTTGAAGCTCTTATCATTCAATAACATTTCTTTCAAATTCTAGCTCAAGCATTGCTTGTCTTATTTGAGTAGAACTTGGAACGACACTTTTGCTTGCTTATTTTGATGTTGCTTTGTTGCACTCTATAGGTAGTCTTGGTGGTAGTTGTTCATATTGCTGATAGAGAGTAAGTTCAACAATTCACAATCCTAGACTAGGAGATGATATCAGATCTGAAAGGGTGAAGGGTTATCTTCTCAAAGCGAGAATGTTGAGCAGCATGAATAGAATACTGGAGATGGGCATAGGTCTGTTACAAGATACATCATTGTATTTTTGTTGGTAGTAGCCACAAAAAACAAGAGAAAAACATCGTGAATCAAAATGCATGTGATTGGCCTTCCAAGGAAAATGAGTCCAAACAAGTGATTGAGTGCAATAGCATGTTATTACAAAAGCAAAGCATCATGAATAAACAATCATTTTATAAATTAAAATCCCTTCAACGTCTTTACTTTCGAAATAATGCAGTCTTTACATCATTAAGGCACTTGTCAATGTAGACCTATCAAATCAAATAGAGATTCAACATCTTCTGAAATTAACACTTTTGAATCCAACGCTTTAGTAAAACGCAAAAATTCTCCTAAGTCCTAAACACTCTCCAAATTGACTAGAAAAAAGAGAGACTACTCTTGAACTCTTAAATTGATAGTGTGATAGTTCCTCACTACAACTATTCACACAAACGAGCACCGACATGCAAAGAAATCTCCAAGCCAGATTACAATTCCAGCCAAATATAAAACTATAAAATATTCACTTCAATCAACCAAAGCCTCACCTTGGGGAAGGATGAACGGCTAAGGCTTTTCCTCGTCTGAAGCAGCAACACTGCCACAAAAGAGTGTGACAAGGATCATAACAAAAATGTAGTTGCGCGCTTGAGCTCCGCCATGGCTGATCCAGATTGTACTTGTGGTCAATGACGGAGGCGGCGTAGATGCGGCAATCGTCCTTGGCGCATTGTGCACAGAAATGACATCTACTCCTATCGATCTCCTAACTCGACCTCCAATGTGATTGAAGCGCTGACATATTCACGACTCCACCTCCTTCGTGAGTAAAACGTTGAATATTGTCCTCCCAGTCCTTCCAATGAAATATACTATTGGTATATATAATATGTAGATTGCGCCACGGTCTCTAAATGTACATTTTGAAAAATTAAAGCAAAAAATTAAAGTTTTAGAATAAAACACATGATGCCCACCTAGAGTTCTGTACGACATACTACATTTTCTCTCATTTTTGGAGGAAACAACTAAGACCATGGATTTTAGATATCCTCAAAAAGTAGCCCATTCTTTTAATGCAATTCATGTGAATTGAAGTAGCTGATTTGGAATTTACAGTTGAAATGTACATCACTAGAACCCTATCAATGCTTACCCTAATTTTGGTTCATTTAACTAAGTTAAATCATTCAAAAGTAGTGTATTTGAACAAACTTGAAATTGTGATAGGGATATAGTGGTGTACAAATATACTTCTACCGCTCAAATCATCCAACAACTTTACATTTTTATTGTGCCCATGGGAAGGTATGGAAGTCTCAAACAACATTCCAATCTCACAAATCCAAAAACCGGTGCACGTTGCATTTGTGAAGCCTTGGAATGCTTGTGACTCCTTGAAATATTGTTTGTGACAACTTTTTTATACCGGTGTAGTAGAATTCCACCCGAGCATGCATTTGAAAGTGGCATGGAATTGAATGGGTTGAAGTTGTTCCCATTTAAGGTGGCGGTGCGTATCTCTAGGGCAGATGGAGGTCACATTGGACTGCAAAGATTGTAGGAGAACGCCTTGGCATGTATATAGGCTTGATCATTCGCTGACATCAACCTTTCCTACCTACAGTGGTTGTAGAACCTGATACTACAAATGCCCATGGTAAAGTAGGATTACAAACATCACCTACACAATTGATGGTCTCACAATTTGATTTTCACGAGTGTATTAACATACCGGATCTAGCAAGAGGTCTCGGCGCACTAGTCTAGCTTCAAACGCCATGATAGATGAGAATTCGTCATTTTTCCAATCTACTCCCTCAAATATCCAAGATTTGCTCCATGTAGATAGATTAACTTACGTCAAACCAGCGGGTCATCCCTGTTCTATACGTAACAGGCAAAGGAGTGTTTCAAGAGAGGCATTGCTGACAGAAGTAGCACCATCTAAGGTATCCCTTGCATGCATGAAAATTGCAATAACACAAGGAGGATGCAAACGAAATTATTTGAGGGACGTTCCAACAAGGTATCTATTGGACATGCAATATACTGCATGGGCTCATGAGTTTCTAGTACAAAGTACGTGGATGAGACAAATGTTGGTTTCATTTTACACATGGACGGAAAGAACTCATCGAGATAAATTTGTCACGAAGTTAGATGGCAAACACGTTTGCAGAGACGCTTTGAGCAATTGAAGAAAAAATGTTTAATATATGGAAGAGTGACAACCATTCACAGTGACACCCTTTCAGCTTTGATTGGAAAGAGCACTAGAATGAGTATAGTAGAGGTCTGCTTTAAATCATTGTGGACAAAGCGGGTTGTCCTCAACCTCATCGCTCTATTTGCCGTAAGAGTGACAACAAAGTGGTGCCTCTTATTCTACTTGAACCTTTGAATATGGTAAAGTTTGATGTATTCAATTACGTGAACAAGGAGGTGAAAAGAATTTGTATTGGGATAACCATTTTAGTTTGTTGGTTCTGAAGGATGTCGTGCATGAGGTATTCCCACGTCCAAGTACCCCCGTTCTCAAGATTCTCAAAGTGTTATCATTGTTGAGAGTATAAATGTGCCATGGAGAGAACCACCAATGTGGATGCAAGGATTAAGATTATTTTTTTTTGTTAATGTTGCATCTGCGCAACTAGATGGAGGAACGTAGGCATTATTGGATATTCAAGAGGTCGTGTTATATTAGCCCTAAGTTGTACATGTGCATCATTGTGGATGACGTGGACGAGAACATAACCATGGTACAACGGGTGCGTCAGACAATGAAGAACATTGAGCATCGGTTTGTAACCACCCGTATATGTAAGGCCCTTGTACATGGAATTGGTTTATATTGCAATATGTGGTTTGGGGCTCACCACAAACATGACAACAACCAAGTCGTGAGCACATTGTTGTACGTGATAGGAGGTGTATTGCGGAGAAAGGGCTTTTTGCCACCAACGTTGTGCATCCAAGCGGGCAACTATACACGCGAGAATAAAAATATTTATATGTTTGCTCCATGTGCTACATAGGTGGAATTGGGTTTCTTTCAAAAGGTGGAACTCTCTTTTCTTATAGTGGACCATACGCACAAAGATATTGATCAACGCTTTAGTTGTATATCAAGTACGTTGAAGTGGTCGGATGTGAACTCGTAGAAGGAAATGTTTAGTCTTATAGAACAAGGAACATCTCCAACTGAGGCATTTATTAGCGCCCAATTGCTAAAGAATGTGTGGGATTGGAAATTATTCATAACTCCTCACTTACTGATAGGTACAGATTCATTGGTGGGCATAACATTTCTGCACCACATGAGATTCTATATGGACAATCGAGAGGGGACCCGTGAGGTTTAAGTACAACACAAGCATTTTTGCAAGGATCCATAGGGACCGGAGGCAGGGACAAAGACTTTGAGGTTGTTGTCAAATGGAGACAAAGGAACAACTTTTGCGCAAGTGTTTGTAGCCAACGAAAGGGAGCTAAAGGCGCTGGATGACTTCATTGCATATATATAAAGGTGCATTCAAAGATTGCACCATGAAGACAAGAATTGTGGTGCAAAAGTAGAGGTCAAAAAATTAAAACTTTACTTAGACAAATATCTACACAAAGGTTGTTGCAATGAACATCGTTGTTCACCATTTTGGCCTTCAGTGGCCTCCAACACTACACCTGCAGAATGTGAATCTTTGAATGTAATGGGCGGTCCAAGTGAATAAAATTGCAAGATAACTCCATGGACCAAATAGTGGCCATGCTTCCAAATGCCGAGGCTCATAGATACTCTGGTCCTTGTAGAGTAGACCATCTAATCAAGTAGTGCGTAGAACACAACAAACGGAATGCAACTATGTTGAGGAACAAGCCGAAGAAGGAGCATTGCATGAAGGTAATCACGACCCGTTTCCACCATTTAATCCACAATCTGATATCCGTTGTGGAGAATTTGTAGCCTTTAGTGTTGCTCGAGCATAAGTAGAAGGCAATGTACCATTCTATGTAAGGCAAGTGATTGAAAATGGAAAAAGCCAATGAAAATTGAAGATGAAGGTTTGTTGGTACTCATCCATCATCCGAGATTGGTTTTTGATGAACATTGATCCTCCACACAACGGTATGCAAATTGCATGGATTCATTGTGGGAGCCATATGAAGAAAGCCAGAGTTAAGTAGAGAAAGATACATGTATTTTTTCATGGGTAGAAAGATAAAAAAGAACCATGACTGATACTTGCCGATGGAGAAAGCGCAGTGTATTTGGAATGCAGGTTGAAAGCACGATTTGCATCCTTCAATTGGCTAAGGCTCACATACTTGAATATATCGCAATGCAAAGCAAAGCTATCAACGATGACCGTTTGTAAGCAGCCTTAAATTCTATGTAGTAGAGAGTGAAGCTTTATAAGTGTATTGTGTATGTAATTGATATATAGTGTATGTACAAGAGTAGTATATTGAAAGGGCTATGTAAGACGTATCTTTAATCCTATAGATTAAAGAGGTTTTTACTATTGATAAATTACATCACTAAGTCCATGTATATATGCATTTATATTTAATTTCTAAAATTTTATGCATCATTTACTATGTAGAATATCTTTTAATTAATTGGCGATCTTTGCATAATGTATTATTTTTGGTGATTAGGTTTTTTTTAATAATACAATCCTTATGATCTTTCTTTGAAATATTGTGCAACAATATTAAATTGACAATTATCAAGTATTAATAAAGTGCCACTAAAAATCTATTGCAAATGCTATCAAATAGCTTTTAATATTAACAACTTTTATTGTACATAATGTTGCTGCAAAAACTCAATATTTTAATTAAATAATTTATTTTTTGGCAATTTTGACACTTTTGTTCATAAATGATGCCGTTGTATCTAAGTGCACTTTCAAATGGTGAGAGCAAAATTGCTTAATTGTGTGTTCTCGGGAGTTCTTAACCCTTTATCACCTTTAGCACAAGTGTGATAGATTCTGAAACATAACATCTACTGCAGCCGTAGACTGATGGTCGTGCCATGACCAGCCCAGCATTAAAGGGTTAGTCAATGGAGTAGAGATTCCTCTAAAATGCCTAGGCTGTTGCGCTCCTTCAAAGCTCCTTGTACTGTAAGATATTTCATCTCATGTGCGAGTTCAAATTCATGTTCAATTCTAATTTCCATGGTGCTTTGTCGGGAGGTGAAAGCAGAAGAGAACAAAATTTGGATGTCGGGAGGTGAAAGGCCAGAAGTTAAACGAGAAGTCCGCTTCAATAAAGCGGCAATTGCCTCTCCTCATCTCTAATCCCAATTCTCTAAATCCTAATGTAGTGAGTGCTCTCCACCTCTCTCAGAGCTATCCCTCCAATCACATGCCAGTCAAGCTACTTTTGACCTATAAATAGAGGGACCCTAAGTAACTTTTCTCTGCACCCCAAACTTCCCTTTTAACCCTTAAGCATCAGACCTAAAGCCGTCCATGGAATGAGGGTTCTAGGCCTTTTACCGTTGGCGTTGTTGCAAAGATCTTTGGTAGTATAGATATCAAATAAATTTCTAAAAGTATATCGTAACGCAATAGAAGGGAGAGCCAGGAATGTGAAAAGTAGTTCATTAGTAGAAAAGAACCCAACGAAGATGACGAAATTCATGATTTCAATGAAGAAAGGGCATTTTATGTACTTTGGACAGGTTATGAAAAAATGGAAAAGCATTTTCAAAAATTGTGACACGGTTTAGGAAAAGGTATCATTATGAAGCAGTGTAGTAAATTGATAGCAAGAAATCATGGATTTAGAAGGAAACTCCATGAATAGTTAGAAATCAAGCTTGCAAATGGGTGTCTGTATAGAAGACGTGTTTGAGGAAGTCAGGGAAGGCAGGGAAATGACACTGTAGAGAGTCGGAAACCATGGAGCTGCCCGAATCCCGCCAGGCGCTGCCCCCGGGACTCGCAAAACAGGTCAGCAATCCTTGAGTTCCTACGTTCCAATCCTTCCACACCATTGCCTAGTCAGGGGATTTCAAAAGTCCTGAATCCGTTTTGTCTTCCACTTGCTTGTGCGCGCCTCCATAGACGTTGATAGGAAGCGTCTCGAGCATTTCTTGAGAAAGGTGGTGGGGATTTGAAAGAGTGAGGCCGGGATTTAGGTCTTGAGTTAAGTGGCTGCAGAGAAGAGGCATTGGCGCGTCCTATAGAGGTGAGCCTAGTCGCGTTTGCGAATCTTGTATTTGCAAAAGATCAGAAGTAAGTTTGTGAGATTTACTGAGGCCAAGTTTGTGAATTCATTTAGACCATATCGATGTTTGATCTGTTGTTGCAAATCAACTGATGAGACGAGGAGCTGATTGCGAGGATCTGATTACAAGGAGCTGCAAATCAACCGATGAGACGAGTGGACGAGGGAGACGAGGAGCTAGTTGCGAGCGAGTTATACATCGAACCCGATGGACGAGCAGTGCGCATTACAAGACCAACTCTAATGACAACGTATGGGTGGAGACCAATTCAGTGGGTGGAGATAAACCTTCAATATTGCGAAGACCGCCTTCTGCAAGAAGTGCCGCTTCAAGGTCTGCAAGGAGCTTCGCTTCAACGTCTTTGATTTGAGATTGGGTCTACAAGGTCTACAAGGAGCGACGAGGTGGTAATAGATCTGATCATAAGAGTCGGCCTCATCAACCCGTCCAGCATAAATCGTCGATGCTGATCATAAGAGACAACCAAGAGTCATAATACCACACTCATTCTCCCTTGATGCGATGGTGATGGTCTCGAGTGCTTCGCTCCCATGTAAGGTAATTTTTGTATGTGCGGATTCAGTTATGGTTTTTCACTGTCCATGTGTTGACGTAAAGTTTTTTGATTGGAGCTGTCCATGATCGTGCTGCATCATGGGACTTGCTCTGCACCATGAGACTCGATTGGGCTGCACCATGAGACTCATACACCAGCGACATCACATTCAACACATGGACGTCCATCATCACTCAGCACCATGAGACTCGCTCAATTGGTCCTCAACTCTGAACCTTGAAGCAACGCTCAGATTGATTTGGAGACGGTTGGATGCATTAGAATTATCCAACATCTCTACGGCTTGAGGTACATGTGGACGTATGTCTAAAAGTATGTTCCCTCTCAGAACAGATGTGTGACCTTCAACGTCTTTGAAAAACCATAGACTGAACAAACGTATGATAATTGTGTTCAATTTTCTATTATACTATAGAGAGCATAAACAATTACATTATTAAAACCATTGAACCAACGTATATAAAATACGGATTGTACAATCCACCACTATTCTAATGTTGAACATATGATGGATCTATATCATTCTGTATCGTTCCAATTATTATAGTCTATATAATACTGTTCTACCTAGTTGTTATGTGCTGTTTAGTTGCTTAGCAGTTGTATGTCAAAAACTTCAGAGAGGCTAATGAGTGTGATTTTAAAGGATCTAGAAGCATGTCTTCAAAAACAACCCAGAACTTCATAAAGAAATTATCTCAATATGATAGTACCCCTATGTACAAAGTAAAATCAGACACATCACTGAAGCTTCACAATCTTTTTATTAGAATTTAACAAGTAGAGATAGTAATGTACCGTGTGGTGGGTTGTTGATGGCAGGGAGATGGAGCTGTGGAGAAGTCTTCATGGCTTCAGTTGACATCATGTGGCATTTGATTGCTGATGACGGTTCCGTATTTTGCTCGAAGTAAGTTTCTATGACTGTTTCAGTGTCCTCTAAGTCTATGTTTGATCTTCTACTTCTAAAACCTACATCAATCATTGTATCCTCTGAATCTACAATTAAAGTTCTCCTATGGTTGATATCACTCATTGTATCATCGGTGTCCTTTTGATGATCATCACTTGTAATAGAAAGGTGTGATGAAAGGAAAACTATGACTTCACAAAAAGGCATCTTGCTTGACACTGACCAGAAATGTATGAATAGGAAGGGATGCTACAGTATAATCTGAGACTTTGTCAACCTGCCTGCATGGTCTACCATAAGGAGAGAAGGGAAGAGCAATCATAGACGACGAGGCAGTCAATCTAAAGATTGAAACTACAAAAACAACTGGCAAGAAGAAGGTAGAGGACCAAACTGCTCCAGCTGGGTCTGCCAGCATAGCAAAGGTAATATCGCAAGCTGCTGTTGTCTGCTCAGGTGTTTCTCCACCCCTGTCCACCCAGGCTATTTACACTTCATTTTATTTCCTTAATAAACTCATGATATATAAGAAGATTATCTCCATACGACTTTCCAGACAGAAGATTCTTAAGATCATCCAAGCCATTTCGGACTATTGTTAAAAGGTTTTCGTGCTAATCCAGTGAGAGCTTAGGAAGCGTAGGCATGATTTGATAGAATTAGCAGAGCGCTAATTCCAATAGGAATAGTCTAACAAGGTGAACGACGAAGCCATTACAGAAGATTGCATGCTCTTTGAAAACTTACTTGGCCCCTTCACTGACAAGAGCATCGCATTTGCTGATGGATCTGTTCCACACAGTGACGTCGTACCTGGCAGCAGCAGCACAATTCCCACGATTAAAGACCAAGATGTTTCAAGATCATCAGATCATATGAAGACAGAAATAAGAGCTCGTTCAGAAATTACCCATTCGGTGTGTAAACTCTTTTCAGTGAATTTAATGCCTTCAAGCTACGTATCACGAAACAAATGAGGCTTAAATACTCGCCAGCTGTGTAACTTCAAGACAGTCTGAAACTAAATTCCCTTAAAAGGGCGAGAATTAAGAAGGGTTTATGAACTCATGCAGATAACCATGCTACAGTATTACTCAAATTTGTAAGGAAGAAGCATGAAATCCAGAGACCACCTGCCAGATTCGGAAATCAAAACTGAAATCTCCCTAGGTTTTTCAGTATATAAGCTGCCAAGCATGCTGCTAGCAATATACGCACCCGAACATGGTAGAGGGCGTATTCAACATCAAATATGCCTATTACTACGGCTCCAATGCCAGGAAGGGCGTTTCGTATGTAGTGTAAGCTCAAGATCAAATTTCGGATTTATTATTGAGAAATGAAAGGTATTAAATCGGTCAGAAAATCCAAACCAAGAACAACCACATGAATGACATTTTGCGATCACGCATAAAAATCTACAGCAGTGCGACTGAACAAGCGATGAAGACCAAATGAACCAACAACATACCCTGCTTTCACAAGATTGCGCGCCATAGCAGTTCCCATGATTCCCAGTCCCAGAAATCCAATGCTCGGCTGCTTCTCTTCACCTAACCACCCCAATCCATGGAAAACGAATGTCAGACACGAAAATTCCGAAACACATCATACAATGCGAATCACGCCACTAATCACACTAATCACAAATCGCAATTCAGCCTTCCTCTTGAGCTTTCAAAGTAGAAAAAATCTCTTGCACATCATCTGCTCCATCAATAGAGGAAATCGCCATGTGAAAGAGATAAACTCCAATTCCAGGGAGAACAGAACATTACCTGCGGCAGATGAAGCCTTGACGACGAAACTCCGTCTCGACCACGCCAACCCGCTGCTGCAGCGGGGCGCCGAGGTGGCGTCCGAAGTAGACACAAAGGAGCGGCGGTGCCCGTGCTGCAATCCGGAAAGAAGACGCTCTTGGAGGAGATGGACGAGGAGCGCGAGAAGAGGCAATTGAGCAGCAGTGGCTTGTGCGCCATCGTGAGCACGCCCTTCGCCATCGCCACTGCCTCCATCGCTGCACTCTCCCCTCTCCTCTCCTCTCTTCTCCTCTCCCTCCGATGGAAAAGAACGACAACACAAGCAGAAAACAAATCCAACAACAACAGCGATGGCTGTAGACTCCACACTAAAGAAGAACGACGAACGGTGCGCCCACGCAAGAACTAGGTGATGCCCGCGCAAGAATCACTTAGTTATCAAACAGGTTATCACTCGACTATACGACGAGTATCACCTGAGTAGAGCCTAAGTATCAAGCGAGTAGAATCTGAGTATCGCATGAGCAGAACATCGAGTATCACCTGAGTAGAACCTTAGTATCATACGAGTAGAACCTTAGTATTGCGTGTGTAGCACCTGAGTGTCTGTGAGTAGACAGTCAAGAAGTGGATATGGTGAACTCTCATGAAGGCGCTTGGGGAGGGAAATTCGATGACAATGGTAACTTATCTGTACTCGGATCTATATCCGCACAGGTATCTCCTGGTTATCGGACTAGAATTGACCCAGTATCGAAGGAGTATCGGGTAGGTATCGATTCAGGTGAGGATATGGTGAAGCTTGGGTCGAGGGGGTAGAAGAGGGAAGTTGGGTGTAGAGGGGAGTGAAGGGTTTGGTTATCTGCACGAGTGTCATTTTGGTGATTGAAACAGTGTCAATCGAGCCACACTAATTTAAGTCTTTACATACTCTTTGTCAACCATGCTCAATTTTGAATTTAATTTCATCAAAATTCATAAAGAAAGGTTTGATGAATGTTGAGAACAAATTCTTCATACACGCCTGTCAGTATGTAGATCGGAGTTCTTCTTTCGTTGAGTGCATTGATAATTCAAAAAACATTAGGGGTGCCAGAGTCGGTGATACAACACCTTAACCCTTAAAGGACGGAGCCTATGACTGTGGCATCAATCTATATGTCTCAATTGTGTTACAAAAATCACAGATTTTTTTGTGAAAATTTGAATTTATTGTGATTTTCTGAAGAAAAAGTGAAGAAAATTCATTTTAAATACAAATTATGCTAAAAAATTCTAAATTTTTTACCAAAGGTGGACATTATAGTGCCAAAACTCGTGGTGTAAATGAAAGTTCCGTGTTCGGCTAAAATTAGAACCACGGTTATAGGTCAAAGTTCAAATTGCAATAACTTATTCAATTTTACGATTTTTTTTAATTTTCAAATTGGTATGGAAACTAGACATCATTAGCTTCATTTCATTAGTTGGACTCAAATTCAAAAAATATCATTTTGATGGCTTGAATTCAGATCTAGAGCTAAAGCTAGAAGTTTCTCAATTTCACTGTATTGAGATCCGTGTCACAAGCATTTTCTTTCTTAGATAAAACATGATTACCTCAATGAGGCCAGTTTCATCATCATCATCATCATCTAATTTTTGTACATACAAGGAACTCTCCTAAATAAAAAATTGGATGAAAAATAGTTGTTCACGTTGATTATCATCCAACAATGTCATCCGAGAAGCCAATTTCTGGCTGCTTCGGCGTTTAGGGGTTAAAATGTAGCAAAATTCCCTAAATTCTAGCATAACTCTAGTCGCGGAGGAGAGTTACAAGGTGAGTTAGCATGCCAACTCCTTTGATTGGGCAAAATTTTCTTCCCTCTCCCCATAACGCACTTGCTAACGCCAACTGTGACACATCCATTGTCAAACAGAATGAAACTGGCACAACTCAGCTCTAGAGGACATCGTCATATGGAGTCAAATGAACATTGAGTTTACTAAGGGCCAAACCACACGAGAGGAAAGGCAGTGGATTGGATGACACACATTGGTTCAAATTAGCAAGTGGTTGCCACATGAAAGGAAGTATGGGGAGTGGCAAGAATGACATGGAGCAACTTTGTAGCTTTGGAATTTGCATTGGATGTTGCTTTGGAATCTACATGGCAATGACTTGGCACAATAATTGCCGTTGAAAACTACCAGTCCACAGGCACTAGTGCCATGTTGGAGGAAAAGAATATTTTTCGTGCCACTAGTGCCATGTTGGAGGAAGTTGTCCCCCTCCCGTGTGGTAAGGCCCTAAATGAAGTTCACATTGTGCTTATCTGACACTCGAAGCTCTCTGGCAAGAAATCACTGTCCCTGAAACCGTTGTCACCTTAAACCATTACGTTACCTAAAACCGTCATTTGACCCAAAACCGTTAGTTTACCCAAAACCGTCAGTGCACCAAAAAACCTCGCAATAGTCACTATCGTCAAAACCACGTTATTTCTTGATATCGGAAACTTAACTGTACGCCTGTTGTAGATAAAGGTGGTTTTACGTGCAGTGACGGTTTTGGGCACACACTCCTAGAACCCTAAAATCTTCCAAAGCACTGGAAACTGAAAACAAGCAAACATGCAAACATGAAAACTTGCAAACCTGCAAACTTGCAAACTCGGAAACTGGAAGCTTATGATTGTGAACTCATCATCAGCATCATCGCCATCGCCATAGCTTGTCCACCAGTTTCATTCATGTCACTTGCGTAACCAGTCGCCATCGCCATCGCCATGAAGCAGGTGTGGAAGATCGGCACCATCTTCACCGCAGTGGTGGCCATCTGGATCTCGCTCTTGCTCACCAAGGGCCTCCCTCCGTCGCTGCAGCTCATCGTCCCATACGTAAGCTTAACCCCACTTGATCTCTCTCCAAAGATCCCAAACATCAAGGATAATGCGTGGTACTGGTGATGTCTGTATTCAAGGTAGCATGTGTTAATGGGCTGTTTAGGATTATTAATTCTAAAAGGGTTTTGGTTCATGATGATCATTAGGGTGTGGTTCACATGGTGTTGTTAGATTCATGGATTAGGAATTTGGATGTGGGAGTTTTTGGCAGGGGTTTGTGAAAAATGGGTTTCTGTGTTTGGGTTTGGGAGCTGGAGTTTGGTGAAGTTGAGTTTTGGGGATGGTGGGTTGGATGTGAGAGGGTGGATTGTGGGAGATGGTGTTGAGTTGGGTGTTGATTTTGTTTGTGTGGTGTGGTGGTGTGCAGTTTCCGATGTACGCGCTCGCTTCGTTGGGATGCTACGGGCTAGGTGCGCTGGGGTACGGCATGATGGTGTTTAGGGTTTGTCCTGAGGAGGCCGATCTGTTGCAAAAGGTAGGAGCTGATTTTGCTTTTGATATGTTGTGCATGTGTTGATAATATGTAGCGTCGGTTGGTGGCTTTTTTTATTTTTCTTGTTGTCTCTTTAGGATGGTGTTGTGTGTGGTTTTAGTTCAGTCAGATTCTGTTAGGGAATCCGATCATTGTGGTTAGCTATTTGGTAGGTTATCTCGATTTGATGAAGTGCGTGTGATGAATGCAGGACATTGCGGAAGCGAAGACATTTTTCAAGGAGCATGGTGTTGACCTGAGCTCGGATTGAATTAGCTTTCTGGGTTTGGAACGCTGATTGTTGTAGTTCGTATTCGGTTTTTGACAAGACGTCCAGCTTTGAGCAGAAGCACACGGAATTGGCTAAGCGTTTGCCAACTGCTGATCACCATCATATCTCCACGTAGCTGGTTCCAAGTTTGTAATCTCGGTTCTTCTACTCACAGGAATGTCGTGGCGAACTTGTCGCAGGATGGAGGGGATCCACATCAAATTCGGATTTCATAAGATCTTGAGTTTTTGAAGTGGCACCCCTAAAGCTTTGGAGGTTTAGTGCTGGGGAGTATGCATTGGTGCACGACGATGGATATGAAAAATATTTCCAACGTGTTGAATTGCGGAATTCATATTGGGGATTGGAAGGATGTAGAAATGAACATGGTGTGTAGTGGAAGGATTTAGCTGCACTTGTGAGAATACAGCAAAGACTGTGAAGCAGGTTTTAACGTTTCAATTTGAGATTTTTTGGGAGGTTGCTCCGTTCGGCACAGTTTACCTTGGTATGATTCTTGTTGTATCGCTTGTATATCAAGATGACACATGGTGACCTTAATACCATTTTTTTCAATTGTAGTGCGTTTTTTACAGCATTATCTTTTCAAGAAATGTTTCATTTTCTTGTGCTGCATCGTTCATTCCACTTTTGGTAGACACATGGTCCATGGATTCCTTTTGCAGCCACATGTTTCAGAAGGCCAGTCGAATGATCTGAGTTTCATTCCTGTTTCATCAGAGATCTGGTTTGTTGCAGCTTGCAAAACCAAGGCCGCGTTGAAACGTGCTTAACAAGCTAAACGAGAAGGCCAGAGTTGCATAAAGAAACGTCGCCTGATTGAACCAAGTTCTACGAGATGCTGTCACGCCATCATCAGGTGCTTCATTGAAAAACTTTGAGCAGTATGTAAATGAATTGACAGGAAGTTGAATCATTTTCATGACTGTTGAGCTGGAAGGGTTGATCTGCAATCACGACAATGTTGTGTTTTATCCTAGGGATTCAGGTTGAGTGTAAAATTATCTCTTGGTATTCATGAAGTGTGATCGTTATGTCTCTAGTTTTGTAAACAGGGATTTCTGTACTGACCGGTTTGAACTGATCTGCTGGTTTTACTTCGCCGCTGTGCAATTCAAAGACATGACGTACATTATAAACTCGTGTATTTGGCAATTTTTTAATGTTGGCGATGGAATGATGTGAACCAATATAAATGATGAAGGGTGAGTTAAAAATTAAGCGGATGATAGTACCGTAGTACCGGTATAGCTCAGTGACAAACCTGTGATTTTCCTATAAAAGGTGATTTTAGCTCGTGTCATTTGTAACACGATAGGTAGCGATGGTGGTCAGGTTAGAGAGGAAGTGGATTCGATGTCATTGCAATCTAAGCCTCATGTGGTGATCCTCACAGTACCCGCTCCGGCACATATTTCCCTCCATAGCTCTGGGGAAGGCGCTAGCAAGACAGGGCGTCAAGGTGATGTTTCTGAGCAGTGGGTGTGTTCCGGAGAAGCTGCGAAGCGATGTCGAGGGGGAAGAGGAGCTCGACATGACATTAGGGACAGTGCTGGAGGATCCCCTTCAGGAGCCGGAGCATCCCATGGCGCTAATCCCGTGGCTGTCGAAGCTTCCTCCGGAGGAAATGGTGGAGCACGCGTACAAAATCATCCAGAAACTCTCTCCTCCGCCGTGCTGCTTCATCTCCGACATGTTCATTTCGTGGACGAAGATGTTGGAAGAGAAGCTGGGCATTCCGCGCCACTTTCTCATCACCATGTCGGCATCGTCTCTCTTATTCATGTTCGCTGTAAGTCCAACCTCTTCTCCAAATTACAACTCAGGATACTCGTCTAATTAGCTCCATTACAAACATAAATTCCTTTCTTGGTTTTTCTTAACTTATTGATATTGAATTGGAAATCTTTCACCTTGTTGAACCAGGTGCCATTGTTCGCAAAGGAAGGTCTCCTGCCACTCGAACTAGCTGCTGAGGTTGAGCTTCCTGTCCCGGGTATGGGAAACGTTCTAAAAGGCGATGTGTGGGAGTACTTCCTCAAAGGTGGTCCCTTTCAGTTGGACCAAATGATTCTGTACCTGAAAGGCTTCACCGAATCGTTTCCAACTGCGACATATCTGATCAATAGCACTGAGGAGCTCGAACCAGAGGCATTCCGAGCCCTAACAGAACCGGTTCCATTCACAGGCGAGGTACATTACCTGAGGAACTATCATCCCTTACGTCCCTAGCCCGTATCACGCTGCTTTGTGAATTATTGCTTCAGAAAATGTATGATTTTCAACATAATTTTTCTTTTGCTAAACTGAGGCTTAATTGATTCCGATGTGATTGCATCTATCAGGTGGCGAAGGTGGTATCTATTGGACCTTTGGAGCAGTCCTTTGCGTTCAAAGGTGGGGACGCAGATTCGTTTGAGCTAAGCGAGGATGAGAAGGGCAAGAAGCTGTCGAGTGAAGTGGAAGAGTGGCTGGACGTTCAACTGAACGGTTCGGTGATGTACATTTCCTTCGGCACTATCTTCTCCCTCCAGTCAGAACAGGTGCTGGAGCTGGCGCATGGTGTGGAGGCCAGTGGACAGAAGTTATGGTAACATTTGTCCAGAGTTCATGGCGCCATGTGACGGAGGTGAACGCCTTCAGTCAGGCTAAGCCAACTGGTACTTAATAATCTATTAAAATTATAATTTTGATAGAATGCGCGGCATCCGAGACTGCGCCGCATCCGAGGCTCGAGCGTGTGAAATTAGCAGATGCATGCGAATATACTGATGACATGGCGTGTTCTCCTCTGACCTCCGAAACAACGGCATGCTTTGATATTATTTCCTCCTGAAACGCGGGCCGGTATAATACTACAACGTACACAATCCTACTACAATTTTGTAGAGAGGAGCATGCAATGCTGAGATCAACATGAGAAGCAACACGGTGGGCTTCGATTGAAAAACAAATCGCATAGCCGGTACGTGTAATGATCACACGAAAGGTGATTCGTGAGTTCAGGTCGGCCTCAGATTGATTGAAAGTTGATTCCCAACCAGGGCGAAACAGCAGAGGCGAAACACAAATGCTTTCAACAACCTTTGGACTGTCAAGATATAATAATGGCAGTCGATCCAGCAAGCTCTGCTCCTAAGTAGCAAATTCTAATTTTGCGAATTCTAAAGCATAGCAGCGTGAGTGGACAACCAGCCTGCAGCAGGTAGTGATTCGGTGGTTGTCATCTACATCTTTAAGACCAGGGCTACAAGGAATCCACTTTCTTACACGATTTGTTTTTAACAGCAGCAGTGTCTATATCACAGATTCAACTACTTCATGTACTTGTTCAAAAACTTGCGATGGAAGTCGTTTCGGATGGTATCATTGATGAAGCGCTTGACAGGCTTCGGATCTCCACGTGCTTGGTTTTTGAATACAACGTCATCGTCCCACCTGCAAACAATCCCAAATTATAGTGAGTGCATTAATCTGCAGAACTTCGTGTCATGAGTCATGTGCACGGTTTCCCAATCATTCCTGCACTAACGCCATCAATACGACACTTAAGCGACTAACAAATGATGGCAGCAATTAAAAAAACAAGTGTACACAAGATAGCTATTATTGAAAAACACTTGGAAGTGTTTCATACTAATCATGTGATCACCATATATACCTGCGTTTGACGGCAAATGAACCTGTTACGTTGAGCAATGGATTGCCCCTAATGAGCTCGGACTTCTTGGCTTTCATATCCTCCTCGTGCTGTTGCCGCTCCTGGAAACACACAAAGGAGTATAGTGAAGATGATTTAGGAAAAACATGATGCTCATGGCCGACAACTCAATGTGTCAACTTGTCACACGGTAAACCGACATATTCTGAAACCAGTCTACAGCCCTAAATTCCAGACTCAGATTGCTCACTGAAACACTTGGGACAGCAAGATACGGCAACCAGGAGATTGACGAATACGACGCAAAGAGTCGGACACAAACCTTCCGCGCCTTCTCTTCTGCTCTCTCCTTCTTGATACGTTCTAACTCCGCAAGAAGCTCTGCAGTATCATCTTCGTCATCGCTGTAAGCATTACACACACTGGTCAGCCATGACAACCACAGGTTTTCTCAGGTTGAATGAACTGAAAACAATGCAGGTTCCAAGCCTGCCGTGCAACAAGAACGTCACACAACCGATGCTTGAACGGAACTCACCCTTCATCGCTGTCGCTTGGAACATCTACATCAGAGTCGTCGACATCCACGTTTATTATGGCCGGCCGATCCAGCCGCTCTGATCTCTCTCCAGTTTCCCTCTTTCCCCCATCCAAATATCCAGCAGTCGATCCTTTCCTGCGATCCCTATTATCATCTGCAACCAACCACGTCACAGTAAGACTCCATGCCTTCGTTACCAACTAAAACAACCTACATAGTGAGAAATTCAACCAAACAAATCAGGCACCCAAAAGTTACCATAACTTCTGTCCTTAGAGGAGAGATGGCGACGCTCGCGATCCTCAAGCTCGTCCTTCAGATCTCTCTTCCTGATTTCGTCAGTGGTACCCTGCCCCTCCTTCCTGTAACAATAAAACTAACACGTCAATTACTCCGAATATAACTAGAAAGCAGTCCAATATCTCTCGAGCGTCTTTAAAAAAACTTGAAAACCTAATTCGTCCAATGACACCAAAATTTCAGTTGCCGGCCAAATCCGACTCCGTGACCACAAAAAGAAAGCTCCTAAGACGCGCCTGAGCTTGAGTTGCTTGAAAACCTAATTCGTCCAATGACACCAAAATTTCAGCTGATGGTGTGCAATTCGGATCGCGAAGAGCTTCAGGATCGCACTCCCAGATCGGAAGAGGAGGCACTACGTCTCTAAGAGCGCGATGAGAACATCAGGGGAAGAGGAGGCACTACGTCTCTAAGAGCGAAAGAGAAATGAAAACCCTCCCGTGGCTAGGGTTTCATGGGAGCTGTTGAGAGGAGAAAACTACGCGCGGCTTTTCTTTCCATTATTTCCTTTATTTCCCTTTTCCTTTATTTCCCTTTTCCTTTATTTCCTTCTCTTCCCTCTTCAATCCAATCCTACATTCTCATTTTCTTTTATTTTCTTTGCAATTTTCTCCTTTCATTATTGTGAAAGTGCAAAAAAGTGAAAACGTGCTACAATATGTGTCTTAACTAATGTATATTTTACAAAGTAAATGTTTAGTTTCATATTAAGCCATGGCATTTAGTAGTGACATAAACATACACCATTATGCTTGTAAAATATCTCATGTAGTAGTAGTAGTAGTAGTAGTAGTAGTAGTAGTAGTAGTAGTAGTAGTAGTAGTAGTAGTAGTAGTAGTAGTAGTAGTAGTAGTAGTAGTAGTAGTAGTAGTAGTAGTAGTAGTAGTAGTAGTAGTAGTAGTAGTAGTAGTAGTAGTAGTAGTAGTAGTAGTAGTAGTAGTAGTAGTAGTAGTAGTAGTAGTAGTAGTAGTAGTAGTAGTAGTAGTAGTAGTAGTAGTAGTAGTAGTAGTAGTAGTAGTAGTAGTAGTAGTAGTAGTAGTAGTAGTAGTAGTAGTAGTAGTAGTAGTAGTAGTAGTAGTAGTAGTAGTAGTAGTAGTAGTAGTAGTAGTAGTAGTAGTAGTAGTAGTAGTAGTAGTAGTAGTAGTAGTAGTAGTAGTAGTAGTAGTAGTAGTAGTAGTAGTAGTAGTAGTAGTAGTAGTAGTAGTAGTAGTAGTAGTAGTAATAGTAGTAGTAGTAGTAGTACACTAAACATCGCATTTAGTGTCGTCTACACTAAATACGAACTTTTACACTAAATGTAAGAATCACAATTAGTGTAATGACACAACATTACACTAAATGTGAAACATTACACTATATGTGAATGGCAGTAAAAATGGGTGTTTTTTTTTTTACTTGTGCACAATTAGTGTATGAAAAGCTTGTTGCAGTAAATAAAATCATTGCTACACTAAATATCACTTTTAGTATCACTTTTAGTGTAGCATCACGAATAGTGTAATTACCTTTGTACACTATTCGTGAATAAGTTTACAAATAGTGTTAGCCACCAATATCATCAATGATACCCCCAATCAACCCCCCCATCAACCACCTACCCGGCCACCATGCCTTAACTAACCACCTACCCTCATTCTCAATCCCTATTATCCCCTCTTGCATTTGCAGATTTTATCACTCTTACAGTTTGGTGATGCAAATGAATGTTTTTTGAACTTTTAAATATTTTCTTATTTTTCCTACTTTTTACCATTTCAATATTTTACTTTTTAGACTTCCTAATTGTTCAACTATTTACTTTTCAACTTTTAACTTTTTATTTATTTTATTATTTTTCTACTTTTTACCTTTTCAACATCTTACTTTTACAAACTTTTTATCTTTTTACCTTTTCACCATTTTTTCAACTTTTTACTTTTCAAATCTTTACTTTCTCTCACTCTTACTTTTTCTAACCCTTACTTTTCCTAACCTTTGCTTTTGCAATCCATTACTTTTTCTTACCCATATTTTTTTCAACCTTTATTTTTTCAACCCTTTATTTTTTCAACCCTTTATTTTTTCAACCACTTATTTTTTCTAACCATAAATTTTTCAAATCCTTACTTTTTCTAACCCCTGCTTTTCCTAACCCTTACTTTTTCAACCCCTTACTTTTTCACCCCCTTACTTTTTCACCCACTTACTTTTTCTAACCCTTACTTTTTCAACCCCTTACATTTTCACCCCCTTGCTTTTTTAAATCCTTATTTTTTCAAATCCTTACTTTTTCAATTTCTTACTTTTTCAATCCCTTACTTTTGTACCCCTTTCTTTTTGTAACCTTTACTTTTTCAAACCCTTATTATTACAACCCCTTACTTTTTCAATTTCTAACTTTTTCAATCCCTTACTTTTGTATCCCTTCCTTCTTGTAACCTTTACTTTTTCAACCCCTTACTTTTTCAATTCCTTACTTTTTGAAATCCTTACTTTTTCAATCCCTTGCTTTTTCAAATCCTTACTTTTTCAAATCCTTACTTTTTCAATTCCTTACTTTTTCAATCCCTTACTTTTGTACCCCTTCCTTTTTGTAACCTTTACTTTTTCAAACCCTTATTTTTTCAACCCCTTACTTTTCCTAACCCTTAATTTTTCAATCCCTTACTTTTTCAAATCCTTATTTTTTTCAAATATTTTGTTTTTCAATTGTCTTCTATCTCAAATGTTTTCTTTCTAAATCTCTTACTTTCGTAGTCCTTTTTTTTTAAGCACTTTTTGAAAAGAGTACTTTTGAAAAAGTTTACTTTTAAAATGTGGTCATATTTCAAAAGCTCCATCTTTCAATCATGTACTTCTAAAAAGTTTCGTGTTTCTATTGTTTATTTTTTGAAATGATCATTTCTCAAATGTCTTCTTATCAAATGTATATTTATTCAAATGTTTATTTCTTTAGTCAACCAACATGCCCCACTACATGCCATATCCCATGTAACATACACTTTTACTCCTATATACTTAAAGATTCATTCGTCACCCTCAACAACAGCATCACCCCAAGAAATATCCCACCACTAAACAACCCCCCTAACCACCCACATCCATACTACCCCCGTCCCCCAACATACATCTCCAAAAACCCCATCACATATCCCATTAATAACATCATACACCATAAACATATCCAACACACAGACATAAATAATATACAAAATACCTACACAAAATATTTATGCCAATGGCAACAAAATGATAACAAATACAATAAATGGCTTCCCCAAAGAGACCTTTTCCCAAGACACGACACTAATACCTCTACACACAACACCAAAAAAATAAAACAATACTACCAAAAAACTCAAAACAAAATTTACTCGGATATCATTCTAGCCTACCACCCCCAAGAACAACTCTCAGGCTCAAGATCCGTAATACCACCCATAATTATCCCATTCTTAAACATCTATACAACAGAATGCAATCCCAAAAATGATATTCTCACATCCTCAAACACAATTCAAATAGATAACAATCAAGCACACCTATACGAAGAAAATGGCCGACGTTTGCACACTATTCCCGTTACTCAACTCCAATGGCTATGGAATCAGTATAATACAAAAGCCTACAAACATCGAACCAACAACCCAACCCTTTGAAACCGAACTAATCTAGCTGTATCAAAGCTATAGATACCAAATACCAAAAATTGACCCTCTAAAAAATGCACAATATACAATACCCACTCCCATCTTAGACTCACTAATCTCATCCTTCAACATCGAACAATCATACTTCTCTTCTCCGGTCACATGTTCCACCAAACTAAAAAAATTCTACTCACCTTATGAATGAGACAAAATATTCAGATCACTAGGAAAGGCCTTTGACTACAAATGGACCGGTAACGGTATAGCGCACCCCACAACAAGAAAGAAATGGAACAAGCATTACATTGGGCTCGACTTGCTGCCAAATACGATCCAAATAACACAATTACAATCATCATCACACCAAACAACAATTGGTACCAAAACAACAACCAAAACTCAAACCCATTTCCAGATCCCATATCATTGCATTATTTGAGGCAGACTCAATACCATACGAAGAACCTACAATTCCATCCAAGCTAAAAAAACCCCAAATCGAGCCATCTACATTACAAATACTATGCATCTATCATCAAAATCAAACCCTTGGCACCCTAGAACAACTCACTGAACTTACCTCTATAACAAACAATTTAAACATACATCGATTATACACAAAATTGGCCCCACCAACACCTATACAAACCCCCGTAAACCGAAGCAAAAATTGGTCAAAACTAAACTATGTCAACAATACATTAAACTACTCTATCACACCGCCCCCCCTTCCAAATTATCCAACTCATACCACACCAAAATTTAACCCCGCACATAGTTATTACACCGGTGGCTCCTTTAAACCACCAGAACAAATTAGCCCAGGAACTTGGCGCAGAGAAAAAGCTGGCTATGGCATATATAACTCTACCAAGGAAATCAAACTAGCCAAAAGACTCCATGGACTACAGAATATCCTTTGGGCAGAACTCATGGCCATCCACAAAACACCGCAAATCATCACAACTAAATATAATAAAGAACTTGCACATATATTCACCGATTGTATAAATGCACTATACCTACTAAACACTCAAATAACACACCCTACTCTTCACAATAGCCACCCCGATCAAACCATATTAATGTCAATGGTCCAAATGTTACAAAACCGATCACAAATCACAACCCTCCACAAAGTAAGAGCCCATGTCAATATTGATGGCAACAAACAAGCAGATAAATTAGCAAAAGAAGGCCGAGAGAAAACACTCAAAAACGCCAAGGACCCACACAAACATGCCCATGCTACCCCATACTACTTTCAAAAAGAAGATTGGCCTTCCAAAGAAGATACCCCTGACAAAGGCCCGATCAGGTTTTTGGGCAAATACCTCAAAAACAAGACCTCTATAACAACCTCGACACAATATCAGAAAATATTCTAACATAGAAAAATGGACCAATAATAACAACATAGACAACGAACTCTCTACAAATTTTTGGAAAAACCCCATCATTTCAGACTCACAAATAACATGCCTAATCAAATTCCGTACTGGTCAATATATGGGAAACGCTCGTAAACAACTCTTCTTTGGAATAGAAAGATTCCCATCTATAACATGCCACATCTGCCCGTCAACGGACCCCGACACATGGCTACATGTTCTACTCAAATGCCAAAACCACCACATACACTCGTTAATTGTTAAAAGACACAATAAAGCGGTATGGGAAATCCGAAAACTAATCACCTCCTACAACTAATCGAGATGTTTTATATTAATGAACGCCGGCACCTTTAATAACAATCCACAAGAAAATACGGTTCCTCCTTGGCTACTCCCATGCTCATGTGAGACCCAAAGGTGCCATTGCAATGCTAGGCTCAAACCGGACATCCTTTGTGTTAAAGGTTTACCATATAATGATCCACCACCCGATTACATAAACCAAGACTACACCATTCAATTCATTGAATTCACTTATTGCAAGGATAGATTTTCCCCGGAAACAATCCAAAACAAAATAGATAAATACCAACCCCTTATTGACGACATCATTGCCCTTGGGTGGAATGTGGACCCCCTTATTGTAATCACAACTGGCGCTCGTGCCACCACCTTTATCCCATCTATGAAAACTCTAGAAGACACCTTCAAAATATCCATTGAAACAATTAAAACCACTTTAAAAACATTAACACCATCGCTATTTAACATGTCATGTCCATTTTGCTACATAAACGCAAAATCGAAAACAACCAAGCCCTCCCTGATATACAAGACCCTCCTTAAAATACTTCGCCACCTTAACTCTTCTTGATTGGCTAAGTGTGTGGTTTTGTTGCTGATTTGGTTTGTTAGGTAGTTCGTGGTTGGTTGTTTTGTTGGGTTGGTTTCTAGCTTCTCGTTACATAGTGTCTACCCTCGAAAGGGGGAAGTAGTTCCAACTCACTAATTCCTTGTCCGGTGGACATGGTCTTGGTACACTAAAAGTTTCATTTAGTGTAATGGCAGAAATAGTGTACTTACCTTAGTACACTAATTGCGAACAAGTTGACAAATAGTGTACTAATTGCAAATAAGTGTACTTTCTCAAAAGATTATTCGATCAAAATTTACTTTATCAAAGATTACTTTATCGGAGTACACTTTATGGAAATTTAATTTTTTTAAAGCTTATTTTTTCAAGAGATTACTTTTTCAAGTTTTACTTCTTATAAAGTTTACTTTTTCAAATTTTACTTTTCCAAACATTTACTTTTTCAAAACTTTACTTTTTCCCAAGTTTACTTTTGAAAAAGTAAAGTTTTGAAAAAGTGAAGTTTTGAAAAAAATTACTTATGAAAAAGTTTACTTTTGAATAAGTTTACTTTTCAAACGTTTACTTTTTCAAATCTTTACTTTTTCAAATGTTTACATTTGGAAAAGCTTATTTTTAAAAAAGTTTACCTTTTCAAAAGGTAAGTTGTCGTTTTTCCCCCAGTTGATGTTTTTCCCTAGTTCTTGTTTTTTTCAAAAATGTTGTTTTTTCCTAGTTGTTTTTTCCTAATTGTTGTTTTTGCAAAAATGTTGTTTTTTCCTATTTGTTGTTTTCCCAAATTGTTGTTTTTTCCTAATTGTTGTTTTTTCCCAATTGTTGTTTTTTCCAATTTTTTCTTTGTGAGTTTTATTTTTTCTCTTCTTCACCTTTTTGTACACATAATTCTCTTCTACTTTCAATACACTAAACGTGCACGAGTAAAAAAGTTAATATTCCAATCTTTACAAAAGTTCACAAATAGTGTAGTAGTTCACATTTAGTGTACTATTTTGTCACTACACTAATTGCGTAGTTGACAATTAGTGTATGGGTTCGTATTTAGTGTCCACTACACTAAATGAAACTTTTAGTGTAGTGGCACAAACAGACACTTTATTCACGCCGGTCCCCTCCGAGAACCAGCGTTCTTTATTTCTTTAATTGTTTCCATTTTCAAATTTTCCAATCTTCTATTTTCAAGAGTTTCCTATTTTTGCAATTCCACTTTTTTTCCATATCTAGGTTCTTCTCTCAATCTTTTATTTTCCAAATCAATTTTTGGTGTTCATTCCATTCTAAATTCTATTTTATCCAATTGTTGTTTTTTTCTAAATGTACTTAAATCTTTGTCGCTTCTTATACTCAAAATGTACACATAATCTTCTTCTATCTTGATACGCTAAATATGCACAAGTGAAAAAATTTATACTGCAATCTTAAGTGGAATTCACAAATAGTGTAGTAGTTGGCATTTAGTGTAATGATTTGTCACTACACTAATTGCCTAGTTCACAATTAGTGTACGGGTTTGCTTTTAGTGTCCACTACACTAAAAGTGATATTTAGTGTAGTGTATGAAAAAGCTTGCCGCAGCTAACACTAATTGTGAACTTTTTCGCAAATAGTATAGTAGGGTAATTACACTATTTGTGTAACTACACTTAATGCGATGTTTAGTGTAGTAGTAGTAGTAGTAGTGGTAGTAAAAACTCCGGCGCCTAAGAGTGACGGTGTGAATAGAATGTCTAATCTTTCCCACCACTACATCCAAATCCATAGGGCAAAGTTAAGTGGGAGAGAACTACTGCCCCTTTTGAGGATAGATGTTGTAGACAAGTAATTAGTAATTAGTGACCAACGAAGAGAAAGAAGTGTCGGCCTCTCTATTTTGGAGGTAATAATGAGTAGATTACGTACAAGAGTATTAACGAGGTTATCTAGGAGGGTTTACAATGTTTAATTGTTGTGTATGAATGGTGCAATTATTGGCGGAGTTAGTGGATGGATGTAACTATGGTAGGTCATGTGTTGTTGGAACTAGCTAGTTATTTTAAGGCACCTTTTGTGTAGTAGTATGGACATAGCATGGTGGGCAATAATAGTGTTGATATTTTGAAAAGTGTCACAAATAGCGATGACTAAATTTTTGAATTTGTCAATAGATGTTGTCATTGTTGGTAGATGTTTTGCAATCTTGACCTTAGCCGTTATAATGATAATAGAGTCAACTTTCCAGCGCCAGTTTGTAATGTTGTCTATTTGTGGCTGATATTGTTGGTTATTGTTTAAGTGGAGAACCTATCATTTCAATATTTGAATTCAAGAAGTTGAATTGTAATGTTAAGGTTGATTACGGATGGAAGGATGGCATTAGTTTGGAGCCTCAAGAATTGATGCACACAAGGGTTGCTCACTTTTGGGCAAAATAAATATACTTTGTAGTATATTTGTTTTGGAGCCCTTTTAAAATTGTTATTGAATGTCAATCCAACATTGAAAAATCTGAAGATATTGTGGCCAATCAATTGTTGGCTGAATGAAAGATATCTTGAACAAAGTGTTAATGATTTAGGCTTCATGTTGACAAGACATATGTGATGATTTCATTAGCTATATCCATAATTGTTAAAAGTAGATTGAATCCAATCTTTCTTCTTATTATTTTACTTTTCATCATCTACCTAAGGATCTAGTGTTGCCGGAAGCGTTGTTGGTGGTTTCAGCTCTCATGGATTGAATTAGGGTTTCTTATAGCACCTAGATCTACCTTAGATTTGGTGTCCCTTTAATCTTCATTCATCAAAACATTTGTTATACACCAATGACTTGATTTGAAAAGGTGCTTTTAGAATTTAATCCAAAAATGTTATTGTTTAATTAGTTAACGCAAAACAACCTCGGCGGATCCTTTCCAAAGCTCCTACCACCACAAAATTAAGTTTTTTCACAGAATCCTCACTCTACTTCCTAACATCTAGCTCCTCATCATTTTGTAGTTGTATATCCAAGAGAGAGAGAGTTTGCTTCCTTTGGCCAAGGTCTATTCCTTGATCCTAATCCTAATAAATTCCTGATCATAATATGCTCATTCTTCCTCATATATTCACCCGAGAGATCTTCATTTGCCATAGACTCCTACAGACTTAGAAACCTAGAGATGCCCTTTATAACCTCATCATAATTCTCATGACGTTGCGGAATGAGGGAAAGTGGCTATCCACGAGGCAATATCGGCCTACCATCCACCGTCACTTTCCATAGTTGAATTCCTTCATTCTCCCTTGGCAACCAATCTCTATTTGTACAAAGAATTATGTACTGCAATTTTTGGCAAACCATCCGAGACCTTGTAAAACTTAAATTGTTGACCCTTTGTATGACTTGTAAGGGCCTCTTTATCAATACATAAATACCCTTCTAAAAAGCCCTTGCGGTCGGGCACCTCTTCAATGAGGTGTGGTAAAACTCGCTTCTCCTTAGCATCCATGAATGACTTCATCAAGAGTGAAATTGTTGGATAGCTATTTGATTTAAGTTTGGTACTCCATCTCCGAAACACTACATCAATATCTTTGTGAGTATGACCAACAAGGAAGAAGTTTACGTACACTTCACAGAAAATATCCATATGAACAAGGAGAGAGAAGAAAGCAAATAAATATCTAGTCTTATTGTTCCTTGTGGCATATTGTCGCAATTGTTTCGCAGGAACAGGTTCAACTGGTGGAACAGCAAGAGATCCAAGGCATATATTAGCATCCGCAAGCACTGCCTCAAATAGAGGAGAAGCTCTCCCTCCTACAAGAAATTGAGAAGAAGAATACACGGGTGGTCTCTCTATGTCCCGAAGTAACTTAGCAATGGATCCAACAATGCGATTTAAGACGGTGGAGAAGATGTCAAGACTATAATGCGCATAACGGACATCTCCATGTCCATGCGCAATCATTCCAGTTGCTGCCACAGGGAGTTTCATGAAAGACTCCGTTGATTTATTCTTGTGAGAAAAATGAGGAAATGTTGTTTTGTTGTTGTCCATTTTATCATAGATGATGCTCACAACCTCATCTGGATTTTCCTCTGAGTTCTTTCAATTCCTATAATATAAGATACGATGAATTTGTTATGAGGCCTGAAATAACTATAATTTGACTTCCCATGTTTGATATGCGGAGGACCCTCGCGTAATAGCCTTCTTTAATTGCTTAAGTTGGTCGCATCTCCCACATCAAGCAAAGTTGTCACCAGGCTTCTTAATAGAATATTGTTCAAACTCAGAGCTTCCAATTCGACTAAGACTTGACAAGGATATTGGTTTGAGGCCAAATCTTGCATTCACGGCATTCACTCTGGGTAACACTGCACCCGACTGAAAGGAGAATGGAAGATGTTTAGAGATGACCTTCTCCCCAGTGCCAAGTGTAGTAGTCTTGTTAGGACTATGATGAGCAGCATCATCAAGTACGTGGTTCAAAGTAGCAGTTTCCTATAGGGTATGAGTGTGGCCCTTTTTTATACCGGTATTGCGATGTGGTCATGCTCGCACTTCATCATTTGCGTCACTTTTGTACTGGTAGAATGTAGCCCGGTTGACCCCCATAATTGTACACCACGCATCTTGGCAAACATTAATTCCATCAAGCGTCACAACAAGGTTCCCATTGATATCCATGTGCATCTGCCTATGCACATCAAGTAGAACATGTTTCCGGAAATAAACACCTCCAATGTCACGGTAAACTTGGGAGCGAAGTACCAAAATTGTACATCGTAGAAATCGTTGCGAATAGTTTCAATGGACAACAGACGGCGCTTGTCATAGAGTTGATTGACTATGCAACGAGAAGTACTTCCTTCTTTGATGGAGAATGACCCTTTGCCCTCAGGTGCTTGCTTTCTTACTATCAAACACCAACTCTTACTCCGTTTAAAATACTTTGAGAGGAGCATTATAAATGCTTGTTTGCTCTTGGTCATATAAACTGACATTCCAAAGTAAGACGTGTCGATTTGGCCATACTCGGAGAGCAAACATCCAATTCAAAGGAATATGATCCTCATTGAAGGATTTTACGATTAGGATCGCAACATGATCATGCCTAAGTTGTTGACCGCTAGTTTTGGGAAAGAATCCAGAATCAACACTCCGGCATAGTCTAATTCGAATATCAACCCCTGATAGGTTTCTAAGGATAACGTGCTTTGAAAATCAAGACGCTCGAGGAATACCCTCACATGCAGAAAAACTAGAAGGCAAGGTTGGTCACACTCGAACACCGCTATCATATGACGCATCTTCCATCTACAAATATAACATTCAAAGAGATCAAGGAATAGTAAACTAGTTGTACGGAAAATTGTCATAACACGATTTGAATGAAAAGGAAATATAAAATATGAAATACCAATTATCATCGACTCAACAATAATTTGCAATCAATTGTATTTGTCAATATCTTACACATAACAACACATTGAGCATGTTGTGGTCATCATTATTCAACTGCTGAAATGTTGCTGCCTAGAAATATCATAAAAATATAAAAGGTCTGAAATATATCATTTATGATATCAAACTTTTGTCAACGAGGACGCTCATAATTATCCATGACTCGAGGATATTCTATATATCATTATAACATACAAATTGGTTCAAGAATGATATAAACACTATACAACCAAATCAAAGAGGATTTTTAAATTTAGCCTTTGTCATGATTCTTGTATATCATAAATTTTTAGGAAGTTATCATCGACTCAAAAATAATCAATAATTTAGATTTTTAGGAAACACAAAGGAACTTGTTTAAAATTATCATGAGCTCCAGAATATCTCTCTATAATTTTACCGACTAGATTGGTTCTGGGATGATACAAATCGTCATCATTCTTTCTGATTAAATGTGCATTCTTCTTATTTTCTTCTATTTTAGCTTTTTGAATAGCATTCAATTGAGATGAGTTATCCTCGGCTCTAGAGTAACTTACATGTTAACTACATTTTATCTTACTCAATCATCAATTTTCACTTTATTATTCACGTGTAGTAATGTATAGTTTTACTTGAGTTTTATCCTCGAGTCAAGGATAAATCTGATTAATATCCACTTACTTAAAATATACATACTCCTCTGATACAGTCACGTGAAATATAAATAATATCCTCAAATCGAGAATAATCATTTCAGCAAAAATACAATATCCATTGAGCTCTGCAAGGCTATAGTAATCCCGAAATTTCCGGAACAATTCGTACAAAGTTCACTCTCTGTGCACTTCACACCGAATACGAAAGTCGGAGTACACAACTCAAATAAACATAATGGCTTCGGCCGCGACAAGGAAAGCATACAACAACCGCCCTACGGATCATGTTCAGTGCGACAATGGTATACCCTAGGAGAATATGAAATCTAGCCAATGTACAAGAAACTTGGTTATACACTAACATTTCTACACAAAAACCCTTCAACAATATCGACAAACACAAAATCTTATTGCAAAGAAGCAAGAGCCTGAAGCACGAACAAGGGAGCCAAGGCGAATTGCAGAGATGTTTAGAAAGGAAAGAGTACGAAATAACTTACTCCAACTGAAAGTATGAAAGCCATGAGTGATGCAGTGCACCAAAGCCGGAGCTAGGCGGGAAAGAGAATTTTCAAGGGCAACATTATTTGGCGGGAAAAAAAGTTCCAAAATCATTGTCAGTACTTTTAGTTGGCAAAAAGCATTTCTCGGTAGGAAGGTAACACTAATTTAGGAAGGCAACCAATTTGAAAGAGATAAAATAAATTTAGCTATGAATCTATTTTATTTGTGTCCAAAAAAAAAAAAAAAATACAATGCAAAAGAAAATTTCACTTGATGAGATAGGATCTTCTAATTAATTAAATACTCAAAATACCTTTTTCTTGTTGATTCAAAAAGTAAAAAAATGCATTTTTAAAATTGCTAAATTAGTGTAAAAAGTATATTGAATTCATTTAGAAAATGACCTTTATATGTAATTAAAAATAATCTGAATAAAAAACTTTTAGAAATTTCCACACTAAAATTTAAAAATAAAAAAATAAAAAAATAAAAAATAATAATAACGAGGACGGTTATTTAATAATAATCTATCATACTACTAAAATCATAATCCGCGCAGTGAACCACGCAGCGATCAATCGCGCAGTCAACCGTGCAGTGAACTATAGGAACGGTGCAGCCAACCGCGTAGTTAATTGCGCAGCCAATCGTGCAGTGAATCATGTTTTTTTTTTTGGTAATATAAAAACTACATTAAAATGGTTGGACTATTGCGTTGCAAAGCAAGTGCCAATTGCTAGTTATAAATTAAAATAATATATTTCCAAAAGCTATTTTTTGATTTTTTACTAAATAATACCTATATTTTCTGAAGAACAAATTGGATATGTGGAATTTTAGATGACTCATTCAACTAAATTTACGGTTCATCAACTTACTAAATTTTAAAATTTTCCAACAAAGATTATTCATTTCAAAGTTGAAAGACGCCTTTGGAAAATATCAAGAAAATGTACACGTCTTTTTTATTATATATCACATTGAACAATTATAACAAGATATGAAATTTTAATAAATCAATTAAAAATTCATAATTTAATGATTTGTTAGTTTTTTAATATTTAGTTTTGTTAACCCCTAAAGGACCAACTGTCCCTCTAGGGTCAAATTGGATTTCAGGCATGTACCTAAAATTTGACAAAAATTCCTTTTGTATTGAAAATTTTATTCTAGATTGCCTCTAACAAGAGCTTTGCGGAGGTGTTTTTATTATTATTTTTGGATTTGCGGTTTGAATGTTAGTACCACTCATAGTAAAAAATGGGGACTCCAGGCACCTCCAAAAATTTTGACAAAAGTTTCTGTTGACATTGATATTTTTCACACATATAAAGAATATTTCCTTTTTGGAAATTTTCAAAAAAAATTCTTGTCTTTAGTGTAAAAAGGCATTTTATTCCAAGTCCAACATTTTCACACCTTGTCAGGCAACGGGGGAAAAAATATTCATCTTTTCTATATAAAACCTAGAGATCTTCATATTTTTCACTTTTTATTTTTTCAACAACAATATGTGGTGAAAACCTTCTTATTGACCGTTTGGACTATCATTCAAATACATACTTAGTTCACAAAAAAATAAAACGTGAAATGGCAATTATTGAACCTCCACTCCTTGCACACTTGTTTTGAATATGCTACACCCCTTTTTTACCTCTAAAAATTGGTGTGTCGGGAAATAACATCATGCTTAAGACAATGGTAAAAGATTTAGACCTTATACAATACAAAAATTTGATACAAAGTGAAGTCAAAGTCTGCTGATGTACTCAACGCAGGGAAGAAAATGAACCATTATTTTGACTTTAAACACTAAAATCTATCAATCCGTGCGGTGGATTGCAACCAAAGATTTATGGCATGATTATATAGAAGTCTTTTTTAAGATCTTATGGTTGAAAATCCGAAATTCACTTTAAAATGTGGTTTTCATGTCTCTTTTTGGCAGTGGCAATTTCGGATTGGTTTTAGAGCGAAAGTGGTCGTGGTCCTTTAGGGGTTAATATATAACTTTTTATAATACTAATTGAAAAGGAGATTATATATGACCATGCTTGCTCGATGTATTACTATGAAATACCTTTAGCTTTATGTGTAGTATCTATATCTGTACATGTGATTTGGAAAATTAAATAAAAGTAAATTTTAATTTTGTAAATAAGTTCTTTTCAAATTTTTATTAAACACTAAGTCTTAATAATATTGCTTAAATGTAACAACTTTTTAATTTGTAGTAGTAAAATGAAATTTCATCTTCTACATACAATTGTAAAAGCATGCAAAACAAAGAAAAATCGTACACAAGGTTACAAATCAATTATTAATATGTAATTGCAAGAGAAAAAATTAAAATATATGAAATATTTTTATTATATTTAAAATTGAGCAAAAATAAAATTTGGGTAGATACACAAAAATGCATATTAGAATTGTATCAAATTTTATATTAATAATCAATGTTTATTAAAATATAAGAATAAGAGTTTAGCATTAACTAAAATGCTTAAAAAGTATTTACTTATAATATCAATATAAATTTTTGTATTCCTATTTATAAAAAATACATGACTTTTAGAAACAAAGTAATCCTTTTATATTTTGATAAATACAATATAAAGAAAGTATTCCTAGTGTTTTGGCATAAATTACTACGTGCCCATGAGTCTTGATGTGGGACTTTGCAAATCTCAAGTAGGTCCCTATGATTACGATTTATAGTTTTGGGTCTTGAAAATGTATTTGACGATGCAAGAAGGTAGGGGCCAAGTGATAATATAATTTTATTCTCATCATATCTATTGAATAAAAGTTATGCTATCGTAAAAAAATGTGGCAAGGACAAGCAAGTTCAAAATTGTTGTCCATCCCTCTACAGAACGTGAGTTGTTTTATTCAAGTAAACAACATGATTTTGTTTGAAGTTCCCCAAAAAAACCTTCTATAATGTAAAACTTTTAACCCAAGAGAGTGAAAGTTTTATCATAGTTTATGGCAAGGTGCAAAAAAAGCTATTCATTTCCACATAAACAATAGAGATCTTGGTCTTTGTCTCATTTTATTTTATATAAGTCCTCAAAAAGAAGGATGAAACTTTGTTTTTACTTTTTGGAATTCCAATTTATGAGGAAGTGAATTTATTAAAAAATTAGATTGTGTTTTTGCAATTTCAAAACCCCAACTTATTGCACATTTATCAAAAAAATGTTTCTTTACTCTTCTATTTTCAGAAATTGGTGTACAAGGAACCAACATTACATTGTGCAATATAATGGTATAAAATTTAGATCTTGTGTAATGCAAAAGATTCAAGTTAAGTGATGTGAATCATGTGTACTAGTGTTCTAAAGCATGGCTGAGAAAATGGCTTATTCTTCACTTAAAACACTATAATCTTCCAATCTGTGCCTTTGAGGTGGTACAAAAATTTGTGAGATTAGAGGATTAGTAGTGTACATGAAGATCTCATGGTTGAAAATGATAAAACGATTTTATTATTTTAACACTTTGGACTAGTATGGAAAATTCAAGAAGCGTATTTTGGAAAATATTGTGAAGGGTTTTTTGGGATCAAAGCAGTCGAATAGATGTTTATTGGGGGCTGCTTGCTATTGAAGTTCAAAAGAAGTAGAGAAATGATTACACAAGCAAATGAAACACATAAGATATTACAAACAATGCTTGGAGTGAGATATGGCCTTCTTTCGAAGGCCTTCATTTATAGAACCAATTGGTAACAACCTTTGCCAATACGTATGGGACTATTTTAAGTTTGTTTTTCCTCTCTCCATTTTCTCCCTTTCACTTTCCCTTTTGAATCTACCTCAACTATTTACAATATCATCATAACAACAACCAACTCTAATCTCTAACACTCCCACTCTGTGAGTAGTTACCTTCTCGCAATCCCATCGCCTTTGCTAACCTATGATGCTGTTCTTTTGCAAGTGCTTTTGTCAACACATCCGCCACCATGTCTTCCATTGGACAATATTTCAAGTTTATCTCGCCACTCTCCAACTTCTCGCGATTGAAGTGATGTTGCACTTCAATGTGCTTCGTGCGTGAGTGGTGTGTGGGGTTCTTTACAAGAGCCATATATCCTTGGTTGTTGCACATGATGGTCGTTGCTCCTTCTTGAACAAACCCCACATCCTCCAAGAGCTTGCGAAGCCAAATGACCTCCTTCGTACTTTGACTAGTTGCCATGTACTCCGCCTCCGTTGTGGATAAAACAATGGTTGGTTGTCCTTGCAATTCCACGGAATGGCACCTACTTCAACAAAGAACACATACCCCGTTGTCGAACGACGCTCGTTCGCAACTCCGACCCAATCCGCATCGTAATACCCCCTCAAAGCAATGTCTTTACCACCAAGGCACATTTTGTGGGCTATAGTACCTTGCAAGTACCGCATGTTGCGCTTCACGACACTTTATTGTGTCGGATCGGCCCTTGACATGAATTGACTCACCATGCTCACCGGAAAAGCAAGGTCAGGCGGTGTGCCTACCATGGCATACATCAAGGATGCAAGTCCACTCTTGTATGGCACGTCTTCCATCTCACCTTGAATGGCTTGAAACTCTCCCTCTGAAAGCTTCAACAACTTGACATTTACATCAAGAGGGATATCAATGGGCTTGCACTCCTCCATGTTGAAGCCCTTGACCACCTCTTCAACGTACTTATTTTGGCTTGTGGTGATGGTGCGTGCCTTGCGGTCTCTCACAAATTCCACACCAAGACAACACTTTAACCTAGTACCAAGATGGCTCATCTCAAACTCCGTGGTAAGCTTACCTTTGAGCCACGCCAACTTAGCCAATAGACTAGCCAAGATGATCAAGTCATCAAAATAGATGAGGACTATCGCCAAGTACTCACCCGTTTGCTTGATGTACAAGGAATGGTCCGTTTGGCTTCTTGTAAAACCTTCCTTGGTGAAGAAAGCATCAATGCGTTGGTACCATGCTCTTGGTGATTACTTGAGTCCATACAATGACTTTTCGAGGTTGCACACAAGATGATCAAAGTTTTCTTTTTCAAAACCTTGCGGTTGGTTTATGTAAATGTCCACTCCAACTCACCGTTCAAGAATGCGGTCTTCACATCCATTTGGTGGATCTCCAAGTCCAAGGCCGCCCCAAGCGTAATAATGCACTGAATGGTGGTGAACTTGGGAATAGGAGCAAACGTCTCTAGAAAGTCCACTCCCGCAACTTGAGAGTACCCCTTTGCAGCTAATCTTGCCTTGTAGTGCACCACTCGACACGAAACATCCTTCTTTGTACAAAACACCCATTTGCATTCGACACTCTTGTGATTCTTTGGAAGAAGAGCCAACTCCTACGTGCCATTCGCCATGAGCAAGTTGATCCTCTTGCATGGTTGACTCCCACTTGCTCGCATCCTCCGATTGCATAGCCTCACACACGTTTAAAGGATCCTCCAATGACGCCACATTGGCACGCTCTATCTCATGTTGAGGTAAAATGTGGTTCTTCCACCATTCACCGGGCGGGCGACGCTCTCTTCATGATACCGTGGCTCTTGTAAGTTCACCAAGTCCTCATCGCTTCGTAAAGGTGTTGATGAAGATGTTACACCTCCTTCTTCGGCCTCCAATCTCTCTTCTTTCTTGGTATGGCCATTGCAATCCTACAAGGATAGTAGTTTGGAAGATTTGTCCACTAAGGTAAGGGTCTCGCTTCTCCCACTTGGACTTATCTCCAAAACATCACCAATACTAGTAGTATCTTCAACAGATAATACATCACGACTCTAAATGATCTTCTTCGACCCAATGCACATGATCCGATATGTCTTAGTGCCCTCTTATTAACCAAGAAACAAACACTTTGTACCTTCTGCATCAAGCTTATCCCTCTTTGTATCCGACACCATTGCATATGCAATGCATCCAAACACATGCATATGCGCAATGCATGGCTTGTGGTCACTCCAAGCTTCTTGGGATGTGATGGTGACGAAAGCCCTCGTTGGACATCGATTGCGGATGTAGACCGCATTGGCCATCGCTTCCGCCCAAAATTAAAGTTTTAGGCATTGTGCATGGATCATGCTCCTCGCCATTTTCACTATGGTACGGTTTGTACGCTTCACGACTCCATTTTTCTCCGACGTTTAAGATATTGACGTGTGCCTCTCAATGCCATGCTTCTTCAAGAAACTTTGAAAGCCTTTGGATATGAACTCCGGACCATTGTTTGACGAACACCTTGATCTTGTGGTCTGATTGCTTCTCCACAAGGACCTTGGGCTCCTTGAATTTCTCAAAGCATTCCCTGTTTGTCTTGAAGATGTACACCCACACCCTCCTCGAAAAGTCATCAATAAAGGTCACAAAATACCTAGCACCACCTACAGAATAGGTTTTCATGGGGCCGCATACATCCGAATGCACAATCTCCAAAGATTTGTTGCATGCGCCGCTCCATCCTTTGGAAATGGTGCCCTATGTTGCTTGCCTTGCACTCACCTTTCACAAAATAACATTGATAATTCATTTTTGCCAAGAGTCATGCCACTTACCATGCTTTGAAGTAAATGCACACTTCTCGCGTTCAAATAACCAAGACGGCGATGCCAAAGCTCCAATACACCGCTCTTTGTTGATGATTGTGCCACGTTGGCCACATCCGATTCAAACACTTTCATAAAAGTTGCTTGATACAAATTGCCTTCACGAGGTGCTACCACAAGAACATCTTTGTTTGGTGCCCTCTTGAAGCAACTCCTCACATGTACTTCAACAACAATAGATCCAACGCCAACGGCCTCCACAACACTATCATCACCCAAATGCACATTCTATGGAGTAATTACCTCACAAGTGTCAAATGCCGCCTTATGAGGTGTCATGTGTTTTGTGGTGCCCGAATCCATGATCCACTTACACATGGACTTGGAATGTGGTCCACCTTGAGTTGCAAATGCGTAGTCATCATCCTCTTTGTATGATTGGCGTTCTCCTTCTCCTTTGCCTGGTTTCTGTTGTCCCACTTCTACTTCTTTGGCTTGAAGCAATTTCGTGCAATGTGGCTCGGTTTGCCATAATTATAACATACCTTGGGCTCGCCACGTGTTCAAGAAAACTTCCTCACTTGTTTTGTTTTGACACCAAGGCCGCATCATTGCCATTGGGCTCCTTATCCTTGCGCTTGGATACTTCATGCATCAACATCGCCGTTACAAACTCCATGGTACGCTCCTTCATTGCCAAAGTCTCGAAGGCCGTAATCAAGTGTTCATATGAAGGCAACAAACTCTCAAGCAAAGTCATGACCACATTTTCTTCTCTCACCGGGACATCCTAGCAAGTGAGTTGATCCGCAAGTGCCTTCACTTCGTTGACATTATTCAATAAATCATCTCCCTCTTGCATCTTGATTGTGAAGAACTTGCGGCGAATGAAGAGGATGTTGGACAAGCTCCTGGTTTGGTGGATCTCGCACAAAGTCTTCCATGCTTCGGCCGGTCCCTTGGAACTCTTGATGTGGACAAATTGGTTGTCCACCAAGTTGAAGCGAATGATGGATATGGCCTTATCACGCCGACTATAGTCTTTCTTCACCTTTGGATCATTGTCTTTGAATGGAGACTCCTCGGAGTCATTCACAATCTCCGAAAGGTCCATGGATGCCAATACCATCTGCATCTTGAACTTCCAAAGATTGAGATTATCACCTTAGAACTTGTCAATTACTAGCACTCTCGCCATCATATGTTGCCATATTTGCACTCCAACACTAACTTCTAACTTCCAATGTGCACTAGTGCACCTCAATCACTCAAATGAGCCCTTTTTAAGCTCCAATGTGCATTTATGCCCTTACAACATTCAAATTTCAAGGCTACTCATACAGATTATGTATTATGTGTATGGGCAAAGTGCACATACACCCAGAACACTCAAATTTCAGTGCTACCTATACGGGTTATGTATTATATGTATGGGCAACGTGCACACACATTTAGAACACTCAAATTTTTGGGCTATCCATATTGATCGTGTACTATGTGTATGGACAAAGTCCAAAAGTGCAGAAGTGCAAATTTAAACACTTACAAAGTCGACACCCTTGAATGTGCACCTCCAATGCTCCTAGAAACTCCTTTAGTTATCTTCAATCACCTCAAATGCTTCCAATGACCTTGAATCGATACTTGTACATCTCTAATGCTTCAAATTGAACCTTGCGCACCTCCAATGTTCTAACCACCTTGAGTCAACTCTTGTACACCTTCAATGCACCAAATTGGATCTTGTGCACCTCCAACACTCAAAGTCTCTGAAGATCTCCTTCCAACCAATTTGCACCAAAACTCTACACAAGCAACTCACATGAGTGGGCTCAAAACCTATTGAGGTTCAAAAGAAGTAGAAAAATGATTACACAAACAAATGAAACATATATTAAGATATTACAAACAATGCTTGGAGTGAGATATGGCCTTCTTTCAAAGGTACCAATTGGTAACAACCTTTGCCAATACATATGGCACTACTTTAAGTTTGTATCACCTCTCTCCATTTTCTCCCCTTTACTTTTCTTTCTAAATCTACCTCAACTTTTTACGATGTCATTATAACAACGAGCAACTCTAATCTCTAAGGGCCGCTTCACACTATGCCCAAGTCGAGAGGCCGACTGTCAAAATGAGTGGCCAAACTATGGCGAGAGGCCAAATTTTTTTGCCAAAAAAATACATTAAATAATATAGATTGAAGGTTTGGCCGGTCGTGGTGTGAAGCCCCAAAGGCCAAGTCCAAAGTCCAAACCCCATATCATTACGTCAAAAAAAATCAGCCCAAAAAAACCAGCCAATAAAAATCAGCCAAAAAAATCAGTAAAAAAAATCAGTAAAAAAAAATCAGCCAAAAAAAATCAGCCCAAAAATTCGGTCTCTTTCACCTAACGGTCTAGATCTTGTCACTTTTTTATTATTTTAATAAAAAAAATCGACAGACTCTTGATTGTAGTTTGGGTCGATCAAAATGGGCGACCCAAGTTTTGCTTGAGAGGCCGTCGCTTTGGCGCCAAACAACCCAAAAGTGTTGCCATTTAGGACGATGGCCTTTGGAGTTTGGGCACAAGTGTGAAGGCCCAAAGTCCGGACTTTGGCCATTCTAGCAATCTCATTGGTGGAAATCGACGGCCTCTCGACTTGGCCACCAAGTGTGAAGCGGCCCTAACACTTGCTACCTGCACCTGACTAGGTGCTTACCAATCACGCTCCCTCATTTGCCTTTGTTGGGTGCTTAAAGGGCTACGCGAGCTACTGGCTAGTGTTTCAAAGGAGAAATCGTACTGAATTTTTGGATTTCGAATCTGTGAATGTAAACGTAGGAAACTTTATATTTTTTATTGTTCACAAATTTCTCTTTTTGGATCTTGAGATCAATATGAGGAAAAGAAAAGTTGTTATTGTCAAATTGTTTATAAAAGTATTCTAGAAGTTTATAAAACTGCTCGCAATTTGTAATGATTCAATGAGTTAATATAATATTTAGTTGAGGTTAGAGACAAATTTAATTAATCTATTGAGGACAAAATGCTTTTTGAATTTGGAAATTTACATTCAAAAATAGATTTTTTATGTGATTCATATGTACATGTGAGAGACATTTTAATTTACACAAATATCCGTGATATTGCACCCAATTTCATCCTTAAATTTGATGATTTGCCAAATTATGTTCATAATGCAACAAAGTGCCACAATTGGTAGTGAATCAATCATTCTTGCTAAATTGTGTTGGATGGATGAAAAATTTCCATAATGTTGGAAGTCATTCACATTGAGGAATATTCATTAATTCCTAAAGTACGAAGTGTAAATAATGGGCTTTTTGATAGTTCAGCTGGGTTCCTATGGTTTCAATTTCCAACATTCCTCTATGAAAATTTGTCTGTAGAATAGCATTACGAAGACCTAATTGGGAGAACAATGTTTTCCTAAATTGGACATTTGATGAAAAAGAAATAGGATTTTGAATTGCACATGGGGAGTGCTAGCACCTCGGGCACCTCCAAAAACTTTTACTAGGACACTGTATTGAATGTGAGATTTTCAATACTTGCAAGGAGTATAATTTCCTTTCATAGCAATTTTTTTATTGTCTTTAGTAAAAAATTGCATAATATTCCAAGTCAAACATTTTCACACATTGTCACTCATTGTTGGGCAAGAAACCAAAAAACTTCTTTTTCTCCACATCAAACCTAAAGATCTTTATATTTTTCACTTTTAATTTTTTCCACGACATATGTGGTGATAACCTTCTTAATGATCATTTGGATCATGAATCTTAAACATATTAAGTTCACAAAAGATTAAAGCATGGATTGGCAAATTTTGAACCTTCACTCCTTGTACAATTGTTTTGAATATGCTACACCCCTCTTCTACCTCTAAAATTTGGTGTATAAGGAATCAACATCATGCTTAACCAGATGGTAATGGATTTAGACCTTGTGTCGGGCAAATATTTGACACCAAGTGAAGTCAAAGTTTGCTGATCCACTGAACGCATGGAAGAAAATGAACCATTTGGTTGACTTGAAACATTATAAACTTTCAATCCGTGCGGTCAAAGTTTCTAAAATTTTGTGAGTACATAAATTCATAAGTCTTAATTGGGATCCTACGGTCAAAACTAGAACCAAAAGTTTTTGTTCCCTTCTTTGTTCATTTCACTAGAATCCAACAAGTTTGAAGTGTTTTTGGTGTAAAACTGTCACAAGCTTTTGGGGTTTAACCAATGTGTAAAAAAAAGAGTATAGAAAAAGTGAAAGAAAGAAAGAAAAAAAACAAAGTTTTAAACAAAGCAACGCTCTATTTCCATGATATTTCCAAATTGAATATGATTTGTTATTCATCCATTGCAACCGTTAAGCGACGGATGATATTTTTAGCGCGGTGAAGAGGGATAGAAGAGTTGAGGCCGACCTAACACCGCCGCCGCCATTTCACTCTCTTTAGATTTATTTCCACTGTTGGTGTTTTTGTGTGCGGGTGCATTTGTGTCTTTGTATGTTTGTGTGTCTTTGAGTGTGTGCTCAAGTTAGTGTTTGTTTGTGAGTGCGTGTGTGTGTGTATGCACGTGCAAAACCGATGTTGTCATGTGTGGTTGTGCTAGAGAACAATGTGTGCAAGAGTCTTGCAAGGGTTTTGTGAAGTTTCTCTGCGGCCGTTGATGTGTGCGACAATGTGACTAGGAATTGCAGGCTTAGGGTTTGGTAAAGAACAAATTTTGTATACATTTTCAGGGTTTTCAAATCATGAAAATTTTTGCATGGATTTTGCGCGAGCTCTTAGTAAATTAGTTCATATGCAAGAGTTTTGCAAAGGTTTTATGTATCTTGATCCTGCGAGCGCTTTTAGAGTTTCTACGACGTTTTTTGAAGCATTAAGTCTCTTGTGAGCAACAAGGTTTTCAGTTCGAGATTCTTGTATAAGCAACAAGGTTTCTAGACCAGGTTTTTTACTCTACCGATGTGCTTCCAAGGAGCTTGTGAATTGTTGATTTCTATACACTTCCAATAAGTTTCTCGATTTTCTTCTAAATGAAACTTTTGACATTTTTTATTGCATGTTTGTATAAGCATGTGTTTATATACGTTTGTGTGGTCAAATGTGTGTGTATACATTTGTGTGTGTGCATCTGGATGTGTTTTTGGCTGTTGATGGAACTAAGGATTTATAATTCAACTTGCTTTCTAGGACACTTCGAGACGCATAGCATTGTAAACAATATCAATAAAATTGTTGATAATCACAAGTGCAAATTTCAACATCCCATAAATCTGACTGCAAATGGCCAGTGCTAAATGTTTGGTATTGTACATAATATGTAGTCTAACAATTCTGGAGTGTCAGATGTTGATTGTTAAGACAGAGAGCATTGCTGAGAACATCCACATATGAGTCGCACTTTATCCTTGAGTTGAAAATAAACTCAATAGCTAATATTGTAAATAATATGTAATCAAGATATTTAATAGTGTCAGTTGTAGACAGTTTAGACGTAAAGCATTGACAAATACAACCACATATTAGTCACACTTTATCCTTTAGTCAAGGATAAATTCAATGTCTGATATTGTGCAAAATCTGAAGCTCGGCAATTCTCGAGTGTCAGACGTAGAGTGTTAAGACGTAGAGTATTGACAAAAACAACCATATATGAGTCGCACATTATCCTCGAGTTGAGGATAAACCATATATATCCCTATCGTGCTGAAATAAGAGTCTATGCAACTTCAAAGAGCGTTTAGTATCCAATGTAATCCATAGATAATCAATCCAAGTTATCCTTGAGTCAAGGATAGTTCTAAACTCAAGAATTGCACACTAAGATAAATCTGCTCAAGGCAAGAACATCGCAATCATACTACTTAAATCATACTATATGATATTATTCTACTACATCATCCAAATTCATGCATATGTTATATAGACTTTTTCATGTATAAAAATTGACTTCTATAATTATTGTTGTTTTGTAATATCAAAACCACACTAAATCAATAGGACTAATTTGTTTCATAGCAAGCGCCAACCCCTACTTGGATCTATAACAAGCATCCATTAGCATCCAATAAATTACAATTTTTATAGTTGGTGCTAGGACCAAAGTGTAGGAATTCAGCCCCCTAAGCAATGTGATTACACACGATTCATATGAAATTGCACCTTCTCTTTCAACCACTCAAGAAGGTATAGATGTGGAAGTTATTCCCAATTTGTGGATAAAAGTCTTTTAGATATTTTAAACAACAAATAACTAATCTAAGAGTTATTTTCAAGGATAACTAATCTAATCGTTATTCTCAAGGATAATGCTGAGAGTTAGCAGCTAAGAAGTGCGTATTTCTCGATTTTGTAGATGGCATCCACCCCCTAGAAGGTGAGGATAACTACAACTACAATGCCTTCGAGATTTTCATCCAGAGGTTTGAGAATCCATTGGCACCATCATCGTTCATTGACGATGTTGTAGAGAACTATGGGTCTCTATAGATGTTCAAGAATACCGTAAGAAGCTCGTCATTCTCAAAGTTTGGGAAGTTTGTTCAAATAATACTCAAGGTAAACAATGAAGTCTCATTTGTGCCTCTCAACAGAAACGAGCGGGTGACATTTGTTGAACAACATCTACGAGAATACATAGTTCTTGGCATTCAAGCATTTGATGAAGTTGGAGTTGATCTGCCACATTGCCACTCTATTGTCGTGAAAGTAGGTACCACTCTCGGTCAGTTCAATTTCTCCAAATTGCTTGAAATTGTCGTGAGAAACTTGCAGGGGTTGTTGAGGGAGGCATTTGAAAAGTATGAACCCTGGACAAATGACGATGTGGAGAAAGTAAACATGTGATTGGTTCAAATTCACGAGTTGCTTTCAACATTTGACGCGCGACCAATTCTAGTCAAAGCCCATCCACGACGATAACCACATGGGAAAGCAGCTATCGAGCTTAATTCTTCGGATTTGACCGCACCATGAACCTCAAGTCGTGCTTCTCCCAGGCGGCTATAGACAATGCCAGGAAAGCCAGGTGAACCCTCAACCAAAAAGAAGAAGTCCACTATCGAAGGAAACTCAACGTCCACTGTAACATGGGCCGCAACTCCAAAATAATTGCAAAATGACCCGTAGGTCGACATTCAGAAGATAACGGAATCACAACACTTGTTCTAGGAGGAATTTAGAAGATGCTTTCCGTCTGAATCCTCTAACTTAGTGCAAATCGAGTAGTGTGTTGTGGCTAAGGCGCAATACGCGATCCGGAGAATGGAAGAAGGCATTGTATAGAGCATAATGGATTTCCTCGTGCAACTTGGCAAAATCAATCAACGCCAAAAGATCTGTATTAGCCCAATTGATAAGCATGGTGAGCCAATAAAGACAAAGTCCATCTCATGGGAAGCCATCAAAGATGGGAACTTCATGCTCATCAACAGACAACACAATATCGAGGCATCCAAGAGACTTCAGGACAATGAGAATTGCGGGGAGATGCAAGAAAGACCTACAACATTGGGATGCCTATGTAGTTTGGTCAAGAGATCCTCTGAAATTGTAGAAGATTTTGAAATTTTACAATGACACCAACCGTCCTCGGCCATGGTCAACCAACATGGGAGAACCAGATTTCAAGTTGCCACAGAATTTGGCTTAACTTTGGACGTCCTAGATACCAGTAGGATGAGGGGATAACTCGGAGGAATGGTGCTATATTTGACCAAGAGAAGTATCTGGTAAGTTGTCCGTCTGAGGTTTAGCTTCGAGTCGAGGATACTCATTTGCAATCACATATATTCTTAAAGACCAAATACCTTCATTTATGCCTTTCATGCCTCTTCAGTCATTATGCTTGCAAGTCTTGACAAAACTTGTTTTCGTATTTGCAGCTGTTTTCAAAGCACATTGTTAATGGCTTCCAGAATATTGATTCTACTAAGGAAGGGAAGCATGTTAGCAAGTCATCAGACTTGACGAAAGAAATCAAGGTGATCTCACCTCTTGGTGACATCTTCAAGTTGTGGGAAAATTTTCTTGAAATGCACACTAGGAGAGAGATTATCAACCTTGACACCATATCTCCCTAAAACAAAGCCAAGGTTGTAGAAATTCATACATCCATTGCAAATTCTTCAAGAGGTTGGGCCACCTTATCGATCAAGATTTGAGTGATCTATTCACCTACTTGGTAAACAACAATCGAGCGTACAGGTATCCTAAAATCACTCCCCATAAAACCGCCGTGGTTCATGGATCTTGCTACCATTATGAGGAATGGACCAATTGCCAAAAGAAGAAGCGCATCGTCATGTAGGGGTTGACTGCAATTGACCCGTCGTTAAAGTTTTGACTACCAGACGGGTTTATTGATGACGTGGTGTGGAAGTCCTGGGAAGAGGATCACCGCGTGTCTTCTGCAACGTACAACATGCTTCTTTGTCGTCCTGACAAGGAGTTCTTTTCCATGAGGCTGACAAATGCGGGGAAGTTAAAGCGAGCTTCTCACTTGGTGGGGAAGTTTCCCAACGTTCTTCTGTTCTTTACGAAGTTCTTGTACTTGAAGACCCAATTCTCTCTTCATAATGGTCCCTCTAAGCATCGCAACTTTTATGGAGGAAGAGAGAAGTTTGGTGAGTATTTTGAGCCACCTACGGAGGAACGAAAGTGGCTCCTTGGTTTGTTTGACCTTTGTCAGGTCCTTGAGTGGATGTTGAAGGACGACTCTACAAAGGAGCCATACTTTTCTGCATTCATGAAGACATTGATGTCCCAAAAGATCCCCAACCTTAACACTTCAGGCTTTTGAGTTTGGATCACCTCTTCTGAGGACCGAGCAATGTAGGCATTGAAGTATGCAAGGAGGTGGATGAAGAAATATATATATATATTTCTTTTGCATACATGCCATCTGCATACGAGCGGCTCAACTTGAGAACTTCAAGGTCCAAGTCTTCTGAGGTTTACCTTCTATTCCTCATAAAAAATGACCATCCTAAAGCCCCTACTCTGATTGGAAAAGTGCTGCTAAGTTACACTACTATGGATACATCATATTACACAGAGAAAAATAAGTACTTAGGGGCATGCTTTGGTGTCCACGGCTCTGAATTGCGGATGGAGTTCTACCTCAAACTTATTACGTAGTTTTGCAACCGAGAGGATAGGATTTTTGGAATTTACTCTTGTTTAAATTTTTTGCTCGCTAGTAAGGTAATAGTTTCTGTAAACATTATTGAGTTTATCCTTGGTATGAGGAAAAACTCATTCCTTTCGTACATTATGTTCTCTTGATGTTATAGTTGTGTTTCTGGTCTACCATGTTTCAGCATGCTCTATATTTTAGTCATATCTTTTCTTGCCACATTCAAACATTATGTGGAAGATTCTAAGTTTATCCTCAAGCTGAGAATAAACTCATATTTGTTGTATCCTAACCATCCACATCTTTGTTCTATGTATATCTCGTTTGCTTCATTAACAAGTTGTATCTTGTATTTTGCACATGCTTGGCACGTCATTCTACGGTGTGATTGAAAGAGACTACCGGTTATCATACAAGTTCAATTTGAAGAAGATTTATCAATATGACATGAATGACTTTGTTCATAAGGATTGTGCGTACATTGGATCTCTGCCATCATTGATCGAAGCACTACAAACCCAAGCACCCCACGATACCGCAACACCCCGGAGCAGCTCAATCTATAGAACCTCGCAGACCGGAGCACAAACTACCTTAATCTCTTAATGTGCACCTGTTCAAAGACACCCTCGAGTCATAACGTGTGCCGATACTGTCCAACGTAGCAGCAGATCAGACAAACAATCGGGTGCGACGTCCCTACTAGATTCAGACAAAATTCAACCTAAATCCGTTCAGGATATTGAGTCTCCTCCACCGCGGCCTACCCTCCAATCACTCACGACGTTGAACCAGAGTGTCCCTGAGGACCGTTTGGACTTTGGTATGTGTAGAAGTAACGATGGAGCAAATCTATTTATCCTTGGCGGTGATGAGGCTCGGCCATCTTGTGGTGCTCCCGACTATAGTAGTGAACCACCTCTCTCATCATCACATGTTGTTAGGGATGATGATGTGCAAACTACTGATAATGTCTTGCACTCTCCTATGCCAGATACATCGCAGGATTGTCCTGCGGTTGAGCCTACAACCAATGTGATGGATGATTCAGTCATTCTGCTCTCGGATTCTAGTGAAGACGAAGGTGGTAGAGATCTTGTTCCAAGCAATTGGATGGCAAATCCGTCATCCAGCAAACCATTGGAGAACGCTTCCGGATTTGGAGATGCGTTCTTTTACAACACAATTGGATAATTCGGCCGCCTAATGTTCCTCACATCAGGTTGTCAAAGCAACCAACAAAGGAAGAGATCTCTGCCATTCTTCCTCTTGGTAATCCTTATAACTGTACTCTTCTAGAAATAACACTTGTTTTCATTCAGTTTCAGAACTCGCCACACGTCAATGAGAATCGAAGAATAGGTCTATTCAATGATAGTTCACACCGAAATAGCACTCGGTGAAAAAACCTCTTGACCCATACCGACCTCAACAAGTGGCAGACGTCCTTCTGAATGATACAACTTTTCCATAATCAATTATACTATGCCATATTCACATCCGTTGCAAAAGTTGTAGGTCCACAATGTACCCCCGGGCTAGTTATTGTAGGCCAGATTTTATCCGCTTATGGTAGCTGGCAATTGCACTTCTGTAAGAAGTTTATATTGGCCCGAGATTGTTGATTCAGTTTTCTGTTGATTAGTTCATCATTACAGTCTCATACAATTGTTTTCTATTGACGTGAACTCAATGGCAGGATTTGAGGAACGGACGAAAGGTCGAGGAATGCTTTATAGCAGCTGGGCACCTCAGCCGAAGATTCTATCTCACAGGACAGTGGGCTTGTTTATGAGTCACTGTGGCTGGAACTCAACTCTCGAGGCCATCTCTACTTCCACTCCAATTCTAGGCAGCCCTCTTTCACAGACCAATGGATGAATGCCACGGTCTTGGAGAAACAATTCCAAATCGGCATCGTGTTGAGGGATGGTGGATTTGAAAGAGTGTAAAACTCATGATGGAAGGTGAGGAGGGCAGAGCTGCAAGAAGAAACGCCGCCAAGTTGAACAGAGTTCTGAAAGATGCCGTCACGCCGTCATCAGGTGCTTCGTCTAAAAACCTAGAGCAGTATGTAAGTGAACTAGTTGCATTGGACAAGAAGCTGAATTACTCACATGACTCTTGAGCAGGAAGAGCGCGTGATTCTCCAACGGAGATCAAGTTCTGTTCAGATCGACTGTAAAATGTATAGTTATGCTTTCACATGCTCTTGATTTAGGCCTTCCTCAAAAGTAGAGGCCGGATTTCTTCATCTTTGGCTGTGTGTCTAAGGATGTTCATTAGTTTGTGTACAAGGGTTTTAACTCGAATTGGATTGCCAGTTTTGATGGCCCACTCTAAGTGGAATGTGATCTCGTGCATTGTGGAGCATTGACGTCGTATTGAAATGGTGGGATTCCATTGCGGCTAGGAAATAACACTGTGAGGTGAATGATGTCACTGGAAAGTCATAAACAAGGAAATCAAATACATTACACCAACTCCAGGTCAGATGCACTGGATTCAGTACTCTGCATGCGAGAAGGAACACGCAGGGCATCCTCAAACCCGTCACATTCTGACGAAAACGAACTTATACAAGCTACACTACAGCATCCACCAGCTTCAAATCATCGAAAGAATTCCACAATCTTGCAACACTTACAGACATTGACGCATGTGACCCCGGCACTCTAAAGTCCTCCATTTCTCAAGCACTGTCACACATTGGGATGCCGCCGAAAATAAGTCAGTACTTCCTCCGCTGTAACAATGTTACTGCGAATTCAAGTCTTCAAACTGAATGGTGAGACATTCGATTCGGAAGCAACCAATGTGGTTCAGTGGTCACCAAGAACAGGCATACTACTTTCAATTCTTCAGACACACCAACTTGGCATGGCTCTCACCAATTCCATCACTTTGACAAATTCAAAATTAGTTCCCAATATCTGGCACGGCATGGAGTCATCACTGTGTATCCTGAGGTATATCCTTTTACTGTTCATCTTTCCCGAAGGTTCCCAAACCCCAGCACTCATACAGTAATTGTCCTTGCTTCACTAGGGTTTGCAGTCTACGCTACGCTTCTGGAGTCTGCGCTTGCGAGGTGTGTCGGAGAAACTCCACCGTCTCAGTTGACACTTTCAAGCTCTCGGCATCGCTCGATCTTTGTAGAGGGGTAAGGTCCCGACGCTTCTTTTTTGTGTTGTTGTCATCTCGTTGAACGTGATCTTGGCCTTCGCTGCAGCTCTTCTCTTCTCTCGCCCTTCAACGTGTAGTGTTTCGCACGCCTCTGGTTGTCGGTGGTGCAACTCCCTTGTGAATTGTTTTCCATGTGCAAGTGGTCGTCTCAAATCAGGCATGCAGGTGTGTGTCCCAGGTCACATACTTAGTAGTGGATTTGTGCTCTTAATAGGTGATCATGAATGCTAGGAGCAAGCTCTAGACTTACCCAGCTTGCACCTCATCTTTGCTTTGCAGAGGAACTGACTAGCGACTGAGTTGGAGTACAAGGCCACAGAACACCGATGGCAGGCACAAGTGGGTGCTCGCGTCAGCTGGAAACATTGAGATTGTCAGAGCATGGTTCTTGTGCAATGGGTGCATCAGACGAGTCGGAGTATTTGACAGCACCTGCAAGCCAGGCAGATCATGCTGCCATGGCTTCGTCTTTTGTATCTGCAGGGGATGAGAGCATAGTGGGGACAGAGAAGAGCGAGGAGTGCAGCCCAAGTATGAGCGTCGAAGAGCAGATCGAGGATTCCAAGTCGCACTGGAGCCTGCTGATGGATTACTCCGAAGCCAGTGACGACGAAGGCGAGGAAGTGGCCGAAGTGAGCAATGTGGAAGAGTTCAGAGCTCTGCAGATGCATCCCACATGGGGTCACTTCTTCCAAACATTTGGGTATAAGTTTGACAATGGAAGGTTTCGGAGCATGGGTGAGTTGGTGGTGGGGGAGAAGTTTGCGGAGGGTGGGCAGGCTGAGATCTATAATGTGCAGGTCACGTCGTGGAATCCAGAGGATGATGAGAGAGACCTGAAAGAAGGACGTCATTTTGTTCTAAAGGTTTTTAAGAAGGGGACTTTCTTGAAACATTTGAAATCCCAATTGCCTAGTGGATTGCTGCGACATCATGCTGAGTTTCAAAAGAATTGGGAGTCTCCTACCCGTAAGCCGGTTCCAAAGATTTGTTGCAGTATACGATGTGGGATATTGTTGAAGGATGGGCGGTTTGCATTCTTGATGCAAAAGGAACACATGGATCTCCGCAATTTGATTGAGAGGAATATGAAATTGAGAAGTGGCTTAAATGGTGGACCATTTTTTGAGGAGGAAGCTCAACTCATGATGTATGGTGTTGCGCTTGGGTTGAATTGGCTCCACAATCGTAACATTGTTCACAGGGACTTGAAGGCATCAAATGTGCTTGTGAAAGAACGGAAAAGTGCTTGGTTTAAGTGGAGTTGTTTTGTCGCGGACTATGAATGTTCTATTGGAGTTGTTGGAACAGGATTCTTTAGGGCACCGGAGATATTACAAGCATGCAACGATGGAAAAGTAAGCCGAAAACCAGAGGTGTTTTCAAGAGCAGCAGATGTGTGTAGTTATGGAATGGTCTGTTATGAAATTTTGACTGGTAAGCTTCCATTTGAAGACCATCCTTTAAGCAACAACTTCAAGTCATTGACTCATCTGGTGATCAATGAACACCTTCGTCCAGCAGTACCAAGTTATGTTGAAGATTGGGCTAATGTACTATTAGATAGGTGTTGGAAATATGATCCCATATCTAGACCCGGAGTTGATGAAATTTTGAATTTACTTATAGCTATTTCTCCTACAGTAAGTAGACATGAAGATAATTTCAAGAGGATATTTGGTGATAATTTCAGGAGCAAGTCAAACATTGAAATAGTAGATTCTTAACTAAAAGTTTGTTACTTATGAAATATCTCAATGATTAGTATTGGGATTGGAGGGTTTAACTCTTGTAATAATTGTATGCCTCATCTTTTCTTGTTCCTTAGCTAAGACATCCATGGTGTACAAATTCCACTCTAGTCTTCCAGTATTCTACACATGTTGGTGGCTGAAACAAAAGAAGTCCTCTCCACTAAAATATGCCCGTAATCAATTAGTGGGCTGTAAGCATCTCCGAATCAATGATTGTTTGTTGTGAATCTTACACGTTCTGAAAGGCGATGTGTGGGAGTATTTTCTCAAAGGTGGTTACCGCATGATTATGTTACTCCGAAGACCTCCTGTTCTCAAAGCACTGTCTCACATTGGGATGCCGCCGAACATTTTCTCCGCTGTAACAATGTTACTGCAAGTTCAAGTCTTCAAACTGAATGGCAAGACATTCAATTCGGGAGTGGCCGAGAACAGGCATGCTACTTTCAATTCTTCAGACAAACCAACTTGGCGTGGCGCCTCTCAATTTCATTTTCATAATTTACAAAAAAAATCTTTCAATCCAGCGTGTACATGCACAGAAATAGTTCTATGAACCAAACTTCCAAGGATGCCGCTAAGAATGTGGAAAAATGACTGCCGACATCGTATTAACCAATGTGGCCTAGTTGGGCAATGCTCCCATTCAGCGTTCTAGAATTTATAACAAAACTCCAAATAAATGCTCTGCTTCTTGTTGTCCCAATTAAATTTCACAACGGAATAAAGTTATGAGTACCCTTCTTCACTACAAAATAATTTACGCTTTTTCCCAATCGGCTTCGTTATATACTTGCCACCTCACAGTACCAGCCGCACCAGACGTAGTCTCGGGAAATGTCAGTCTTCACATATTCACTGGTGATGTGTTAAGGAACTCGCTGATTTTCTTGTTCATTCCTGTACTTGGGGCCCTGCTGCCACATTCAATATTTAGTAGCTGAAAGAGAAAAAAAACAACAATACCACGCTGTCAAACGGTCATTATTTTTGCAGATAAAGCTATCCAACTCTTTCAATCCTTGTAATCATTCACAGAAGTTAAAAAAATCTACTGTGTTAAGGCTGAGGAAATGAACAGAGTGCAAATCACGCAAACAAAGTCCCTGGTCTTCAGAGCCTCAAGGGTTACATCACTTCAAAGGTGCCATTTGTGCTGATAACATCTGATGACAGACTACAATGGTGCAATTACTGTACCTGGACGAGGAGGCTTTTTGAGCAGATTTCGAGGGTGCTCTTAAACCACTGGCTCGAGTTCCTTGTGGTAAGGGAGCCCGTAAACCACTGGCACGAGAGCCACTCTGTGAGCGTTGAAATGGCGCGACAGTCGACACAAAGTCGTCCATGGATCGTTGAGCAAGACTTGCATACTGAGCCACATGCGACACAGACGAGAAAGTTCTGCTTTTCATTGGTCTCTCTCCAAGTAGATCACTTTTAAAATCCGGGATATGTTTTCCTGCAAGCCACAGCGTAAAAAATCAACCTCAAAGGGATCACTAAGTAACTTGATATATAGTGCCTTACAGATATACAAACAAATGGTAATCAAAGATCATCCTCACTTATAATATTTTGTGTATCGATACATCACATCCGAAACGACTGTGAACATTCAAAATATTCCCCTAACCAATTCAGATGCAACAAGAAAAACACATGAACACTTACTCTTTCCAACAGCAATTGCATCCAACTGTTTTTTGTTTGTTTTATCCTTCAAGGTCTCCTGTTTCTCCTGAAACGTGATTGAGCAGTCAAACTCCATATTATTGTGCCTTTCCTAATAGTAGATCTGCGAATTAGGGTCCTATCTCTTGATATTTACTTGCATAAAAAGTGCGTTCTCGGGAATTTCTAGAGCACCAAAAATCAAAAGAGTCATCAATCGCGCAAGCATTTCATAAATAATCCATCAACAACGAAGCAACTATGACGGTAGTATGTTATTCGTATTTACCTCGTCCCCACCTAGAAACTCGGTCACATCATCGGAGCATTGTATGTGACGTTCAATTTCAACATCTTACATCTTTAGAATTCTGGGTATCCGGAGTCGTGCTCGGTATTGAATCATCAGGTTTGTCCAGCACATTTATATTCGTCTTGGGAAGGTCATCCGGGCTCACACTAGGACTTCTTGGGTGCAATTGTGATGGTAAAGATCCAGATAAATATGCACTCCTTTTTAGGATACCACTGGTGCATGTGGTTTTCACACGCCACTTTACTGCACCGGTAAGTTGAGCTGCTGACTTCTGCAACAGAGCAGGGACAACTGTCGTCCTTGCCTTCACTTCTAGAGACCTTGATGTCGTCCGGGATTCCAAGGCAAAGTGAGAAAGGCTCTCGTCTTTTTGATTCCCTGTACACGCAGAAGACCCAGCGAGACGCTGAACACAGTGAACATCTCCAAAAAACCAAGGCATAAGAATTTATCCAGACAGCAGAACCAACATTCAAAACAGTAAGAAGAAACCTCTAGATGCAACAAACCCACGAAGTAAACTGATTTATTCTTTTTTGCAGAGATGGTATATTTCACCTGATAAGCTGTGCGTCCTTTTTGAAGGATATTCAAGTGGAGGATAGTCCGAAGTGAGGTCCTGTTTACATCGAAGGGTTAGTATTTGGAAAAAAATCGCAAAGAAAAATATTGTATTTTGAACTGGTAAAGGAACAAAGTACCAAAAGTTGCGAATGCGATTTCTCTGCAGGACTCCTGCCATTAGTTCCGATTGCAGCATATTGGATTCTAATCCAATAACACCGAACATTCACTGTGGTCTCATCTCAGGATTGAAGTACTTACAATGATCCTCGGCAACACTTCGTCTAAGTCTAGTTCCTCACTCACAAAGGGAGAAACTTGACTTGGAGGTGTCCCAAATACTGGTGACTGCTGTGAAGTGAAGGAAAATTTGCTGAATGGACTCGAGTAGGCTTGACTTATGATTGGTGGCGAAGGCGTGACTTGAGATGGCGTCTCCTCTTGGCTCGCAGAGGCAGGGGATGATACAATTTTGGGTGTGTTTCTTGGAGGTCTAAAATGCTTCTTTGCAAGTTCAACTGGGCCCTCTGTTAAAGGTTAAGTATACAAATCTCTTCATATACTGGACATACTAGGCATCTCAAATAATATGTGTCTAAGATATAACTGTTATTTGAATATTGCTTGTGGATACGGAAGAAGTTGGTAATACGTGCATTCTTCTGAACTTCCACTTAAGATAGGGGTGTTGGAGTTTTGGTGTGCTGTCCTTATCCCTTTGTCGTTCCAGTTAGTTAGTTGTTAATCTGTTAGGAACATCATCATGAGAATAGTTAGTATTAGTTAGTAACTACTTAAGTTTGTTGAAGCGTAGGCTCAGCTTCATGTATTAACGTTCACGGTTCTTCTTCAAGGATCAAGTTTTCTGTCTATACGAATATATGTAATTCTAAATGGTATCAGAGCCCGAGGGCCTTTTTCTTGGATGTCTCACAGGACTAGTCTGAGAGAATCTCATGCTCCCCAGAGCTTAACTTTAGTTCAATCGATATTATCTTGTCTTCTGTTTCATGTGCAATTTTCGTTCATATCAAGTAGAGATATTTACTTCTTCTCTTTTTCAAAACTGAGCATCTTCACTATAGACCTTTCGCCTTCCTACTATCTATGGGCCTGTGAATCCTCTTCCGCCTGCTCGCCTGCCTGTTCAGAAGGATATCCAAGAGCTTCGGTGGTCCGTTCTTGTTTTTTTTTTGCTATTCACTGTGTCTATTCAACTACCTTTCCTGTTCTTTCTCTCATGGCTACCGGCGATTCGCTCCATGAGGCTTTTAAATTAGAAGGATTATCAAACTATCAGACCTAGAAGATGCGAATGAAACTCCTTCTTCTGAAAGAGAACACCTGGCAATATACTGATCCCACTAGCGGAAATGTCCCACGATCCGGAGAGGGAGCTGATGTCACTGCGAGTAGAGTTAGAGCACTTTACTCTATCTGCATGTCCTGTCGAGAGGGTCCATTTTCCAAGATATCATCTTGTGTTGAACCCCGTGCTACATGGAACATATTAGCTTCCACTTATCAGCAACAAACAAATGCAGGATGTCTTATGCTCAAAGACAAGCTCAATGGCTTGCGTCTGCAAGAAGGAGCCTCTGTCACAAACTATATCAGACAAATCGAATGTCTCCAGTCAGAACTACGCGGTCTCAATAGTGAAGTCCCCGAGTCTGAACTCGTCGAAAGAATGGTAAACAACTTGCCACCTTCTTTTGATTATGTGTACCAAAACGTTCTTGGACTTAACGCATTGCCAAGTTTTGCTGATCTCATAGCTCGTCTCCTTCAAGCTGAGACACGAGCCAAGTTTCGATCAGGCAACAAAGGCAGCTCACATAATGAAGCCCTTGCACTTCGCATGCAAAACATGTCCCTTTAGAGTGGGCAGCGTAGCAGTTTCTCGCCTGGAGGTGCGCATCACCGTCCAAGCAACGGTTACCGAGGAAGTTTCTCAGGCGGAGCTTCTCATGGACCAGGGTACCGCAACAATCCGGGACGCCGTCTGCAATGTAATTTCTGTGGCAGCTTTGACCACTTGATGCGTAACTGCATGGATTTGGCACGCGAGATGGCAAAGCACGCACGAGAGCGACGTTTTGGTGGTCGCGGCCGCGGATCCAGTTCATGGCCGAATGGATCACAACCATTCTACCTTGGCTCTGCAAGTTCAAATAACAGTGGCAGTCCATACGGCACTAGCACTCCTTACGATAGTTCAGTTTATCAATCCAACATCGTCATAGACGATCATCATGATTTTACTGAATCCACTGAATCCAATCTTTTTGAGATTGCCCTGAGCGGATTAGATCAAGAGAACAAGGATAGCTGGATAATAGATAGTGGAGCAGCTAAACACGTCACTGGAAATGGTGACATGATCACGAACTTAGACCAGCAAAGCTTTGGCTCCGCCCATGTGCGTACTGCAGGCGGTCAAGTTTTACCCGTGGAGGAGATAGGCACTGTTAGCCTCCCCACATCTGGTGAAATAAAAATGAATGACGTGTATTTCGTGCCTGGCCTCACTCACAGCCTCTTGTCCGTCGGTTGCATTGCCGACAAAGGATTCGTTCTCGTCTTTGACGGCTATGAATGTTTGGTCTTCAAGAAGGGAACCGATCAAGTAGTTGGACGAGGGATGCGCGAGTCTGCTACTGGCTTGTACAGATACATATTAGAGGATCCTGCTTTTCCTATCTGCGCTATTCAATCCTCCGAAGTTGCACGTCTCTGGCACAAGCAACTTGGGCATTTGAATCAGAATAGCTTGCGGTCCATGGGATCAAAAGGAGTTGCGCAAGGCATTCCCCTCATCTCAAGTGAAGCATCTAATTGCGACAACTGCTTTGAGGGGAAGCATTCACGAACGGTTGTGCCAAAGTCTGCCACCCGGCGGTCTGATGTCCTCTTGCCACTCATTCATTCAGATTTGTGTGGCGCACCTTTTCCGCCTTCACTAGGAGGGAAACGATATTTTGTCACATTCACAGACGGTTTCTCCCGATTCACCTGGATCTACTTTCTACGACAAAAATCTGAAGCCTTCATGTACTTCAAGTTTTTCAAAGCTTTGGTAGAGAGATAGTTCCCAGGCAAGTTAATTCAGTCATTTCGAAGTGACAGTGGTGGGGAATACCTGTCTCATGAGTTCACCAACTATCTGCATACCAGTGGCATTCATCGTGAACTTTCCCAAGCACTGACTCCTCACCAAAATGGTGTGAGTGAATGAAAGAATAGAACTCTTTTAGAAAAGGCGCGTTTGATGTTCCTTGAGGCATGCACACCAAAGTATCTTTGGTCAGAAGCTGTCAACACAGCAAATTATCTCACAAATCGTTCGCCAACCAGAGCAAACAACGGCATATCACCTTATCAGCGAGTCTACGGGAAGCCTCCAATATTACAACACTTGCGTGTGTATGGATGTATTGCGTTTGTTCACACACCTGATGAACATCGCAAGAAACTGGACCCCAAGAGCACCAAATGCATCATGGTTGGCTACTCAGAGGAGTCCAAGGGCTATCGACTGTATGACCCTGCTACTCGCAAGGTCATCATTAGTGGTGATGTGCATTTTGCCGAGCATCGATATTGGCACACTCCAACAGAGTCTCTTCTGCCAAGTCCGTCCGTTGCTTTAGAGCAACTTTAAGACCGCTCAACTGCACTTGAAGTTTTCAATCCTGTGTTGACACCAACCGATTCTTCCCGAGAGGAGCAACTTAGCGAACGACCACCTCTACCAATTTCATTATAGGCTCAGACGCTTCCTACTGAAGAGCCGAATGAAGAATTGCCCCAGGTTCATGAAGTTCCTCCTTTACGTGTCTATACACGACGCGCTTATCAAGCAACTACACCACGTGTCATGCAACCCGTTACAGAAGAAGATTTTTCGCCTGCTCCACTGGCTTCGAGTTCTCCTGCTCAGCCCCGCCGGTCATCTCGAATCCCCATACCAAAGTGCAAGCTCATGGACTATGTTGGCGTCGTGGACTACGTTGAAGATCTCGTTGCATGCGTTCACTCAGTAGGTGAGCCTGAGACTTTCTCTGAAGCCTCTTCCCATCCTGAGTGGATGACTTCCATGCAAGAGGAATTTGCATCTATTCAAGAAAATCACACATGGTCCCTTGTCGATCCTCCTCCTAGGATCAGACTTTTATCCTGTAAGTGGGTCTTTAAGCTTAAGAGTGGTTCAGATGGCCGACCTGTCCGCTACAAAGCCCGACTTGTGGCACGAGGTGATGAGCAAAAAATCGGAATTGATTACATGGAGACTTTCTCACCTGTAGTAAAATGGTCGACCTTACGATCCATTGTCTCCATGGCAGCTCAAAAGGGGTGGAATTTGTTACACATGGATGTCAAATCCGCTTTCTTGAACGGTGACATCACAGAAGAAGTTTACTTGTAGCAACCACCTGGGTTTGCCACACCTAGCAAGGAGTATAGAGGTGTGCCGCTTGCACAAGGCGATTTATGGACTTCGCCAATCTTCACGTGCCTGGTACAAGTGGCTCGATGATTACCTTGAGAGTCTTGGACTCAAACCAACATGTGCTGATCCCAGTCTCTATGTTCTCACTGAGAATTTCCTAATTATCATTCTCATCATTTATGTTGACGACTTGATGATCACTAGAAATCACACACACAAGATTGACTGGCTTCGCCACAAACTTTGTGGTGAGTTTCACATGTCGCTACTTCGACCCCTTTCACTTTACCTCGGTGTTTCATTTTTCTCTGGAGACTGGGGCATATTAATGTCCCACACCTTGTATATTCTTCGTTGCCTCGAAGACTTGGGCATGCTGGACTGTGTCATTTCACCGATTCCTATGGATCCCACTGTCAATCTCATGACAGAGATGACATCACCTTTGATTGATCCAACCTTTTACAAGATTGTCGTTGGCAAGGCTCTCCACCTCACCAACACCCGTGCCGACATTGCTTATGCAACTGGTGTAGTCTCTCGCTTCACAGCCGCTCCCCGCCAAACTCATCTCGACGCAGCCATTCAGATCTTCCGCTACCTCAAAGGTACTGCACACCTCGCCATTCTATATCGGAAGGGGGAGGGAATTCAGCCTTACGGATTTTTCGATAGTAATTACCTCGGTGACCTTGATGAACGCAAATCGACATCCGGCTACATGTTCTGTCTCGGCAGTGGACCTACAGCCTGGCGGAGCAAACACCAAACCGAAATTGCACGTTCAAGCTCAGAAGCCGAGTACAGATCCCTTTCTGAGGCAGCACAAGAAGCGAGATGGTTAAGAGGTCTTTTAGAAGAGATAGGCATACAGATGACAAAACCCACGGTGATCTATTGCGATAACCAGAGTAGCATCAAACTTGCACACAATCCTATATTGCATGCACGGACGAAGCACATTGAGAAAGACTGTCACTTCATTCGTGACTACATAAAGAAAGGTCACATTCAACTGGAATTTGTAAGGTCACACGAACAATTGGCTGATATACTTACCAAGCTGTTGGCGAAGCAACGTTTTATTGAGCTGCGGGATGCATTACAGTTTACAACCTTGGAAGTTGTAAAGAAAGGAGCTTTATTATCAAGGTAAATCAATTACATGAACATTTCCATAGGAACTTCTGAATAGTATTTCAATTCACTGTCTAAATTAAACATGGGGTAACGAGGTTCTTCTAAGACGCTTCGAATATGGCTCATCTCATGGGCGAACCTTTCTCTTCAGCCCCTCTTTCTGAAACGTACCCACGACTTCCGAGTTTGATCGGTTGCGTAACGATGATAACCTGGTGTGTCGAGACGGGTGAACTCCAACGCTGTCCGCTCAACTGTGGTTTCTACCATCTGTTTCCACGCCCGGCTGACTCTTCGGAGTCGTTGCAACAACGACATAGGATTCTTCCACATCAACCTTGACCACATGTGATCACGAAGTATCGAATCCGGTAACCCAGGCAACAATTTGCTACACTCTGAATTGACAACAAAATTGGATGAAATTGAAGGAACATCAGCATTGGATTTAGGGGGAGCCGCAGGGTCAGACATAATCATTGGCTCACGCTCATAAAAGTTTTCTTCCAGACTCATTGAAGCAAAGCTGTCATAGAACTCCTGATGGTCTTCATACGGCTCCTCCCAACTATTCCTCTTTCTCCAAATCAAAAGGGATGCAAACAAGAAGGTTGCCGCATCGTGCATCCATGCTCTCAAACCCCGATGTACTCCCCTCATGTCTTCTTTCTAGATATCACTGGAATGGACTTAAGAATCCTTTGTAGTATAAGGCCAGAGGGGGAGTGTTGGAGTTTTGGTGTGCTGTCCTTATCCCTTTGTCGTTCCAGTTAGTTAGTTGCTAATCTGTTAGGAACATCATCATGAGAATAGTTAGTATTAGTTAGTAACTACTTAAGTTTGTTGAAGCGTAGGCTCAGCTTCATGTATTAAGGTTCACGGTTCTTCTTCAAGGATCAAGTTTTCTGTCTATACGAATATATGTAATTCTACAAGGGGAACCTCTGTGCACTTTTGCTTCCGAATCTGCTACTATCCTTCCAGAGCTCCTCACGTCCTGAACCATAAATACCAGAAACATCAAGATCAAGTACGTGTCACTGTATGCTTGAAGAATCCAAAAGTGCAATGTGAAGAGATCGTACCTCAAAGGGTTCATAAGTGGTTGGGTCCACCTCGCCTTTGGCAATTGCAATGGCAACTGTCTGAGATACATACAGTGTCAAGCGAAACTGAGTCAAGTTTTGGTAATTCGAAATTCAATTACCAATGTAGGAAAACTGGCAATAGATTTGCACAAATCATAAATTGTACAAGATAGCAATTTCAGTGGGCTACAATTTGTTGCAAAAGAAAGTTCTTCTTACATTCATATGTACAAGAAAATTACATTCGAAGGAAACTGTGTCTCTTGACTCAGTTTTGCATGCCATTGAGGACTCATGAGCCAAGACATGTGTTTTGCATGCCACAAATGCATTGAGGATGTATAAGCTCAAATTGGCTTGGGCATGTTAAACTACAATGTTGCAATACTCCATGGACATTGTTAGTATACTTTTATTACTCAACATGGTGTACTTGAAGGAGCTTTCTACAAGCGCTCATACAGACCTTGATAAATGTATTTTGGTGAAGTTGCAAGCTGGTAGATCCACAAGGGATGTAGCAAGTAAGTTGCAGGTGTCTCAAAGTCATGTTGCAAGACTTAGAAGGAAGAGATTGTCTGATATTTCTACTAGTAGTGGTGGTAGAACACAAGTATTAACAGATGCTCAAAAGAGAGCATGCATTAGAGCTGTCACATCACGAGGATTTGAAAGTGCGACATATGCTATTTAACATGTACGTGAGGAATGCCAAGTTACTGTAAGTGTTGATATGGTGAGAAGGGTCTTACGTGCAAGAGGACTGAGATCAAAAGTGAAGCAGAAGAAACCGAAATTGAACCAGAGACACATCAAAGATCGACTTGAATTTGCTAGGCGCCATGAACATTGGACCATTCATGATTGGGAGCACATCATCTTCTCTGATGAGACAAAGGTAAATTGATTTTGCTCCGATGGTCACAGTTGGTGTTGGATTCGCAATGAACGGTCTTCTGATTTAAAAGAAGTGAAACAAATTGTAAAGTTTGGTGGTGGTTCTGTCATGTTGTGGGGTTGTATGACATTTCAAGGCCCAGGCGTATTTTGTAGAATTGAAGGAAGAATGGATCAACATCAATACAAAGAAATTTTGCAAAGAGATTTAATGTACACGGTGATGGCATATGATCTTGATCCTTCGAATTTGATATTTCTGCATGACAATGATCCCAAACATACAGCAAAAAGTGCTCGCCAATGGCTAAAATCACAAAACTTTGATGCTCTTAAGTGGCCTGTACAATCTCTTGACCTAAATCCAATTGAACATCTTTGGGTAAGGCTGAAACGTTGTCTTAACCAGTATGAAAGTGCTCCAAAAGGAATTTTAGAGTTGTCAGAACGTATTGAGGAGTGTTGGGCTTCTATAAAACCAGAGGAGTGTAGGAGGTTGTCTGAAAGCATGCCACGACAAATCCAAGTTGTTTTAGCTGCCAAAGGCAAGTGGACAAAATATTAAGTTGTTTTTTGGTTGCTGATGCAAAACTGAGTCAAGAGACACAGTTTCCTTCGAATGTAATTTTCTTGTACATATGAATGTAAGAAGAACTTTCTTTTGCAACAAATTGTAGCCCACTGAAATTGCTATCTTGTACAATTTATGATTTGTGCAAATCTATTGCCAGTTTTCCTACATTGGTAATTGAATTTCGAATTACCAAAACTTGACTCAGTTTTGCTTGACACTGTATGTATGGAAGAGTTAAGTGCACACCGCTTGATTTAAATACAGCTTAGTCCATCTGTGCGAGAGCACAACGTTAGGTGCACAAAGTACACCAGATTTTTTGGATGAGCCTTTGAAAATCCACGCAGTAACATCCTTTTCCTAGGCAATATTCACAACACGAGAAGAAAGGATATGGTCCCAGAAAATTTAGGTCGGTATCGAGTTCGCCTGGTACATCAGTAAGATGTACCATCTTCCTTTTCACAGGATCGTACACACGATGATGCTGAAACGTCAGAATTGCTCGCTGGAAGCCTTGCTCATATTGTTTATCTATTAAAACACCACTGAACTTTAAGTGCTTCATTACCTACACACATGCCCACAGTATTATAATTCAGAAATTATGAAGAAATGGGAATCAAAAACAACTTCGCCGCAGCTTAAAATATCACACTGATAAACTCTTGATCAACGCCATATCCTAGTAACAGGTAAATTGAATTTGGTGTCGATACGGTCTTAACAAGGAGAGAAAGAGAGAGGTTCATGAAATGAGAGAACCAAAAAACCTTCAATTTAATCCATCTGCTATCTGCAAGAAGTGTAACAAAACAACCTTTTGATAGGTCTTGAAACGTTTGATCAAACCATGAGCTCTTTTCACACCCATTCCTGGCAAGGAAGGTAAGTAATCACAACCACTCATTATACACATTTCAAGAATCATCTGTTTGGAGAAATTGTTGAAGTCAATATCTTTGTTGGCCGTGATGTCGGAGAACTGAAATCCTACGCCTTGCCCAAATTTATCCATCTTGAAAAAAATCTGCCATAAACATAGCTGATGTGTGAGAAGCAAGGCCTTATCTAATAGATCACAGAAAAAAAGCAATGCTAACCTTTGTCAAGAGACTGGGTTCAGTTTTGAGATTCTCTCTCGTAACATAATCACTCGAATTGAAGGACGATTGCCTACATGCGTTAAGTCCAAATAAGTCGTAACCCTTTTTGCCTAATTTTTGAGATAGTGAACTCTACCTGTGGACAACCATATGCAATTAGGTCGGAGTCCTCTGTAATGACAAAATCCACGTGGCCATTCGAACTAAAAAGGCCATTTGGGCATCTGCTTCATACGGTGCAACTACATAATTCACGTTCTCTTGCTGCAATACCTGATTTAAAATTACATCCAGACAACGCTCAGCCAGGAGCAATGTCAAGTGTATCAAGTCAGCTAAACATCCTAAGGTGAAGCCATTTACACCAATATAGTAGAAATCTCGTTCGATACCTGTAGCGCTACAATGTAGCAACTCACTGTTTACCTTTATCAGCCTGAAAGCTGTTGCAGGGGTTATATCCACAGCCTTCTGATAACATTCGTAAGCGGCGGAGGTATTTCCCAAACGCTCATGTTCCATTGCACGTTCTAGGTTTTCCTTCCTCGATCTGTCCTAGAGTCATAAAACAAAATAAATTAGAGGGACCACAATATTGACTGATCTGCCATGTCCATGCACGAAGGTAGGAAAACTAATCATACTTTCACCTAGTTTTACAGAATAATCACAGAATGGACAACATACCTTGCGCGTTTGATTTCCTGATCAGACTTCATTGGCAGGCCTCCCCCGTCGAACACCAGGATGGGCTCCACACCATAGTGTCGCAACATATTGACTCGATGCATGCAGTAGTCTATGTACCTACTCGAACAAAAACATCACACAATTACCACATCAGAAAGCTCTTTGGAAGCCTACACTACAAGATCAGACGACGCTAAGAATCATGGCTCACGTAATTTACACCTGCCCTTCTAACCAATCAAGCTCTCAGAACCTCGTCACTAACCCAACACAATAAACTATGTCCCAATGGCGATTCTTATCAAGCTCATGTCCAGCGCAGATATTCCTTTCAGCCAATGTTAGAAGCTCAAGTACTCACTTGTCATTAGGCAATCCCAGACATATGTCCTTACTGCAGCTAAATGCAGCCTTATGAAGCCAAGAGTATGTGTCTACGGCCGCCCTCTTCCCAGCATAGTCACGTACGTGGCGCGGGTTCATAATGGACTTCAGAGTGGGAAGCAGCCCCTGAATCCCCATCGTCCTCTCTTCTGTGCCCCGGTCACTAGACTACTAAAATTCGTAATCAGACTGCATCCTCCATCTGCATTTCAGCTCATGTGCCGAGTATTGAGTGGCGATATCCCCGAGTCTTCCGGGTCTCCGCTCCCTACTCATGCTGAGATCGGATTCGATCAACCACATGAACATTCGGTTCCCTTGAATAAGAATAGTCCCGCACAATACATTAGCGTATCCAAGAAGCTGGAACACAGAACAACCAGAAACAGCTCCTTTACTCATAGAAAATACAAGACGTAAACAGAATCAAGATTCAAGCGAATTGAAAATGCAGCCGCCGAACAAGACGCAACCTAGCCACAACACACCGTTCAAATCAAACATATGCGCCACGGCCGTAAACTAGAACTCGACCACTCAATTGGCGCATCAAGGCGAAATGCAGATTCAAATTGGCGATACAATCACAAACCTAATCCGCAACGACACTCTCACACATTATCCCGACATATCTGCCTGACCGACTCGCACCGCCTTTCTCAAAAACCTACGCCAGAAGCGCCAAGAGGCACGACTTCGCAAACCTAAACTGCGGAACCTAAACACACCGGCTGTGCCATCGCATCCAGAAACCATCACCGGACTCCACTAATCTTAAAGAACCGCACCGCCACCAGAAATCAACACAAAAGCCCTCAGAAAACGGCTCCCTACATCAATCTGAACCGGGAAAAGCTCAGCACGACTGGCATTTGAACTGGCCTTTGGGGTTACAGATGCCATTCTTGGTGTTTTTTGTGTGCCATAATTTAGACAGTCCTTTATTGTGATTACTTTGCTTCTGAGTGCTGTATCTGAAGTATTTTCCAGGGTGTACCGTTATCCACCTCTCCTATTTTTACAATCTATTGTTCTTGAGTCTCAAAGCTACAAAACTCCTAGCAAAATAACAACATTTTTATGTTTTCATACACAACGTCTTGTGTTTGCTATACTTCTCAATGAGATCTGTCATATATATAGCAAAGGTTATCTCGTGTGGGGTGGGCAGGAATGCGGAGCCCACAGCTCCAACAAGACACTCATTGAAATCTGTCGTTGAGTCTTTTTGCAGGGGATAGAGCATTTTCATGTAACCAGGTACAAAGGTTGATAATGCAGAGGTGGTCTGCACGTGAATCCGAGAACGATTCGGAGGAGTTGCAATGGAGGTTTCCGATCAGTGCCACCGTTGTTGCAAGCTAACAGGACTCGCATAAACTCATCTGCTCGAGAGATGAGGTCATAGTGAGTGCCTTCCCCGAGGTTAGTCCCGTTTTGTATGACAGACATGGTATAGATCTGCGTTTCGAATCGTTGAAAGCCGATGTGCCACAATCAGGGTTGTCCGACCCTGCATCAGCCGGTCCAATGTGTTGTTACTTACTACCACACCTGACCTAATATTAGTGAGGTTGTCACGGACTAGGTAATTGTAAAGTAGGCGAAGTTATCAAAAATAATCGCAGGTTAGTACCTTCCTCGCCGAAGGTACACTAAAATTGAGAATTAGTGTTCGCAACACTAATTGCGAACTCTAACACTAAATGTCAACTTGAGATATAGTGTTACAACACTAAATGCCAACATGAACACTAAATACAGAGAATTGTAACTTTGGGATTTAACTAGCTTTACATATAGTGTAATGGCAAAATAATGTTTAGAAAATTAAGAATTAGAAAATATTTCAAAGTTGACAAAAATTGACAAACATTGACAAAGATCATGTGATTCAAGAAATTACTAAAAAATTGAATAGTAATTTAAATAAATAAATAAATAAATATATAAATAATACTATTATTTATATTATTATAATAATATTTATATTATAATAATATAAATATTATTTTTTATTATTTATATTATTATAATATAAATATTATTATTATTTATATTATTATAATATAAATAAAATCATAATAAATCATAATAATAATACATAAAAAGTCAAATATGCGGCTCATCAACAGGTCGCTCATTAATGAGCGTTACACTAAATTCCAACAAATACACAATTAGAGTAGTAAGGTCAATAGAGGTTATTACATTAAATGTAGTGTAACACTAATTCTCAATTTTAGTGTACTGACCTGCAATTATTTGTGATAACTTCGCCTACTTTACAATTACCGGACATAATCTCAAAGCAACCAATTTGAACCTTTTAATTATCTTGAGATCACAAATGCTTAATCTCAGCCACTAAGTTGACATAACAACATGCACAATAAATATTGTAATTACTACAATATTTAATACTTTTGGTTTCGGTTTGCGTAGTTTTGTCGTGCGTGCCGGACGTGTAGTTTTGGTTCTGGAAGTTTAGAACCGGTTTCTGTAGGTTTGATTCTGGTTTTCGGGAGCTCGTTTTCGGTTCTAGACGCTTAGTTTTGGTTCCGAAACGTTTGGGTTTGGTTTTGGAGCTCTGATCTGGCTTTGGACGGTTAGTCATGGCTCTGGAGGTTTGGTTTTTATTCTAGGAAGTTTGGTTTCCGTTCTGGATGCTTAGCTTTGGTTCTGGAAGTTTTGATTTCGGTTTTGGAGCTCTGAGTTTGTTTTAGAAGGCTTAGATTTAGCTTTGGACGCTTAGTTTTGGTTCTGGAGGTTTAATATTGGTTTTAGGAAGCTTGCTTTCGGTTCTGGACGCTTAGTTTTGGTTCTGGGAGCTATGATATGTGTTTTGGGGCTCTGATTTGGTTTTAGGAGGCTTAGTTTTGGTTTTGGACGACTAGTAGTGGTTCTGGAGGTCTAGTTTTTGGTTTTGGAGCTTTGTGTTGGGAGTGTTTGGGGCTGACATGGTGTGCTTGTGGTCGAGCAGGTGTTTTACGGGTCTCGGGAGCCGACTTGGATACGGAGCCTTACTATCAGAGGAGGCCGGTGATGGAGCCGCCTCCAGCCTACGTGCACGCTCGCAACGTGGATCCCGTGTACCGCACTTGTGCGCTAGTGGCGCCTTCGTCGACGCAGACGCAAGTCAGTTCCTGCGGGCGGCCCTATTGTGAATAACGTGAAATTGCATCTTCAGGTACGACGCCTTTTTTTCGAGTGGATGTCTGTTAGACGGTCAGCTGATCGAGTTCTTGTTGTTCTCGCAGGGTCTGGTTCTCAGCATGCCAATGTGCTGCGACAAGTGCGTGGAGAAGGTGCGGAAGGCTCTGGAGGATTTGGAGGGAGTGCGCGACGTGATCCTAGACCAGTACCACCAGCTGGTGACGATCCACGGCGACGTAGACCCAGTGCGCACGCTCCGGGGAGTGCGCCGCGTGAAGAAGCGGTCCAAGTTCTGGAAGATGGCAACGCAGCCGGTCCAGTACTCCGGCTCTCCCGCCACTGGCCACGTCCACTCCAAATCTCTCACAAACGAGTACCGCGCGCCAGTCTACCGCACCTCTGCGCACCGCGCGCCTCCTTACGCGCAGTATCTCACTCCGCTACGACACCCTTCCTCCTACTCTACTCGTGCGCTTACAGCTCGCCCTACATCGACAGCACCTACCGGTCCGGTTACGTCGAGCGTCGCGGCGTCTACAACCCTTACGGTAGGTTCGCGTTCGACGACTTGGAGCACCGCTCTCGCTTCGACCGCGGCACGCCATACCTGCAAATGATCAATGACCTCTAAAGTTGGACCTGCATCACACTTTTTTTTTTGCCGCAGTCCTACCTTGCTTTGAAGTCTTGGTTATCGACGTTTCCTTGCTGTAGAATTTACTGGTGTATTATTTGGGGAATCGTAGCGGCACACGTCAGGATTTATTATTCTCTTCGGTGGGATACCATGCTGCTCTCTTGAGAGGTTTTGTTGTAAAGGTACAGTTGATCTCACGAGCAGTGTCCTGTAAAGTATGGTGACCTCACTTGAAGTCTAAAGCTAATAGAGCTGGAGATATAGCTTGATTATGACGATTAATTATGTAGTGATAATCAACATGAGTCCAGAACGGTGATTCAACATTGATAGGATGTTGATAGGATGTTGATCAGAAGTTTCAATTGTAACAGGGAGTTTGAGGAGTTATATTAAAGACTTGGAAGTTGTATGTGGAAGCAAGACAAGCCCACAATCAGATGTTGATACTAACAAGGGTATTTCAGAGTCGTATTGAAGACATTTTTGGAAGCTACACAAATCCAATATAATTTACTATTTTACTACACATGCATGTAGCTAGTTTGTGATGATTGGGCAACCACTGACATGGTTGCTTTGTGGTTATTAACTTGGAAGTTACATAAAGAAACGAAGTTAGTTACATGCAAACGTGTTGTAGATAGTGTAGTATAATTACACTGAAATGTAATTAGTTACTTTGAAGTGTTATCAAGGTACTATGTAACTAATTGAATTGATGAGATCTGTGAATTCAATATTTTGATGTATACATCAACATTGTGTAATTATACTATGACATTTACCACATGACACTTGTGGTATTATAAAAAATTTCAATAAAAAACATTTTTGAAAAAATAATGTGTGAATCTGTTACCTCTAAATAAATATTATAGTTGGTATTTATAGGATTTGTTTCTTTTTAATCATGTTTATATACTCTTGAATGTAGCAAGTATAAGATTATATCCTACATATATTTAGTGCATGGTGCATTATGAAGACTCGCTAGTTCAACAAACTAGTAGGATAACAATCTTTGATTACCATTTACTGCACAAGAATCCTTGAGTGGAGGCTGTGAAATCCACAAGTACAAGGACACAACCAATGAACATGGGTTTTGCTACCAAGTAGCGGGTTATGTAGCACATGTGAAATTAATGCTCTTAGCATTATCAGTTTAAACCAAGCTCCTCAAAACCAATCATCACTTGCCACAACGGCAAAAACTGACTGCTTTGAGATTATGATAGTAGTAATGAGTAACCAATCAGTTAGTTTAACGTATGCACCATGTAGATAGTGGGTTAGCGAGTAACTACATTAGTTAGTTAGTGTTCCTTATTGTTACCAAAGTACAGCAGTTAGATAAAAGAATATTTACCTACATAAACCTTGAATATAAAAAAAATTCTTAATCACCTGTGTGGTGGATTAACTCATTTCTTCACAATGCGTCCTCTCCGACTCAGCATCTAGATCATCGGTTGCCTCGTCCAGAAGCAAAATTGCAGGTTCCTTCAACATAGCTCGCACAATAGCAACACGCTTAGCCCTTTTTTTTTAAATGAGTGGGATAGCCACAGTGGCCAACCTTGTTTACTTGGGGCAGCAAATTCGGCTTCTAGGGAGGGAGAGAGGAGGAAAACGAGTGGCTTCTAGAGTGCATGAAAGGCAGCATATAAGCGCTGATTAGGTAAATCACATAGTTTTGTGTGGCAATATTTTGTTCACTTTGAATGATTTTTCTGGCTACCTAACAATCAGAAAAAGGTGCTATGTGGCTCTTGCATGGAAATCTACAATCGGTTAATTGGTGATTGTTTCAAACTTTTGGCCTTGAATTGGCTACAAGACAAGAGGAATGTGAGCAAAGTGGCAACAAATCAAATGCTAGTTTCCAACAACAACAACGATGGAAGACTTGTACTTGACAGACATATGTGAGCGGTAGAGGTTGCAGTGCTACTCTTCCAACCCGCACACACAAGAACAACACTCCGACGACCAAGTAAGTGATCATCCACGTATAATTTCAGCCATCATAAAACCCAGGTTTGTTTTCACAATTACATCATCCACATATACTTTAAGCTATTAAGAAAGCAACAACATAAGCAATCACTACCATGTTAAGTTATAACATACATAAACAACATATAACTTCAGCTATCAACAAAGCAACGGCATAAGTAGTCACTTATGAAGTCACCGGCCACTAACAACTAACACAGTGCAGCTACCTAGACACCAAACAAGAGCAACAATAGTCCCTCACACTGACTAACAACAGCCACCAACACACTAACAAACTAACAACCATTCAAAAAGCCAACCTTCAAAGTTGCAGCCACTAACAAACCAACAAGCATTAAAAAAAAAGCCACTTCCAAGCTGCAGCAGTGAACAAGCATACATACATAAAGAAATAGTCACTATGAAGCTGCAACAGCCACTAACTTACTAATATAAAAACCCATATTCAAATTCAACTCAAATCAAAGCCTAGACTCAAAGCAGCAGCCCGCATTCATAGGTGTAGGGTAACCATAGCCCCATGTAGATGCGCCCACGCACTTGGAAGCCATCTAAATCCGTCACCTATGACACAAAGTGAATAGAGAAATGAAAGAATGTAACAACAACAAAGCCAATATGCCAATAAAATTTGTAAATTCACGGGAAGGCACTTGAATTCATTCACATACAAATGAAAGGCAACTCAACACCTAAGAAAAGGAACTAAGCCTGACCGCCATAACGCCCTCCCTCAACGATTTTGTACCACAAGTCAAAGGCTTCATCAAAAGGAAAGTTGTTCAAGTCGAACATGTTCTGTGAGAACATGCCAACAACCACCTCCAGATGGGTATCTAAGGAGTTGCGGAGCCGATTTTGGAGGAAAGTCAAGGAGCTAAATACACGTTTGTCCTCCACCGAGCCCAAAATCATGACAATAGCAATTTCAGCTAACATCATGTATGTTGGAAACCGTCCAGCGAGAGGTGTGTTGGCATGGGCCACCTGCCAAACACGGATGAGGGAGTTCAGCTCAAATGGAGGTTCAATCGCACGCCAAAAATTGTTCTCCATAAAGAATTTAAACATACTTTGCTCGGAGTCTAAGTTGTAGCCATTCAACATTGGCGGCACAACTATCTTTGTGCCGACTACCCCACCTTCAACTTTCAAGTCTTTAGTCTCATAGAACTGCCACTTGATAACATCAAGGTGAAGAGGAAATGTCCCCATGCTGTCTTCTTGGGCCCAATACTAACAGTAAAGGATCCCCATGGCATTTAAGGTATCCACCAAGGAGAACCTTTGCTTTAATTCTGCAATGAGATGGAGAGTTGCCTCTGTAATCAGCACACCATACCAAGGAATATCAGTTTCAAAATCAGCACCAAAGTATCCAAAAAAACAAAAAGAAAAGGCTAGGAATGTAAAAAACTCACGTTTGCACTGTGATTTGATGTCGGCAGCGATGGAATGTATTTCAGTCCACAATGTCGTTGTTGTGCATTGCAGGCACCTCTACCTTGTCAAGGCGCCACATGAGCCGTTCTTTTTTAGTATTAAGGTCAACGCCCCAACGCATGTATACACTGTAATGGCCAAGCTCCAATAGAGCCCTGAAATTCGTGAATTGTCATACATGAAGGATTGTAAGGCAGCCTCAGCGACGACTGTAAGGGGCTGTAAGGAAGCTGCCCATAAAGATGCAAAGGCTGAAATTGAGGTTACACAACAGCCAGCCTTCTCATGCCCCAACTGATATGACCTAAACCACCTCAGCCTCATACACTTGCCCCATACATTCAACTAAATACAACCAATATGGATTTTAAGACACTATAGCTAGGACTGTGAGAGATTGGAACGGGCTCTGACATAAAACAATACCATCGAACATCATGCAGAAGTGGACAGCAGTGACTTGGAAAAATGCAGGACTTCAAAAGTACCACAACATGACTATGAATAGTAGAAAGTGTGTGCTAACCTGAAAGGAGGCCGGTGTAGCTGCAGTTGATGTTGAGCCTCCTTCCGAGGACGCTACAACCTTCATTCGTTTGGACGCACGCATAGAGGAAACCAGAGGCCGCTTTCCCTTTCCACTTCCGTCGAGAAGTTGCACAACAGGGTTGCTACGTGGAGGTGTAACGGATACGACAATCGTATCGTAAGTCGACGCCATTGCCTCCACCTCGGGCTCCTTGGGCTCACCAAGCCACTCAATGGCTGTTGTGTTCATCGCATTCCTCGACGATTGCCAGAACATCTTCAAGGTCACTCCACTCCCATCTTGGCAGGCTCCTTCCTGTCCTTCCCAGCTGCATGCGATCTCTTCACCTTGTCGGCACTATCCTTTAATAATCTCTTATTGAACCTCCGCTGCTCCCGGTCGGCCATACAATGCTGCTCCGCACTTGTCAGATTGTGTAGGCTGCCAACTGCGACAACGACTTCAACGCTTCTTCCACCAACAACACGATGAGCGCCGATCGCCCCGCCCAAGCCGAAGCCACTGTCAGTGCCAAGGGTGCTAGGAACGTCATGGGCGCCGCCGAAATTGTGAGCGTCGTGAGAGGCGTCAACGCTGAGACCGCCTGCAACCACCGCACAGGAAACATTGCCTTCAACGCCCTTCTTGCGCGACATATGGACGCAGCCCCCGAGCTCACACTTTGCAGGCACTGTTGCGCCACTTGAAGCCTCTACGACGTTGGAAGTGCGCGCGCCGCTTGCGCACAACGCTTGAAGAGCCTCAGCGCCCTCAATATTAAGGTATTGACTGCTAAACAAGGTTCTCTCCATCACCAAGGTCGCTGGCCTTGGATGGACACCACGATCTACACATCCAACAACTAAGTCAACTCCACAGAATTTGCTGCATCAACTAAGTCAATTAGGTGTTTTGATTATTCAGCTCTTTGTTACCAATTGTTGGTTGCTTTGTCGTAGTACCGACTATTGTTCTATGTCATGGATCAGATGTGCAATAGGCTGGTTTCTCTATTTTGCAATAGAATGATAATCCAGCTGATTGTTGTTCCACGATGTCATGGATCAGAGGCTGGAGAATTCCAACACGTCGCTCCCCACCGCGCCGCACCTGCAAGCATCCTACACGAAGCTCGGCCACCGCCTCACCTGGTGGGCACACAAGAAGCTGCGCGTCCCCAACTTCCAGTTCCAAGTTCTGGGCGCTTCCCTGGAGTCGATCAGGCTCGCCGATGTCGAGGTTCTCTAAGGGGAGGCTCTTGTTGTGAACTGCAGCTTGCGATCAAATTACCTCGCACCAGGTGATGCGCGAGATTGCGGGGTGGAGCTTCTGCGGGAGCTCCAGCCTCGAGTGGTGACGCTCTTCGAGGAGGATTGAGAGGGTTGCTAAGCTGTACGATCATGAGTGGATTTTGTTCCACTTCCCGGCGACGTATAACGCGGCGGACCGGGTGCACCATGAGAGGATGGCGGGGCTGAGGATCAAGAACGCTAGGAATCAAAGACTGCTTAGAAGCACAAAACAACACAGAACGAAAGAATAAAACCAAACAATGCCGATGAAATTCAGCCGTACCTCATATGCATTGATGTCAGCAAACATGACCTGCAACCAGTACCATTTTCATCTTCCAGTTAGATTTGCAAGCTCACAACCAAGCTCAAGGTTAAGAACTTCAAATTTCATTTCATAAGTCACATCCACATAACATTGACAGGAGGGGGACTACCTTTTGTCTCTTTTCTACTTCAGTGACTTCTGATCCAGCTACAATTATTTGTAGCAGCAAACATCAAGTTCAATGGCGAGGGTTAATACACTAATCATATGAGGAAAATGGATGAATTCATTAACAAGTGTTCTATACACTCAAAAGAGAGTAGAAATTATTATACCTGCTATTATCTAATACTGGTCCTGAGAATAAAAATTGATGAACCTAATTCAAGAAGTTTGTTCAAAGAATACCTCGCCCTCCAGATACCGGTCGAACTTGACAGCTGCACGACGCACCAAGCAATCCCAAACCCTAAATCAGGCAATCGCACACCATGGCCCTCAACTTCTCCACCTCTTCTTCTCTCATCTCGATCGCCCTTCCACACAACAAACAATCACAAACTTTATAGTACCCAAACACACCAGCAAGATCTGGAGATCCCAACAACCTAGTTTGAATAAAAACAAACCTGTTGATGCGCCGCCGGTGCATCGCCCCACTTCCACCATCTCGGATACAACAGAATTATCCAAGCCTCCAAGTACACCATTTTCAATGTAAATGCCACAAGTTACAACTCCTCAACAATTGTTCCCTGCATGAAGGTGATCTCCATCCCAGATTGCAAGGGTATGGCGCGTGAATGTGGCGCAAAGTGGAGTACAGGGTGCGCCAACAAGAAACCTCAAACCCTAGGCGACCTTCGTTCAACAAACTTCGCAAAGAAAGGTCAGTAACCCAAGTGCAAACTGGCGAGGCGATTTCCTCAACGGTAGCCTCTACAGGCAACTAATGCGGATCTCCATGCGCAAGGTGGGGCGACGTCACCAAATTAAGAGAAGTTAATTTGGCTACTGACAGGGATTCATCATCGCGTGGGAGTATCAACTAGATTTGGTAAGGCGCCAAGTGGCGATGGACAAAGTTGGAGATTGTGCTTGATGTGGCTCAAGTTGCCCAGTGGCCGTCGCCATCAGGCTTAGGACGTCAGACTCAAACATGCCTATTGTTTTGGTTTCAGAGTTTTAGCCAGATTTGGCGAGAGTGGCGACACAAACTTTTTGACGACCGCAAGTTTGGCGACACAAAGTTTCTCTTGAAACCATACAAAACCAAATTTTCTCCATAAATATCCATTTTGGAGAATTCATCTCTTATAAACATAGATTTGTACATCCTTTTAGGCGACAAATTGGAGTCCCCATTGTTCATTAGTAGCAATATGGCGATATGCCAACGGCCATCAATGAAGTTTTGGCGATATAAAATTTTAAAGTTTCCCAGTTTTTTGGGATTATTCTATTTTTGGAAATATAAATTTGCTATTTGGCTCCACGTCGCCAAAATCAAAAGGCTTGGACTCAAACATCACCTATGGCGCATTTTCCTTTCAGACCCCTCTTTTTAACAAAGGCCCATTTGCCACATATTTTTTTATTTCGCCATTTAGCCTTAAATCGCCTTAAAAAAGGGATTGAACACGATGCTTCCAACCACCAGAGATCTGAACTCCTCGCTCAACGACATGAGTGTCATAAAGGTTGTCTTTATAAGATGTGTAAGACCAATCCACAATAAGAGACTAGCTAAATCTGTCATCGATTCATTTTGCAGGGATAGAGCATGGTGGCTTTTCACAGGGGTAGGACATGGTCGAGCAGCATACGGGCAGTGACTTAGGGAGCTTATAGGATGTCACGGTGTTACCATGATCATAAAAACTAGGGGACAAAATCATTTTGTACAAAAAGATTGATATGATAGTAAATCTACTGCATGTATTGGAGTTTCAATTACCATGTTGGTGACATCAAATAAACTATTCTGATTGACAATACCGTATTCCATAGAAGGGACCGTCTATTGAATTTGAGTTGGCAAGCAGTTTAGAAAAATGATGCTGATGCACTACCAAGATTTGCTCTGAGTTAGCCACTGAGGTTGCAAGTATTTAAGCAATATGTTGATTTGAGATAATCACGGCTCCACTCTTGGGCCACAATACCCTTTTCTACAATTTTGATATGACATAGCTAGCGGCATAGGATATGCAACCCGACGTCAGCGGCTTATGTAGCACAGTGCACTGAACTAATCCAATATGTAGTTCTGGGAATTCGACTGCTTCTCCATTCATTTCTAATACTAACTGTACAACACCATGAGCAACAACATGGTGAGGTCCAGAATTCAATGTAATTTTTTTTATTTGTTTCCGGTATCACGAAGTGTTCTAGTCACGGAACGCTTGCCTAACTACACTAAAGAACACATTTAGTGTATGAGTACGAATAGCGTAATTACCTTAGTGCACTATTTGTGAACAAGTTCGCAATTAGTGTTAGATGCCAATGTCATTAATGACACCACCAAACAACCGCTTAGTGGCCGTCATGCTTTCATTCTCTTTGTTAACTTTTCCCCATGCCCAACTCACCAAGACCCATCAAGATTCCTCAAGATTCTCACAAGTTCCTACGAATCTTTAAAGGAATCTCCAAAACGCATCAAGATTCCTCAAATTATTCCAAAAGATTCTCCAACATTCTCAACATTCCTCACAAGATTCTCCAAAAGATTCCTAAATAGATTCACCAAAAGATTCCTACGATTTCGACAAGATTCCTCAAAACTCTCCATGATTCTCTAGGATTCCTTCAAATTCCACAAAATTTCTCTACATTTGTCTATATTCCTCACTATTCCGTAATATTCCTTAATATTCCTCATTATTTCTCATTATTTATTTTGCAAGTCTTTCTTTTTTTCCTTGTTTTTCTTGCAAGTTCTGTTTATTTAATCAACGTTCTTCCTCCAAATGGTTGTTTTTTGTCTTAACCCCTAAATGTTGTATTTAACTATTTCTGGACTTTGCAAAGTCCAGAAATAAGGAAGAAGGATTTCAGTGTAGTAGAATAGTGGCACCAAAGAGATTGAAAGGGATACACATAAAATTAATCTTAATCATTCAGCCGGATATCTCCAGATGATTTCAATCATACGATACGAATCGATTATAGTGATAGAACCTTGCTCAAGGCGAAGTACGGTATTATCGACAGAAATCCTACTGACTCGATTTTCTTTCCAGGGAATACTAAGGGATTGCTTTGAGCAAGTGATTTTAGAGCAGGAGGCATTGATATGTCATGGATGCCGTTAAAATAGCCGGAGATATCTGGTCGAAAGCAGGGAAATCATAAAACATTTGGTCATTTTTCGAAAACAAAATTGTTTTTTCGGTAGCGAGTCCTTTTACAACACCATCACATACTTGATCAACTCTACAAGACAGCAATGACTGGTCTCAGTGAAACTCCTGGATGAAAGACCAATACCTATCCTGGCACTACCTCTGAAGACTTCTAAAGATCTTTTCAGTGCGCCGGCGCGTACATGTCCGAATCAACATCAGACCCTATGTCACAACCAGTTTGAAATGGGTTGCAACCGCCCTCCGAAGAAGATTCCTCCTCGTTTTCATACCATGGATCGTCCTCCTCCTCTTCTTCAACCGAAGCACCTCCAAAGACAGTCTCATCTTCATCAGAGTCAACCTCGTTCTCGTCCTCCGCTTCATAGTCGCTGCCGTCCTCCTCCTCTTGAACATACTTGCTCTCAGCGTCCTCCTCCAATTCGTCTCGAATATGCCGATTGGAACCTATCGCCCTTGTGTACCCGACTTGAAAGCGAAGCACTCGTCCCTTCTCCGAACCTTGAACGTCGCTCACCATCCTTCATGAAACTCTCCGGTCTACCGAATCAGACTCTTCCCTCTCCCTCTTCCTACTTGCGAAAGCCATCTCCTCTCTCTCTCAACCCTGGCTATGGACTAACAAAACTAACAAGTTGAAAGACAAAACATATGAATTGGTGCAGACCTGAACCCTCTCTTATACTATCCTCCCTACCCACCCAATAATAACAGTTCTCGAGCGTAGGTAAAGGAAGAGTCATTGATTTAAGTCGCCATAACTCCGAGATTGATAGAAATAAAGGCAGATTCCACAGGCACGAATGACCAACATGGTAGGCCACGCATCAAGCGTGCTGTCGTAACATGATGTGGGAAGTACAATCTCCGCCGCCAACCATTAGCATCACTTCAATGATAAGAAGGTCCTTGTACAACTGATATGAAGTGTGTAATTGACCGCGTATTTTCAACTTAGTTGTGGCATGTCAAAAATCTAAAAAGGAACCAGCCACGGGAATAACCAAAAGGTCTCTGATACATTGTTGAAAGTTCCATCATAAAATAAAATGCAGTATCGTAGTCACAGAAGATCTCCGGATATGATTCAATACTATTCGAAACACCTAGGTAAGCTCAAAATTGGGAAATGTGGACCCCATTGTTGAGAATAGGGGATGTGAATCTCCTATCTGGAGATCTTCGGCTAGATCTCACCGACTTAAACATGGCAATATATGAACATCCTTACGTCCACAAAATATTACTTCCATAGCCGGAGATCTCCGGTAAGCTTTCGGAGAGACGTGAGGATCCAAATATATACCGTTGGCATAATCGAGTCAACAGTAATTTTGTCACTCCTCAATGTATCCAAATGACAGTGAATGAAAGAGCACACTTTCAGCCCTCTTCACGATGACTGGCGAGAGCTGAAAGGAGGGATGTCGAACTCGGGCCCAGATAATAATCGCCTCTACAGCCGGAGATCTCCGGTGCTCTTCGGTGTGGACGTAGCAACTCTACGAGATTTTTTACAAAGAGAATTTCAGAGAACTAAATTATACATAGAAGGACTGATCAACGTATCAGGGATCAACAGCATTCGCTTTCTCTAAGCTCACAAGCGTTGCTTCTTTCATTTTCCGTGGAATGGATCTCGTAAGTTGGTTAACTTTGCTTGACCAGGTCACAAACAACACGAAACTCACATGACACCAAATAGGCTTCTCTTGGTCTGCAACCCAAGTGGCTTCCCAGCATCCCTGGTACTTCCTCTTGAGATTTTTTTGCTTGTTATCAGGCTCCCAATACTTAACGAGGAATTTCCCGTAGTTGACATTACCATCTTCCTTAACGACCTCCGAAACTGCTCTTCCCTACCAGACATGATAGATGTCAGAATCACTAGGTCTTACTAAAACCTAGGAGCCATGACAAATGTTACGCCAAGGATTAAAAGTTGACTTGGGGGCTTCATTAGCGGGTCCGCAGTAAGGCTCAAGAACCTCATCCTCGGGAGTGACATCCTCTGGTTGTGGAAGCAATCCTAGCGGATTTTCACCTCCCTCATGAGGGCCTCTCCAATCATCGACAGGCTAGAATCCCTCTTCGAGTTTGGAAGGCGTCTGGGGAAGTGGCTTGTCTAGCTCGTCAATGACATCCTTCCAGTACTGCAAGTATGGGCGGATGGAGTCCGCGTACCCTGCGCACTTAGTCATTCCGGACGCCCAGTACTCAACGTACTTCCGAAGCCCCATCTTTATAAAGTTTTTGTTCTCTGTCGCTTTCCTGGCCTTGTCTTTGGCAACATCTTGGTTTCCAACAGGACTCTGCTCCTCACTACCCCATATAGGCTTCAAAGGAACGGGCTTGGGAGATCCTGCTGGAAGCATGGAACGTCCGAAGTCATCTACCTTCCAAAGTTTTATCGGCTCTCTGTTCATGGATAACCACTCTGCGTCAACGGCAGATTTCTTGAACTTCATGATCGGAACACCGTCATTGTCAACGTAGAACTTAAAAAGATGCATATCACTAAGTCCCACCAGACGTGCCGCCCCGCTGCATAGATAGCCATCGACGTACGATTTGAAGTCGGCGACCTCTTGGATAACTTCCGGCATGAAGGCTAGTTTCTATGGCTTCATGAATGCCTTCATCAAATCCGCTAGAATATATGTACTACTTTTCTTTAGTTCTTTTGATAGATGACTAAAATATGCATCAATATCTTCATGTGTATGTCCGACAACCAAGAAGCCAACCTGTATCTCCTTGAAAACACCTCAAGCAGTTAGCAGTGATAAGAATGCCATCAAGTATTGGTTCTTCTGTCCTTCGCTGAGTTGTCAAGCTGTAGAAACAATTTCAGTGGCAAAGGTTTCGGTCCCTTAAAAGCACTTGGCTCCACGGGCTCTAAAGCGTCGACGCACCTGCTCTTTCCCCTCATGAGCGCCGCGAACATCGAGTTTGGAGGAGGGTGCTCGAAGAACGCACGCGTCTCATGTAAAGGTGCTCCTTCAAGCCGCCGAAAAAGTTTTGCCAGAGACGAGATGGTGGCGTTCGAATCTCTAGGCCATAAAGCAGGAGCATAGTGAGCATACGCTCCGTCGACATGACCGTGAGCCACCATTCCGGTGACATTCATGGGAAGCTGTCCGAGACTAGATGTCGCCTTAGTAGTCCTCCACATGCAAGGAAGGGTCGTCTTCGCAGTGTCCATCTTGTCGTGAATGACACAAAGAAAGGTCAGCGGCTTCGCCTTCGACTCGTCTTTCCATGTCGCGTAAAGCTTCCGGCAAGATTGCTGGTGATTCAAGTGAGCCTGCATGTTGCTATAGAATAGCTCGTAAGCGGGCGTTCCCTTTCGAGCCGTCAGTAAGAACTGATTGAATTCATCGCAAGTACTGCATTTTGCGAAGGTGCTTCCAAATGGCTTATTAGCAACATTCCCGAAGAATTCCTTTCTAACCCTACTAACTGTGGACTGACTTACAGGAGGAAGACCGTAGGAGTCGTTTGTCTGCAAGATGAAATAATTACCAAGTGAGAAGAGAATTTCAGATGAACAATCCAACAAACAGTACAGAGTAAAGCAAATGACGGTCAATGCATGTCAACGATGACACAGCCGGAGATCTCCGAGTCAGAAACTAGGACTTTGGTCGACTGAAGAAAGAGAGTTTTAATCCATAGCATTATGTAGGGACTGATAACGTACAGCATTGATGCTAGCTCGAATTTGCTTCCAGTTGTTTCCCGCAGGAAGATACTTGAGAGTGTCAATCCGACCATTCCCGACACTCCGCATTTGGTGAGGCATTTGATCCGCATTGTCATTAATAATCGACGTCATTGACCCCATCGCTTGAATAGTCGCAAGCCGTGGGCGCTTAATGCCCTTGTTACCGTGAGTTGCATTGATGATTTTTCTACTGAAATGTGCGATGTACGAGTGAAACGTGGACTTCCGAATTCCATGGATCGTGTACCATGCAACGAAGCAGACCTCCGTTCCCAATAGAGTGACGTACTTTCTCTTCCGGTCCCCATCAATGGAGTGAAACTGCCCGCCTACCGAGATCGCATACTCCTTTCGGTCTTCAAAGGATTTGTCATAGAATTTCTGTCTAACAGAAAGAGTCTCGGATTGTTGAAAATATTGGCAGCATCGTCTGCAACAGCACCTTTCCGAGCTGACTTTGTGAATTTCGTCATCCATAGTCCTCTTGGTGTACGAAGATTCCTTCTTGTTGAGGTCTTGCTGTCGGAAAATGAAGCGGTAAGGCTCCTTTGCACAACCCCCCAAATAAGCACCAGAATCAGGTTGTAAAGGCAGGGATGCGAAATGATCTATTGTGCTTTTCAAAGACCTCCCAGAAGGAAAACAACATTCAAGAATGGGCCACGATTCATGACTCATAATTCTCTCCGTGTCCCCCACAAAAACGTCGAGGACAGTTACACCAATGTTATCTTCTCCTAAGCATCCACTACGGAAATGATCCGCTGGTAACGAGGCCATGATTCTTCCAGAACAGAGTACCAACATATTCTCGTCCAATCGCTGCACTTCAAGACCAACCCATCGCTCTCGTGGTACGAAAGGGGACTCGTCGGACCGGAGATCTCCGGTTGGAATCTTCACATCCGCCCTTCTCCACAGGACCGTCCGCCGAAGTGTGTGAACAAGTGAACCGTATCCACGTTGCAAGGGTATGAGTGGAAATTCTTCCGCCAAGGACGTTCTGGCTGTTGGTCTAAGTAATACGAACTACTGGAACCGACTGGTATGTCAACTCCAAGCCATTGTCCAACTGGGTGAACCTCGACAATTGACGCTTCTCCAATTTCGCCTGAACCTGGCCTCATAAGGTTCACGGACAATCCTGACCACAAAACCTCCGACCTTCCAGTAGACTCTTCGGATGGATCATCTTCTTCCGTGTAATCCACTCGTCTAAAATCAGAGCACTCAGCTGCGACCATGGCAAGATCGTCCGAGTCACTCTCCCACCAATCAGAGTCAGACATTCTCCCGCCCTCCGTCGGTGGATGTTCGGCTGGTGGCCGATGGCCTTAGTAAGTGAATAAGTGGACGTGGATTCGAACTGAATAACCAAGGTCAAAATTGCAGGGTGTGTCTAGCCGGAGATCTCCGGCTGATTGGATAATGATCAACAACGACCACTTCTTGTGTAAGTGAGGATGAGAAGGGTGAAGCTAGAAGTTCCATTCGTATCTAACCGGAGATCTCCGATTAATCCGAACCAGGCTGCCGTGATATCTTTCAATGGTCATTTCGCACTTGAATAGCCGGAGATCTCCGGGAACCCTGGGCTCGTAATATGGGACAACCAGATGTTTTTGGGATAGTTGCCGTGGTCTCCAAGCGAGCATGGCAGAATCCAGACTGTCATGGCTAGAACAGCCGGAGATCTCCGGTTTGATTTTATGTCGTCATCGAAACATCTGCCGTACGGAATATTCGAGGGTGTGGCAGAAAGATTCAGTCGCCAATCCCTGAGAACTGTTCGGATTCACACCCTGATCAGTCACGTCATCTTACTTCTCGAGTCGAAATATATTAGGCGCTCAGGATTTGATTGTACATTAGAAGACGAATTAGTTATTGAATCACTACACGACAGCTCCCGATGGACTTTAAGGGCAGAACGAAACACAATCTACACCAATCCTCTCAAATAGAATGCGGATACGGAATTTTACGAGGAAACAAACCTAACACTCCTGGAATACTGTCAAATTGTTTCCCTGCATAATTCTTGCACGATGTCGCGCACTCAAATACTCTCACTGACTGGCTCAGCTCCCATAGTATCCCAAACCTCCAGAGCAAAAAAGGATGAGAGCTGAGTTGAAGGATACTCTTATCAACCTCCTCATCACCTCCTGGTGGGAAAATTCAGGCGCTCAAATTTGAAACGAATCTTAGGCATGCATACTCTATCATAGTAACTGTTGTACACCATCATGATAGTGCGCATTCTTCGACGTGCCCACGACCGAGGCTACATTCCACTCATGATAAATAAAAGGCTCGTACTCTTGGGATGACCGTATTGTAATGAATCCATCTAGTTCCCAGAGTGCTGCAAATTAGAAAACGGAAGATGAAGTATGCCCCATGGTGTATCTTTGTGTTTACTAGGGCCGTATCACGTCATGGACTATGTCACAGTATAATGTAATCGTATTAAACTTCTCGTACTCACCATTGTAAATGAAATTATACCCTACCCATGGAAAACAGTCGGCCCACTGCTGCCTACTAGTATTGTTCAACTGACACTACAGAACACAAGTAGAACATCGACATTCGTTTCCAATTTGAATTATCTCCAGAATTTCATAGTTCGACAGAAGCTATTTGTCTGCTTTTGAAGATACGTGCAGAAATAAATAACTGAGCAGATGCTATTAGAAGTACAACAACTTGGTCCTATGAATTCGGGTACAGCTTCCGTGGTAAGGCTCGATTGTGCATCACAGTTTAGGGTTTAGGATTTAGGGTTAGGGTTTAGGGTCTAGGGTTTAGGGTTAAAAGTTTAGGGTTCACTGTTTAGGGTTTAGGGTCTAGGGTCTAGGTTTAGGGTTAAAAGTTTAGGGTTCACTGTTTAGGGTTTAGAGTTTAGGGTTCAGGGTTTCTACTTCACGGTTTGGGGTTGAAGGTTAAGGGTTCACGGTTCACGGTTCACCGTGGAAGGTTCTAGGTTCATGAAGGTCAAGGGCTTATATCACCTTTAAATCTATAAATTAAAATTATTTTGATACAATGAACTATAACCTTAAATTTATCGATAAGTATAACTTTAAAAAAAACTGGATACAATAGCGTATAAGGAAATTTAGCGATAATTGAACTATAACTATTTAAGACTTTGATACATTATAATTTAGTTAGAAGGAGAATAAAGAAGAGAGGGAGGATAATGGATTTCATTTTAGAGTAGACTAGCTGTTGGCGCTTGCTTTGCAATGCATTAGCCCAACCATTTTTATGTATTTTTTATATTTAAAAATACTAAAAAATGAAAGGTGGAATGATTCACTACAATGTTGAAACTTGACACCGCGGTTCACTGTAGCGTTTTTGTAGTTCACAACATGGTTGACTACACGATAGTCCACTTCGTGGTTTTTTGCGCAAATTATGATTTTAGTAGTATGGCTAGGAGTTGGCGCTTGCTTTGCAACGCATTAGATCAACCATTAATGTAGTTTTAATATCACAAAATATTTAAGAAGAAGGGTAACAACAATGTATATATCTCTTTGAAACCTATGCATGATTTAATAATGTAATAGAATAGAATAGAAAAAATAATTACACTATTACAATAATACAATAATATTAACCAAGGATGGATATTGAGTAGGAGGGGAAAGTAAAAGTAAAATAAATTAAAATCAAGGGAGAGGGAGAGTAAGGGAAGGACAGTAATTGAGAAGGAGAGTAAGAGACGGAGAGTAAGGGAGGGATTTATTTTAAAGTAGTTTATATTTTTAGAATATGCCACTAGGGGAATTTAGGGAATCAAAATCAAAATCAAAATTAGAAAAGAGATGGAGAGGGACGGTAAGGAAGTAAGGGAGAATAAGGGATAGGGAGGGAGAGTGAGCGAGGAAGAGTGCGAGATTGTTTTTGAGAGTAGTTTTTTAATTTTAGAATGTGAATTTATTGAAAGAAGGGAAATCCAAAAAATTAAAATTCAAAAGGAAAATAGAGATGGAGATGGAGAAGGAGAGGAGAGTAAAAGTATAATAAATTAAAAACAAGTAGGAGGGAGAGTATGGGAGGGAGAGTAAGGAAGAGAGGGAGAGTAAGAGAGGGAGAGTAAGGGAGGGATTTATTTTAAAGTAGTTTATATTTTTAGAGTATGTAATAAGAGGAATCTAAAAAGAAAATCAAATGTAAAAAAGAGATGTGGAGGGAGAGTAAGGGAGAGGAAGAGTAAGAGAGGAAGAGTAAGGGATTTATTTTAAGAGTAGTAGGTTAATTTAAGAATGTGTAATTATTGAAATCACGGGGAGTCTAAAAATTATTAGAATCAAGATTAAAAATGAGATGGAGATGGAGGAGGGGAGAGCAAAACATAAATAAGAAAAACAAGTGAGGGAAAGAAGGGAGGGAGAGTAACAGAGAGGGAGATTAAGCTTTTTCACTTATGACGTTTTAAATTCAAGTATAATGATTACTCTAATACCCGGTGAACCCGAGTATCTACTGTAGTCATATGTAATACCCAGGAATCCGGGTATCAATACGTCTTGTCACGCATGCTCACGACATGACAATGTCATGATTGTGAAATGTACACGTTGTATATGTACGTGATTAGAGCTGATTTTTTAGTTCACCCACTGTCATCATGAGCCGTCACACCCTTGAGCCGTCGAGCTTGTCCTTATCGGGTTTTGGGGAACTCCAAGCATCAAACCTTTCTTGTTTTTTATGGGTTCTGTGTTTGTAATGTCGTAGGTAGTGAGCGGAGTGGCGGGAGGGGTTTTTTTGTGGTTTGCGCAATAGACGTCAACGCATTAGGTTAGGGCGGTGTGCGCTGTGAGAGGCTGTCGGTGTGCAAGGTGAGTGTTGATAAAAGTGAGGGACATTGAGCATATCATCGAGAGGTTGTTTCTGGATATAGACTGAAGGTCGGAGAGCAGGACTGGAACAGAGTGATTGAAATAGGCATTTAAATTTAGCGAGCGCCTTGGTTCACCAGTGAAGCGGAAACGACGTTGCGGTTGAGGGTGGCGTCTTCACGAACGACCACGACAAACGGGTGCGCCGAATCGGTCAGTGAAGAGGTATGTACTGTCTCACAGATTAAAATTCAGTGTCATCAAATATCGTAGTTGCCAAGGACTGCTTAATATCGGCACTGGGGCAGGTGTAGGGTTCGGTAAGCGCGATTAGGGTTCAAGAGACTCGAGTAATTCTGATGTTGTTAGACGTTTAAGCGGAATTGTAGGGCTTAGGGTATAGGGTTCTTGTGTTAAGTGCATTCAGTTTAGAAGGTCCGTAAATGAGCATGTTATGCAGTGTTGAAATTTATTTCGCGAAAATCTTGTCAATCAGATCTGGACCTTAAATTCTAGGGCATCTAAGAAATTGTAGAGTTTGTGAAGCTGAGTTGTTGAATGTTGATGTTATTCAGAGCTGTGAATTTGCTTTGATCCCAAGCAGTTCCTTGAGGAGGTTGGGAAATGGCGACTGGAGCTGGAACGTCGAGTGAGACTTCATGGAAAGGAGACCGGTAAGTCCACAACATTGAACTATTTCCGCTGTGTCCGAGCGACCGTGTGTGGATTCTTTATTTGAGTGTGATTCGAATTTGTTCTTTTGATTCCGAGCGGGTGTATGACAATGAGGAACACTTGAATAATGAAGAGAAACCTCAGAAGTTGAGTACTAGAATTCAGATGTCTGTTAGGCTATAGTCGATTGATTTTTTGTTGTCCCCTGAACAGAAGTGTGTTTCAAGTCATGTACATGCGTGTGATTATGGTATTGTACGAACGTTTGAATGTGCTTGTCCATACTGAGTCTTTCGAGTCCGGTCCGATTCGATGTGAGAAGAGTAATGATTAATCCATGTACAAACGTCACATTTGGCGTTCCATCAAAACATTTGCAGATTTAATTTCCTGTGTATAAGGTCGATTTTTGAAAGCATTGTGTGAGCATTTGATACGTCTCATTGTGTTTTCTATTTTGAAACATGTAATTTGAGTATGCAAAACTTCCAGAGAAGTATGTCAAACTTCCCTGTGAATGATTGTGAATATACGTGTGATGGTTAGTAGCGATTAGTGCAATGTTATTCCGTACTTGCTGCATCCGGAGATCTCCGGTTGCATCCCGAACGGAATACGGAGTTCCAATAATCAGCCGGAGATCTCCGGATAATGTTGAGGTCTGATGAGTCTAAAAATATATATCCACGATTTAGTGAATCTCGAAAATAGCCGGAGATCTCCGGACGTTACGAAGTAGTGCATATACGCACGGATGAAGATGTGAATATCGTGAAACTCTTCATTGTGGTCATCATCCGGAGATCTCCGGTTCAAGACAGAAATGGATCCGTCTGATCCGCACCGAATCGTTCCTGGACGGATGCACACGACTTCCACAAATCAGCCGGAGATCTCCGGATACTTTCGCAATGGGATTGAACGAAAACAAACGCCATTGCTGTTCAAAATCCAAAATAGAGCTATAGATCTCGGGACGTTTCATGTAAGTTTCAGTACCCCCTCACGCCGACTACAGATCTTGCCTACCGAACCGGAGATCTCCTACTGAGCGCATGCAAGATACTTCAAGCGATTTGAGATCATTCGAGTGTCTATAGATCTGATAATTGTGCGAAGACCTCCCCTAGCTGGGGCAGTGTTAAATTGATTTAGAAGCTCGTTCCATGGATTCCATCCCTAGGAATACATCCGGTTTTGAGTGACGGACTCCCCATAGATTACCGGATAATTGCAGTGATTTCTAACTGCGTTTGTGTTCTTTCAATATCATCTTGTAGGGATTCGTGGACAACCACACTTCCGACTGAATGTCGTCCAGGGAAGCTTGGGGCGTTTGTAGAGTTCTGGCTCCCTGAGTTTGTCTACACAGGGATTCATAATGTTGGCTACGCCTACACATGCCGACAGAACATTAGCCAGTGGGGAATGAAGCTCGTGAAAACCCCTGAAGAAGCCTGGAAATACGTCCTCCAACTTCGGATTGGAAAACGGGGACACCCCGATACTAGACTCGAGGTTCTAGAGATGTAGGGTCTTGATGACAAGGTCTGCCTCCTTGTCGTCCAGGAGAAGGTGGACTCATCCACCAAGCCTCTCATATACGGCTTGATCCTGGAGACATCTAAGATTTCGGATGCGATGGCGAAGACATGTCAGAATGAGAACTTCTTATGTAGCCCTCCTACGAGTGATACTTGGAGGCCGGAGTACGTTAATGAGCAGTGGAAGTGGATGGCAGAAGCACAAGAGAAGTCCCGAAAGCCCGTTCCAGACCCGACTCCCATTCTATCTCTGACACTAGAATCAACCCCGGGAAATAAACGCAAGACCACCTTGAAAACTTCGACCCCAGGTTCCTCGTCGCGGGCGAAGAAGGGAAAGAAAGCGAAGGCCGATGAGCCTGGCCTCGCGATCGAACAGTGCCTAAACTTCACACAGGCTGACCTCGCCAAAATGAAGGGGACTGAAGTTGAAGCAATTGGCAAGGTTCTTGACGACGCGTTCAAAAACATTTATATACTCAAGAATAAGCCTTTGACAATAGAAGACCCTGTCACGAAGAAGGATGTCGTGAAGCTCGTTCATTTCAATAACCTGCACAAGGCTCCCCCTGGAGGATTAGTGTACAGGGGCATCCAGAAAGAACGGCTCGAAGGAATCATCAACACAGTTCGCGCGTCCTCGAAGGCCACAGCACCTGAGATTTACATTCGAGTCTTGCCACTGAAGAAAAAACCTGAAGGAAGTAAGGTGGAATTCTTCGTGACCAAGCCGACGAAGGAGGACTGCCTAAGGGACTCGACACACTTTTACATATTGGTGGTCAGCATACTGTGGAGGCGCACAAGATCTTGTCAAACGAACTGCCAACAACGTGGACGCTCGAAGAAATCTCGTACTTCTCTATCATCTCGGTTTGGACCAAACCGGACCCCAAAGACATGACCCTGCTACAGCTCTCGCGCGCTCTCAACCAAGATCTGACGGGTCTGCGGAAGGAGCAGAGTTTTACAGAGAAGCTGCAAACGTGTAGAGTAAAGTGGTTTGAGATCGGAAAACCCGCCCCCCAACTCTATGGTTGTCCACAATCTGACGAATTCTCGGTAAGCTTACATTCTCTGCCTGAATATATTTCAATATTATCAATGCGCTCATTCTTCAAGCAATCAATCCAATCTACCGGAGATCTCCGGGTGCTCACACACTGAGTTATATATTATTGCAAACGTTCCAACGGCAAGTGGTGCCGACAGTTTTCACTCACCTCGGCAAAACTGACCCAAAAGACGCGAAGGTCCCTCTTCTATTCGAGATGGATGACGCGGTGGTCCAGAAGTGGATCCGAATCGATAGGATGTTCGTCGCTGGACTCCTACCAGACTCGAACGGGAAGACTGGCGACCCAGCTAAGCTGAAGCGGAAGCCTCTGGTGCCGAACGACTTCAAGCCACTCTACAAAATGCGCGCTGAAGACCTGGACTACCTCGCGGAGTTAGTGCTCGCGAAGAAGGTCTGTGTGAAGTCTTCCAAAGCGGCAAACCAAGGTACTATGAAAGGGCAGGCCGAGACTCTCGAAAACGCGACGAACAGGGAGAAGAGAATCCGGGAAATGAAGAATGAACTGATGTTAAATTACAAGTCGCACCCCCTTCCCTCGAAGGCTGCTGACTTCGTCCCTCACACTAAGGAGCAGTGGGACGCCTTTGCGGAAGAGTGGGATATTGGACGGGTTCAGCTCGAGTCCTGGGTGGACGCCCTAATCACTCTGCCAAGGGTAAAGCTTGGCTTGAGGGTCGACTGAAGGCGATCAACAAGGAGACCGACCCCACCCCAGACGTCCTTGTGTCCATTTGGAGTCAACACATCGTTGAAGATGCTGCCGAGGCCACACCCACGGATGACACGTCCTTGTTCGACTCCAAATACACCTACAGGGTTATGCCAGAGAGAGGGGGCGAGATCGCCGAAGTACTTATCATGCCGGACATTCAGGAGTGGCGTAACGTCAATGACCCTCACTTTTACTTTTTTTTCTTCTATCGTGTGAAAGACGACATATGTCGTGCAGAGGTCCTGGATCCATTGGACTTCAGAACCATTTTCGACTATCTAGAAGTGGACACGAAGGACGAGAGGACGAGGGGCAGATCACCGTCCGTTCTTATCACCGATGTCGCGGGATTCGTTGAATTGAAGAGGTACATCAGTCTTCGGCAGAGAGAGTCCAAAGGCAAGGTGAAATTGTGGGTGACGCATCTGGTCTACTACTTCTTCCACCCAGGTGATTGGTTTTCGACCCCAGTAATCGGGGTCGAGGAGGCAGTGTACTGTGTATTCCTGTATGAATACGACTCGAGCGAGACGCCTGCTCAGTCATTTAAGAGGCTCTACAAAGTCCACCCGGACAGAATGCCGGCCTTCTTTTCAGCTGCTCAACATCAAGAAACCATCCAGCGCTGGAAGCAAACCGGTGTCCCACAGGTGAGGATCTCGATCCTCGATGTGCTGTTCACGGGGTTCATTAGAGAGGGTGTGGTGGTCGTCAATGTCCATGGTGGACCACATTTAACATACCTCGGCTTGGTAAGCAGGATATCCTTCCCAAGCACTTCAACGTCAAAGATTTATGGTCCGTGTTCAGTTATATATTTTGGATGACGCCTTACACAGGTTTTATCTTGCAGACTTACGACGCGCGGGTCCTCGAGATTGTGAACAGCGAAGATGCCAAACTCAAGGCAGAATCCTGCGCAGAAGAAATATTCAAGTACCACTTGAATATCTTAGCCGACGTACCCGACGCTGTTGCCGAGGAGGCAGAAGAGACCGCCATCATTGGGTCAACCCCAGGCGCTGGTGTTCTAACACGGGCAATGTCGAGGATGAACTACACCGGCGGGGAATGCTATCGTGTGAGCGTAGAGCGGTGAGCTGTGAGCGGTGAGCAGAGAATTTTAAGCGGCGACGAGATGAAAGTTCCAAAAATTTAGATACTAGGGATTTATTACCGTGGATAATCAGAGGTTGGATGGTTATTTTTAGTAATTAGAGGTTCTATAACCGTGGGATTTGTTTAAAGTGAGTGGGGCATTTTGACATTATATCTGTTGTATTGAAATTTTGAGAAAAAAAGAGCAAACAAAACGGTAGGAGGATTTGATTTTATTTGATTTTGTTTTATATTGTTGTTGTTCTTCATCTCCATACATCTTCTTTTTCTTCTTCTTTGTTTTTTTTCTTCATTCTCTTTTCTTTTTCTTTTTCTCTTTCCATTATTTTCTTATCATTTTCTTTTAAATTTATTCTCTTCTTCTTCTTCTTTTCCATTTTTTCTCTTCTTCATTTTCTTCTTTTCTTCTTTTATATATATTTTTTATTTTAAATTTTTAATAATGTTTTTACCTTTTTTTCTTCTTCTATTTTTTCTTGTATAAAATTTTATCTTCTTTTTCTTTTTCTTCTCCTTCTTTGTCTATATTTTTATTTAATTTTTATTTTCAATTATTTAAAAACATGTTTTTTGCAATGGGAAACCTCAAGCTTTAATACTGGTTAGTGATAACCAGTACAACTTCCATCCATATCATTTCTCTAGATAAGTCACCATTACCCACTAATACAAAATGACTTTGATAAATACAATCCTTGCTAAACTAGAAATTCAAATTTGAGTGAAATATCTTTGCTTATCATATACACACATCTAATTGACTAACTAAGGGTAAATTCTCATAAATTCTACCAATTTATTTACTTTATTATATTTAATACATTAGTCACTATTTATGGCCCACAAATAAAACTATGAATAGTAGTAGGCCATATACAAAATAGATAATATATAAAATAAATATATAGAAACACATGTAATGATTGTTAGCCAAATTGCACATAAAAAATATGCATGTCGGACTCACAAGTCAAAGACACTGAAAATACAGATACTAATAAAATCACGGGCTACAAGTGAAGACCCTTCCTAACTACTATATCCCTCACTAACATCCCCTTCCGAAGCCTCAACATCCATAAATTGTTCCACACTGGAATGGAATGCGCGGCGGGGAGGAGAAGGAGCTGGAGAAGGAGTGTGTGCATATGCAATAGCCATATCCTCGGCATAGCTTGGAAGCGTGAAAGCCTCTGGAAGGCTCGAACAAAAAGCTCTGCATAACATACAGATAGTGATCCGCTAACAAGTAGAGTATATGGATTACAAATATTTTAGAATGGATAAATAAAAAAAAACTTACGCACACGCAAATCGATTGCGTTTTGGCTTCTTTGATGGGCGCTCCTCTAAAAGAGGCTGGCTAGCCTTCCTGACAGCCTTCCTGGCAACCGCCGGAGGAGGAGAAGGCTTAGTAACCAAAGGCTGGAGGATTGTAGTGAAGATATCCAGATCATCTTCAAATGCAACAATGTGCCTACCAGTGGCTTGGCAGGCACGAATAGAGGCACCTGCAAAAATTAGAAAACATATAAATAATCATATGATAATGGTTAACAAGAAATCAAATTGCAAAAATAAATAAAGAGTTCATGAAAGGTACCAGTGGAGGCCTTCCAATCCAACACGATGTCACTAGGTTTTGTGAAGGACTCAATCAAGACTTGCATGAAAAGGGGATCTTTTTCCCGTGCACCACGCCAGGGCAAACTCCCTCGCATGAGCTGGTTCTTGACGGTGGTGAGATTGAAAAAAGTGTCAGTCTGCTCAACTTCGAGACCCACATCCGAAAGCTCACGATTCTCTATGATAGAGAATTGTGATTGAATGGGTTCATCACGGACAAAGAGCTGGATCAAAAAGCGATGCGACTGCAATAGACCCAATCCATTAAAAATCACAAATGATAAAAAAAATTCCAAAAGAGAGAATGGAATTGGAAAATATATCGTACCGTGGTCGAGGGGAACTTTGGAGATGCCAAGGCAATATCATTAATTCCCCACCAATCTTTACAAAGGTGGAAGCTATATTGCTCCGCAACTTCTTCAACTTCGGAGCAGAGTGCACGATCATCGCAGTGGAAAAGAAGAATGGCGGCGTCATCATGTAAATATGCATCACCAAACTCAAAAATGGACTCTACATACCGTTCAGGTCGTGAATTCCATTGTGGAATTGTCGAAGGTGGCGTTGAAATGCCAGGCACTGGTAGATTCTCTGGAATGTCGGCGATGATGAGATCCAGACCGGTGTTCTTACAATGTGGAGAAGACACACGACGTGTTCGACCAGAACCAACCTGCATGAAACAATAAGAAATGAGATGAAATGATGAATAATCTGATGAATAGTTTAAAGAACTAAAATAGGTAATAAATATGAAAAAATACCTGGGTAATAAATTGATGAAGCGTCTCCCATAATTGATCAGGGCCTGCTGGCCTACCAAGAGTCTCCATTACCGCAAAAAGGGACGCATTTTCCAACATCACCTCCAAAGGATGTATCTGTGCAACAGAGGTGGAAGCAGAGGGCAGCTGGCGGACTTTCCGTTGCCCAAGGAGCTCCTCCGTGGCTTGTGCAACACTTGAAGTAGTAGGGAACTGAGATGAAGAGTGTGGTAACATACCATGTTGGTCACTTGTTGGGGCAGTGATATTGCTAGGTAATACTGAGAATGTAGGAAGACTAGAGGCCGCAGCAGTAGTGGCATCTCCTACCTCCTTCACTTGTGCAACCTTGTTTACCGCCTCCTTCTGGGATTTGGTCAAAGGTTTCTTCTTCTGAGAAGAACCGTCGCCACGAAGATGAATTGGTTGAATGGAGTCTTCCTCAAGAAGGTCGACAACTTCGGTAGCTCCAATAGGAGACAGAGAAGCAGCATCAAGGCTATTCCTAATGTGTACCTCATCGTCCGGAGTATAGTTTGGTGAACAATCAAGGTACCAACACCCAGCTTCGAGGTGATTGGCTGCGTACCTCTTTTGTTGCACTGGAGTATTCATGCAAAGGTCGGAGGAAAGCTTGATCCAAGCTTCAACATAGGGTGGGAGAGATTGAGATGGAATGGCATGTTTAGTAATGAGCTCCCGCATCATATATCTGCCAAAAGAAAAATATTTAGTAAGCTCAAAAAATTCACTGTAGTGCAAGGAGACAATTATAAATATATAAGTTAAGGTTCAAAAAATACCGATATAACACACGTCTCTCTGCCAATTGAGCTCCAGGTTGATCATCAAATATGGATCCCTTCATAAAATGAGGGATAGCATTTGGGTGGAGAAAAGTTTGGAACGCTTTGTCCCAAAGCAAAATTCTCCAAGACTCCACAAAATCAGAGGGCTTTTTGATGCCTCCAGATGCACTCCAATCAATATTACCCAATTCATCACCAGAAATCTCATTGAACTGCTTGACAACACGGTCTTCGATCTGCAATGAAAATATATAATCAAGCAGTGGAATTAAATGAAGTTACAGAAGAAGAATAATGAATGAAAGGAAATCACATTAAATCCTGAGCCCAAAATGTGGCTTTGTTGAGCCAAGTATCAAGGTCTGCCTCCTTAAAATTGGCAGGAAGGAAGCGGTAGGCGGCTCGCCGCATAGTGCCTGAATTCCACCACCGAAGCCATTTGGCTTTAAATTCTGGCTCCACCACAGATGTTGCAATCTTTTGAAGCTTCTCAATTGTCATCTCCGGCTTGGAATTTGTACTATAGTGCAAATTGATCTGTTGCCGATAAAAAATATTTATGATAAATGACATGAAATAAAATATGAAAAGTCACGAAAGACAGTATATGTAAATGACATGAAAGTAGAAATAGAGTTGAAATGCTCTAACCTGATTGAAGAAATCCTCCCCATTTCTAGGATTCGCCACAGTCAAGTACTTCAGAAAGTCCTTCTGCTTAATGACTTTAATGGCTCTTTCTGAAGCAGCCTGCATGACCCCCCACACGGCCTCCGCAGTCCTATCCTTCTCCTGAGTACGATAATTGTACTCACGGACAGCCTCATCAGAAGCACGGGATATGTCAACCTGGGGATAAATTTCAATTATCAGCAACGAAGTCTTTATTAAATATTGAGTGAAATAATCTTGAAATCTCAAATGTGATAAAAGAAAACGCACCCGATACAAAAAGGAGATGAAGACATCAACAGTGAGAGGGAACCACGTTGGCCTACTCTTTTTGATTTTTCCACAAGTTTTGTACTCAGTGGGAGTTAGCAAGTCACGAAAGTCCTCCAATGAAAGTGCTCCAAAATATCGCATCCGTGTCAATCGAGCAGGGAGACTAGTCTTGACATGATCATTTTGAGTGGACCTAATTTGAGAGTAGTTAAAGAATATAAATGAAAAAATGGAATTTGAATAAATAGAAATTTCAAAGACATACCAGTTAACGTCGTTCATTGCATTGAGAAGAGGTCCAATGCGGCCTCGGGGGTCCAAGACGATGCAGATGACTGAGAAATGCCAGCGAGCCTCCTCAGAGTGATTGATGTTGATTTTGCGCCACCAAGCGGAGAATCTGTGATTGCCATCCCAAACATAGAACATCTTACCTCTCAGATGAGCGTATATAGCTGAAGACTCAAGCTGGGCGTCAAACCGGTCATTTGCATCATGCCAATGATGACCCCAAGAAGTCCGATGCTCGTCTCCAACGTTAGTAGTGGTCTCCTTATCGTTGTAGATGGACACGTATAGAGCACGATCTGCATCATCATATCCATCACAATCTTCAAAAAGAATCTCCAAGCGTTGGACATCCACCTCTTGAACTGGTCTAACTCGTAGCAAAGGTAAGAGCCAGCATAATGGGATTCGTAACCCTGAATCCAAAGATCGCATGCTATTTAAAATGGAGTGATAGTCTCGCTTCTCCAACTTGCGCCGCAATCGCTCCCCTTCTTTAGCATCGTGGCAATTTGGTGGACACTTCACCGTTGTGCAGTCGTCGGAGTCGGCAACTGAATCCACCGAATCAGAGACCTGTATCCAAATATTAAAGAAATCACTAAATCATAGCAATACTAGATAATGACAAAGCTTTCAAGAAAACAAATCAAGGTAACACACATATCATGAAAGTAGACTGGTCTCAATACATATCAAAACAGTCAAGGTTAATACATGCGGCACTTTAAAGATGGGGCATGAAATAGGAAATCCATATTCAAATTGGGTCTATAAACTCAAGATTCAATTATTTGATTTGGACAACGGTAAATTCCTCCACAGTAGAATCAAACGAGCGTCACAATCATAAGCACATTTGATGAATTACCATATATTGAACATGTCTTGAGCACAGGATAATTTCCATGAAAAGTCCAATTTAATTGACATTATTTCAAATCAAACAGAAGCACAAAGAGCATAGAGAGCAACAACACTTACGTCCATATAAACATAATTATAGTATGGACAATGTGCACAATTCAGGCAGAATATTAACCCCTAAAGTCGAAAGGCCTCTAAACTGCCAAAAACCTTAAAACTGCCCCCTTTCAATGCAAGGTGAAAATCTTTATCTTTTGACAAATTTTCGAGTATGTAACCGTAAGATCTAGTACCTAACTTGTACATGTACATGCATACCGAATCTTAGATTCAAATTCGTTATGTTCAAAGTTGAAGAATTTTTTTTTTTCCTTGTCGTAGAATGGAAATCTAATTTTTTGGGGGCCAAAAAAACCAATTTTGAAAGGAAATTTGAAATGAGGCTCTTCAAATTCTTGTTCCTATGATTTTTACCATCTCAAGAACTATAAAACCTAAAGAAATGCTGAAATTTCCACATGGAGGTATGCTGAAATACAAACGGTGAGATCATGCTGAAAGGCATGAAAAAAATTATTGTATTGAAAATCCAAACGGTGAGATCATGCTTTACTACCCTTTTTACATGTACGAAAAACAAAGTTCGAAAAAATATAAAATCTCATTTTTTGGTGAATTTTTGAAGTTACTGCGATCTAACTGATTTTGGGCAGATTTTGAGAATTCATGAGCATACACCGCAGTTTTCAGCATGCCCTAACAGTGTTTTCAAACTTTGACCGTGAATATCTCCTCAAGTATGAGGAATTTTGAAGCATGAATGGTGTCATTTTAAAGGTATGGGAAAACTCTACAACCTTCCAAAACTTGAACTTCATACGATCTTAATTTAGTAACTGAGAGCCTGACCCGAGTCGGAGTAATGATAGAACTTCGAGATCAAGACGTACATGGGCTTCATTGACGTGCAGAATTCGCATGCACAGACCAACGACGCATTGATGCAGCTCGACCAGCTACGTTTGAAGAACTCGACTAGCTAACTTTGACCGTGAATATCTTCTAAAGTAAGATCTCAATTTAGTAACTGAGAGCCTGACTAGAGTCGGATCGACCACATTCTGCTAGATTTCCAGGTCAAAGTTAAGGCTTACCTCGGTCGCCATGCAAGGGTTCGGTGCCGAAGGCTCCAGCTGCTCTCCGTCCTGTGTCATCTCGGCTCCCTCCTGTGACCAACAAGAGAATCAGGATTCAGCTTGAACGATCCCGAAAGGTATCGAGCGCACCAAGCGCAAATACTGTAGATATACATATCAAGAACCGTAATCAACTGGAAGACTTACATTCGCAACAACAGGAGGGTTCGGTGCCGAACTCTCTCCGAGAGGGGCCTCCATCGTTCTTCTGTCAACTTCCTATCACCGGCACTCAACACAATTATCAAATTGAACGACCTACATGGAAGAAGTCGGCACTGTTGGTGAGATCGTACTGCGGAGTGTCCTGCTGCAATTCCGGCACTGGCTGCGAAGTGTCTAGGTGCAAGTCTCGCTGCAAGTCAAGGTAAGTGTCTCGATGCCAGTTCCGGCACTCTGTTCCGCGGCGAAGAGTCCCGCAGCGTGTCTCGCCACTGGCTGTCCCGATGGAAACTGTCCCATCATGTCTAAAATTCGGCGCTGGGAGGTCGAGGTCTTGTCGCCAGGATGTCGGCGGAGATACTGCGTTCTGCCCATCGAGAAGGCTTCGGTGCCGAAGCCTCCTCCGCTCAAAGCTCAATCATCCTCCGAGCAGTTCACAAATATGCAAATTTTTTGGAACCTAATGTCGCACTTTAAAACCTAACGAGACCTAACGACGCACTTCAAGACCAAACGAGACCCATAATCGATCTAGCATTTGCACCAGGACACAACCAGAGTACGCCAACAACCACAAGTTTCAACAACGACGAATCCAGCACACACACGACGATCACCACATACGCGACGAATCCAGCAACAAATCCAGCAAACTTCTCACCAATACTGTGACGAATCCTGCAAACTTCTCTGACGAATCTTGCAAGACTGAACCGGCAAATCACCAAGACTGAACCGGCGAATCCGTTTCTGCCGGCACTCCGCCAGAGTTGGGTTCTGTGACAAATTCCAATGCAAGACCTCCAGATCTAGAACAGGTAAAGGTACATGCACAGGAACATCGTGCACAGAATAGTCATCATCTACACTGTACAGGAACATCGTTGCAAAGAAATCTAGACAGCAGAGACATTTTAGACTTCAAATCTACAAATTACTTTATTCAACACTTAAGAGACATCTATTAGTGGTAATGTATACTTGATGTCTCTCATTGTACACAAGGCTAAAATCCCATCTTGGAGTGCGAATCGTGGATTACAACGACGTGAGATTACAGCTGTGAGATTACACACGTCGTAAGAAGAAGCTGGCTCCCAGTGCGATGATTTTGAAAATTGTGCTATCGGAAAAAACAAGCAGCTGAGGACAAAAGTCAGTTGAGGACAAGCGTCAGAAAGGTTCCACGTTCACAGACCATATACAGTACACAGTCCTGACTCCTCCCAAAGCATATATCTTGTGTAACTTGCTTTCCCCAGGACTCCTTAGACCTTGTTTAGAATCTGATCTCTGGAAATGTTCACTGAAAATGTACATTTGGTGACACGTATTGATGAAAGAAGATACATTACAGTTGAAGCCTCTCATCGAAATTGTAATATATTGAACAGAAATAATTGAATGATTATGACTTGATTTTTTATCAATTTTTATTCTTCATTATGATAATTTAGCCCCAAGGACATTCAATTTCTGACAAACAGTTTGTCCCTCTCTTTTGAATTTAACATTACAATTAATATAATTAGTGGGTTCGACATTTGACAATGTACGTCAAAAGTTATGGTATGAAGTCTAATCACTGAAGCTCAGTAACTATTCTACCATCTAAAGGACCAAATGTATTTGAAGTTGTTGATAATGGCATCCATACATGATCAAAATGTGACCACATGTTGAGGGTATTATACTCTAATTTGTTCTCTAATACTAATGTATACCAAATGAAGTTTTACATCCAACAGAAAGCCAAAGTTGGTAAATATTTGACCAGTCAGGTTGAGATGAGTTGGATGAATGATAGTGGAAGTAATTTACAATCATATACTTTCATGATGATAGAAATTTTTTACTTTCAAATATACTTTTCGGTCCAACGACTATGTACTCCAAGAGTATATTGGTCAATTTCCCTAAAAAGAATATGTTTAGACAAGGCCCAACGGTTGCCCAAATGAAGCTTCGGCCCCGAAGCCTACCGAGCTCAATAACTTCCAATTCCTTGCCACCATTCCATGAGCATTCCTAATCATTAATATTTGACTTGAGAAGACTTGCATCTTAAACTCAATTTCTTAAACACACATGAAAAGTCCAAGCAAAACAAGTCAGATCTTACCTTTCTCTTCTTTGGTTCTTCACTGCTTTGACTGTTCAATAAATCATCATGCTCCTCAGATTGACTTGAAGGCGCTTCACTTGTACCTAACTCTAAAAGTGGCTGCTCTTCCTCCATCTCGTTTGCCTCCACCTCGGCTCCTCGATTCATCCCTTGCCTCCGCCCCTCCGAGTCACTGCTTCCATGATTACCGCTCCGAGCACCACCACTCCGCACAAGGTCTGATGGCACGCTTCCTTGAACTTCGATAACAGTTCTTAAACTGCCCTTGATTCTGCAATTCTCAGTGTCAAATGATAGCACGCGTGCAGTGTCCCCCACATCACAGTCTACCCTCGGAGCAACTCTCTTACTCATCCTATACCTCATTTGTTGCTTTGTACTAGAGAAGCGCAAACCACGCCTCCTACGTTTCTTCTTCCGTGCAGTTGCCAAACATAACAACTCCTCTCTCTCCTCTGGCATGTGGATCTGCAACTCTCAAATGACATTAAAACTCTCACCTTTGAGTATTCCTGCAAGTTGAAGGAAGAAAGGATGGCTATGCTGAGTCTAGTCGATAGTGTTTGTCAAGCACAAATCTGGGGATACCTATCTTGAATCAAATAATCGAGAGGATAAGATTTAGTCGAAAAATTTACATTGAGGTAAGTTAATCACGCCGCATCTACTCACGTAAATTGTGCCGACATGAGATGTAATGTGTTGTCAAGCTCTCATGCTTTGTGGCTAAATCCGCAGTCAAGTACCCATGTGTAATGTGCCTAAATCCCTCATTTGCTTTATCTTTGCCCCTCCTTCCTTGGCTCAATTTCAAATCCAAAACATCTTACATTCACCCTCCCATTCTATTATTAATGATCGCCCACCTTACTTTCAGGTGGACGACTTATTTACAGAATTTTATGTAACAGAGAGGATTGCCATTCCTCGACTTTTTGAACAACTATAATTCGATAGTTCAAAAATTATCGTATCACCAACCATCTCCATTATTTTGGTGACCTTTAGTCATTACTTAATTACATGCATTGTCACGACACTTTTTGCTTGTCTGGTCCTTTTCTAATTTTTTTGGATCGTATAGTTGTGATTCTAGTCTATTAAATGCTTGAGCCAGTGATTCATGTACATTTCAAAAACTACTTCGCCGAGCATTGTCCCCAAGAACGAAGTGTTGTTCTCCATCTCTATCACGTTGTCTTAGAATATACGACAACACCCTTCCGGTATCAGAAATGTCAATGTCAGAAATATTTGCCTCTCTCCTTCCCATCCTAGCCCTCTGCAATTGCTTACAACTTGAAAACAAGATGCCTTGCCTCTAACGCTTCTTCTTCCTCTCACTTTCTACAACTAGACAATCTGTCGTAGTTTCCTCATTCCAACCTAATGACAATTCCATAAACCCAAGCGTACAAATGAATTTGAAAACCTCTCTTTTAAGGTTGTCAAAACACCTTTGAAAGACGCTTCTTAATTGAATTTAGAAGTTTCCAACTCATTGTTGCTATATTAATTTGCATACAACTTGGCAGAAATATGATAGCTTCCTCTCTGTCAGCCGCCTCCATTCACTTCAATAATTGTTCACACTTTATTTATAGCTTACATATTTACGAGTTGTTTGTCACTAATTGTTATTTTGGGTTCATTGAATAATACCCAGTCACTTTAATTCATGAACATGATGGGTTGTCGACCTTTCAATCTTACTCCAATCATATAGTGCAGTCAGAGTGCAATTTTACACCGTGAATTGTGCCTTCGTCTATTCTTTAAAAGTTTCTCTAATTGCATCTATCCGTCGTCATTCACTTTCAAGAATAGGACTTGCAAAAATACCGAATATCAACATTTACTTTTTCATTTACGGCTATTCTGTTAAAGAAATTTTATTCCTGGATTACTCCCAAAATTTACTTCTACTAAATTGTTTACATTCGTCCAAGTTAGAAGTTTTTGTTTGTGCAAGTACTTAATCTTCTGTGCCTCTGCTAAACTCCCTCTTTTGTATCGATTTCATTCTGTCTTTGTGAGGTTGCAATTTACTACAATGGCCTTTATTCGTGCTGATTTGCATTCTGTGCCAGTTACATTTCCGTTGGGTGAAGATGGTCATGCCATGGTCACTTCCACAACCCTAGGTCTGAGGTTTCAATTTCGTGAAGAGTCTGTCTTTGTGGAAGAAGAGGTTTTTGACATTACAACAGGACAAGTCTCGCATGCTATTGGTCAGTTGTCGAGTACGAACGATGTGGGGACATTCTAGTTGCTTAAACCCGGAAAGTATCGGGCATATGGAGTCTCTGAGTCAGTTTCAGCAGCTTCCATTGAACTTTTTACTCCTCGGGAGTCTTTCACTATTAGCATTAAGACCCCAGTGCTTTCCAAAGTCAAAGTAGAGCCAGGTCTTGAGACCATCTATGAGCTTAGTGATGACTCGGACAGTGAAGACGTCCAGGGTTCACTGTTAGAACCAAAGTGCAGAGAGCAGAGGGCGCTATCTCCGCAAACTATACGCCAAAAGTCAACTTATCCTATCAGTCCGTCACGCTTCAGCGAGCCGTCAAAAACTCCACCAAGTTACTCAATCAGCGTAGTTCAGTCCTTAATGAAACTTAGTGCACGTAAGAGGTCAAAAAATGTCTTGTCCCGAATAGATTTCAATGCAATTAAATTAGAGCAGGTAGAATTTCTTCCGCCTCAATACAATGGAGACAATGTTTTTGAATTTTCTCCGTTAGGAGTCCATGGCCAGCAAACTGTAGCCAAGCAGCTTCGTGGCATGGACAAACGTTATGATGGCCATGCTTGGTCTCGCACCATCACGTCTAATATTCAAAACGAATTGAAATTTACATTCCGTACCTCTTCCTGTCTTGGCCACCTCCGTTGTGACAATGTCGACTATGAGTATCTATCTCGAGACCATAGAACCGCCGATGTGAATGAGACTGAGTGGGATGGAATATCTGTCAAAGTATTTGAAGTTGGATCCAGTCCTCCTACCGGTTCTACACTACTTTGCAAAACATGTAATGTCCCACCTACATGTATTGCAGTTTGCCCTGCGAAGATATACTATGTGTTTGGAACACCACACATGACGAGAGTATGTGTGCATTTAGGATCTCACGACCATCCTGTCAAAACTGGTGATTACCGTGACTTCATTGAGCAGACAGAGAGCTTGATTGGTGAACAGGTGGAACGGACTCCATCAGCAACTCGTTCCGCCATTGTGCTTGAAACAGCGAAGGAAGTACTTGGCCCACTCCTTTTGGCTAGAGAAGGCGAGGAACGGAAGACCTTGGAGCTCCCGCAGTTGTTGCTACTCTTTGATCGGTGCAAGCATCTAACCTCTCCCAATCTTCGTAATTCTGTCTCTACTTTTAGGCATCTGCGACGATATGGAATCATGGACAGCATTACCAAGCTTCGGGGCTCGAGCACCTGGAATTTTGTTCAGGAGAACATGTTTCCGGGACAAGGATCAGACATGGACAAGGTCTTCGTCTTCAAGATGTCCGAGGTCGGGCCTGGCAGCGGAGTTGACTTGGTGAAGCGAATGCAGTCTGGGGGTGACCTTGAGAACGCATGGATAATGTTTGACCATGTCAAACGTGTTAGATCCTGGACTACCATGGCTTGCCACGTGTACGACTCCACTTATTGTCGGGTCATGACAATCGCAGTATGTGACATGCAATCGGAGGACGTTGCAGCCCAATCAGTAGTATGGAAGAATCTCAATGCTGTCATGGCGCGCCACGGTGTGCATCAAGTCAATTTCAAGGGATTCATGGTCGATAGCGCCCAGGCTAATTGGAACGATGTTCGCATAATCTACGGAAGTGGAGTCGCGAGTGAGAAAATGGTGGATAGAGAAAGGACTTGCCTTTTCCACTGGACACAGTCTCTGGAAAAACACACCAAGGCTGACATTCGCCAGGACCTCCAAGCTCAACACCGGGAACTCTGCCAGCAATACAAGAATGCCAAGTCCATGACAGAGGCCGATACTAAGTATCTTGCAATTCGAGCATGGTGGATGTCATCCGGTGCTGCATCTGAACAAGGCCTTCCTCGACTTGAGCTTTGGCTCGCCTTCTGGCACTTTCGTTACCGGCAGTGGGGTGGCTTCATGCAGCTAGTAATTCCTCTACCTTCTTCTACCTTTTTTTTCATAATCTACTTCGCCTCCAAACATTATATAAGTACTCTGATAAGGCTAAATTGACACCATATTACAATTGCAGGATCTCTCTCAAGACGAACTTGTAGAAATGCCATCTTGTAACCTTGCAGAATTGATCCATAACAAGTGGAAACAACAATCCGGCGATCGAGGGAGCGACCTGTACGTGGCGACCGTGGACGACTTTGTTCGCGGCTTCATGCAGTGCTTAGCATACTACCAATTCCTCAATGGAGAGCGCCCTGGTACTGGTCCGTCAAAGGAAGAACTAAAGCTCAGAAGTGCTCAGAGGTTATCGTCTCGAACTGGAAACTCGAAACCACTCCACGAAGCGTTCTTGAAGATGCCTGGCGCCGACGTGTTGTGCACCAGAACTCCTCACCTTGAAGGGGAAGAGGTATTTGTTTCTCTTAAACGAAAGCCGGATACCACTTTTGGTTCTGAATATGAGTCTCACAGGCCTGACAAGATTAGCATGTCAAGACCGCGCGTCCAAACCAGATCAGCACGCAATGACAACGACCACAACCTTCCACCAACTGATTCTCCTACACCTTCTGATCGGGAGGAGCCGAGCCTTGAACCACACCGACCTACTTATCAAATCGATTGCCACCACGTCACTGCTGTGGAGGAGACTGCATGCGACCCTTCCGAATGGCACATCGCACGCCTTGCGAAGACATCCGCCAAAGCGTGCTTTGCTCAACAAGCCATCACCAAGAAGAAGTGCGTCGCTCGGATTGTGCAAGACGGGAAGAACACTGTTGCTCCAACCTACACTGGCATGATGGACAACTACAAGAAGAACATGAAGGAGTCTATGCAATTCTTCTTCTGCAATGACGACATTGAAAGATGCGTGAAGGGCACTCGTCGAAAGTGGATGATGTCAAGACCTGAGGTTCCAGAGGTTTGGCCGATTAAGTTGGGGACTAACTTATCTCGCAAAGAGATCCTCTCCTTGGAGAATGCAGGCTTCAGACTACCCCAGCGGAAGGAGATGTCGCCAACAAGGCTCTTTGAGGACCAACCATTATTTATGGACTTATCAACTTACACGACTCCAACATATCCAGACGAATTTCCCACCCGTAGATCAGGGAAGAATATCCGGCGCAACAAGAAGGCACCGTCCACCAAGCATGCCAACAATTGTGCGTCGGCCCTATCTTTGAAAGGAATTGTGCGCAAGTTATGCATGCTTCCCGCCCCTGCCCTTGGATGCATTGTTTCATTGGATTCGGGCACACCTCCAAAGGTCCAACAGTATTATTTGACAATTTCGCAGCTCTCTGCATGTACCTGCCCAAGTTTCAAGGAGATGGCGACAAAAGCAATTGGAAAGCGTGGTCAGTGGGCCAATTGTAAGCACCTCTATTATGTATTTACAATCATTTGTGGTTTGGATTCAAAGTCCGATACATTCATGCACGCAGCTAGTTTTAGCTTCAATGAAGTGAAGCGAGTTCTAGAGAGTGGATTGTTGAACCACCTACACTTGTAGATTTGACAGTTTCTAGAATGAAACCCTTGTAAGCAGCTCTTGATTTTATTATTCAGTAGTGAGACTAAAAGGGCCACTACCAGTTTTGCAGTATTACCTTTCTTCTGTTTTTCAGAGAATCAATCAAATTACTCCTCATAATCTTTACTACCTTAAATTCCTTACAATGCATCGCGCTAAATAAATCTAAAAGACAAGACATAGCCTTTCACAGAATCTGCCAGGATAGTTGCAGTTTTACTCATTTTACTAACTTATCCCATTTTTATTCATCTTGAAAACAAATTTTCAACGGTTACTGTGAATAAATGTTTCACGGTAATAGGTCTCAAATCTTACTATAAATAATTTTAAAAATGAAAATTTATGATTATTTAAATCTTCATTTAAGTCTGAACTATTTTTGCTCTTAAATATCCAAATCTTATAGCTCACCGCTCACCACTCACCGCTCACACGATAGCCTCGTCCCTACACCGGCGAGGTATAACGCCTAAGAAAACTACATGACCCGAAGATCTCCGGCTGTTCATACGTTTAGGATGCCCTCCATATTTTAGGGCTCTTCTTTCTCATGGCCATGCTCAGATTTAGTTCGCCCGGTAGACAAGGATTACTTTGAACCGGAGATCTCCGGGTGTATCATACCGTTTTCTTTTGTATTGCATCCTAATGTTTTTCACACTGACTTCGTCAATGTGACGCAGACGCCTGATGCCACGATGATTGAAGTTAATGTGCGGTATGAACCGAGTTCATCAGCGGCACCCAACATTGGACTCCAGTCCTTGGCCACAGCCGCGCGGATCATCGGTGCGGGCACCCCAATCGACCCCATGCAGGTAAACGTTGATGAACCACCTCTTCCTATCAGGCAAGCCTCGTCTAGTTCGACAAGCAACTCTACTCCGGACGCTAGACTGGGTACTTCTCAAAAGGAAACCAGTTGGCATTCCGGCATGCCACGTTGTCCTCCGCCAGATCGACACGATGACACGGCAATGTCCAATCGCCTGGACTTCGATGACACCCAAAGAGCACCCGGAGATCTTCCGTTGGACGACCCTTCGAGGATGCGTCCGGAAGTGGAGGTTGTGTCCAAGAGTGCCGAGGACTTGACGTTGCGTGACACCGATCAAACGATGGATGAGGCATCGGCGCAACAGACATTGCGTGAATTACATGCTATGAGCCCTCTACGTAGCCCTCCGCGGAGCCACGGGCAGTTGGCTCAAAAAGAGAAGAAGAAAGCAATCGCGAAGAATCCTGCGGCGAAAGTTCCTCCTCCTCCACCTACAATTCGGACAAGGCCCCGAAAGATAAGGTGAATAGTTACTTGTCCATCAAACCTTCTTCATTGTTCTAAGGACAGTTCACTCGATGTAGACCGTATTCTTACCACTTCATTACTAGTATTCAAGGGTCGGCAGGATCAACACAGTTGAAGGATGTCGGTGACAGAAACCCCGCACAGACTGCTCAAGTTGCTGGTGTAGCTCAAACTTCTAGGGATACTCCACCTACTGTCCCACGTGCCTAATATGTACATTCATACTTACGTGCCATCATCTACATAGTGCTCATTCTTCCATCGAGCATTTCAGGATTGTGAGTGCGGAACACTTCTATATGTATAATTGTAATTTCTCTGTGTTGAACAACTTCCTCATCTCAGTCTACGTACTCGTATTTTGGGTTCAGGTCCGACGAAGCTTACTACGATCGTCCGAGAGCCTCCAACCGAGGATCAAGTAACATCAAATCGGGTTTATCATGTCGTGTTTGACTTAAATGGAGTTCTTGTGCATAGGGGGGAATTTAAACAGGGACAACCGAGAGACATCAGAGTAAGGCCTGGTTCCACTGAACTCCTGAACTTTGTGGGAGAGAAGGCTACTGTCTCATTCTGGAGCAGTGTGGTGGAAAAAAATATTGTGGATATTATCAAGGAGTTGCGCAAGAAAGGTGCTGTCATTCCGGAAGGCGTCACAGTCCTGACGCAGGCCCATTGCACATCAACATCATATACGCTTCCATCCCATCCAAAGAAGCCAATTTTCCTTAAGGACCTGACAGTTTATAACACCAAGGCGTAGCCCAGGTCTGCCAAGGATGTCTTGCTTGTGGACGATACCCCACTAAAGAACGTCTTTAACGATCCGTTCAGCGCAGTTCATCCGCCATCATGGACTGGGTTTTTGAATGAAACCTGGTTGACCACCATTTTTCTCCCATGGCTCTCCGGACTGCTAGCGTCAAATGAGGATGTTCCCGACTTTGTTAGACGGAATCATTTGATGTTTGCCAGTGATCCAGTAGACAAAAATTCCAAAGAGGCCCGCTCCGTGGTGAAGGGCATAATTCCAGAGCCTTAGAACAATGAAATATACTGGATATTAGAAACTGTATGCTTTGTAAATGTTAAGTCAAGAATGTCGGTGAGATTTCGACCTTTCAATTTTGAAGATAAATGCTATTGTCAGTAACGTTATTTGTTGAGGTCCTTCTTTTGATTTGTTATTGTTAGTGTCTCGCCCCCAAACTTCACATTTCAATATCTGTGAACACTATTGAGTCTTCTCCTGACCATTTCGACTACCGAATGTTGGTATGGGAGGAGCACCCGGAGATCTCCGGTCGAATTCCTGTCACTTGAATTCCTCCTACCATATTTTCTCTTCATTCCAATGTTCAATTTCTAATTCTATGGTCTTGCCTTCTTATTTGCAGGTCATAATCATATCTCTCCGCGGTCCTCTCTGCTCGAACGTGGTCCTTGACTCGGCTATATCCTGCTCCACGCAGCTGCCTTCCTTTGATGACACGGCAGATGTTATTCGAATACTACTGCGGTATTTCAATGTCGAGATCTGGTCTCCTATGCGTCCAGATAGGCTCATGGAGGCGGCCCAAGTGTTATTGCCCCCAGACATCTTATCAGATATTCTTTTTTGCTATGCCAGCAAACAGACTCGAAGGCCTAGCTATGTTAGGTTTCTCCATATCTTCAAGAAGGCCTCATTTAATCCTCGATCAAGGCATTATTTGTAGCCTAAATGTGTTGTTGTTGCACAACTAGATCCATTCAAGAATCCTAGAAAGGCTATAGTCCATTATCTAACTTATGGGAGACACCATACAGGACGGGTAGAGGGCATCTGTAAAGCACTTAAATTAGAATAGTTGAATTGATTTTCCGTAGATTACACGTGCCTCTTAGCAACGGCCACCCTTTATTTATTGTATGACACTTTTTTATAATGAAATAGTTTAGTATTGGACTCTTACTCTGATTTCATCTAGAGATATCCGGTTGCATGTTCTATCAATTGCGAGTAATTTTTGTCCGCAGCTCTGTCCCATTTTTCCCTACCACATTTTTCCCAACCACACATTTATGATGTACAGTATGTCCATCAATTTCTGTTCTCAAGACTCGGTTCTTCTTTTGAATCCCACCTTGATATTTACCCGGAGATAACCGACTGCATGCTGCGGACACACGTATTGTCTAAATTCAAATTTGGTCGCTCTAGCCATTTCTTCCTTCATAAGTGTCATTGGTGATGCATTTAATGCTTGAAAAGTACTCTAAACTCCTCGACTTTATGCTTCGCTATCTTTTAGGAGGCACATCTCCGGATCTTTCTTTTAGTCCTTAGTCCAGAATTCACCTCATAGTCCAGAAATAGTTGAATATGGCATCTAAGGTACCATGACAGTTTTACACCAAAAACACTTCAAACTAAATGGATTCTAGTGCAACAAATAAAGAAGGTAACAAAAACTTTTACTTTTAGTTCTGACCGTAGGATCTCAATAAAGGCTTATTAAGTAATACATGTTCAAAATTTCATAAACTTTGACCGCACGGATTAAAAGATTATAGTCTTTGAAGTCAAGCAAATGGTTCATTTTCTTCCCTGCGTTTTGTGGATCAGCAGACTTTGACTTCAGTTGGTGTCAAAAAAATTCACTACAAAAGGTCTAAATCTATTACCATCTTGTTAAGCATGATGTTAGCTCCTTACACACCAATTTTTAGAGGTAGAGACCGGGTGTAGCATATTCAAAACAAGTGTGCAAGGAGTGGAGGCTCGAAATTTGTTATTTCACACTTTATTTTTTTTTGAACTTAATATGTTTTTGATTGATAATCCGAATGGTTAATATGAAGGTTTACATTACATATTGATGTGGAGTTAGTAGAAAGTGATAAATATGAAGATCTCTAGGTTTTATGTGGAAATGAAGAAGTTTTTTTGGTATCTTGCCCGACAATGAGTGACAATGTGTGAAAATGTTTGACTTCGGTTGGTATGCTATTTTTTCACTAAAGACAAGAACTTTTTTTTGACAACATGAAGGGAAATAATATTACTTGCGAATACTGAAAATCTCACTTTCAATAGAGTGTCCTATCAAAAGTTTTTGGAGGTGCCCGAGGTGCCCACCCTCCCCATTTAAAATTCAAAACCCTATAACTTTTTCATCAAATGTCCAATTTAGGAAAAAATTATTTTCCCACTAAGGTCTTGGTAATGTCTTTCTACATTAAAAATTTCAAAGAAGAATGTTGGAAATTGACACCATAGGAACCTAACCGAACTTTCAAAAAGCCCATTTTTGACACTTGGTACCTTAGGGGTTAATGAACATATTATGTTTTTTTACTTTTCATACACTAAATGCGCACGAGTAAAATAAAATCTGTTACAATCTTTACTGAAATTCACATGTAGTGTAGTCTTTCACATTTACTATATGGTTATGTCACTACACCAATTGCAAATTTTGCATTTAGTGTATGGCTTTGCATTTAGTGAATGCTACACTAAATGTGATCATTAGTGTACTGTATGACTTGAACAGCAGCAAATTAGCAATATATGCTTTATGACAGAACAGATGTACTCAGACACCAGAGCTTTTCAGCCATCCTTCAGGATCAGTTTGTACAATAGGAATCAATTTTGTGGCCCCAGGTCCATGTAAGTCTGAAACACATCAATTGAAGACTCGTACCCATCATATATGTACAGGTACACACATGTCGATCACCGGCCTCACAAGGAAAACGTTCCGCCACTACAATTCATGCTACTTTGCAGCAATCTGTTTTTACATTCCACAAATCAAATACCAATCCACTGTTGCAGGAATCTTACAGATGTACAATTTTGTGGCCCCAGGTCCATGTAAGTCTGAAACACATCAATTGAAGACTAGTACCCATCATATATGTACAGGTACACACATGTCGTACAAGATCACCGGCCTCACAAGGAAAACGTTCCGCCACTACAATTCTTTGCAGCAATCTGCTTTTACATTCTCTCCACATATCAAATATCAATCCACTGTTGCAGGAATCTTACCGATGTACAATTTTGTGGCCCCAGGTCCATGTAAGTCTGAAACACATCAATTGAAGACTCGTACCCATCATAAATGTACAGGTACACACATGTCGTACAAGATCACCGGCCTCACAAGGAAAACGTTCAGCCACTTCAATTCATGCTACTTTGCAGCAATCTGTTTTTACATTCTCTCCACAAATCAATTATCAATCCACTGTTGCAGGAATCTTTCGGATGTACAAACGTGCAGATTATAAGTCACGCCTGAAACTGGAACATGGTATCAGAGTGCACATCAATTATTAGCTTGGCCTCCTTGCCGAGACGAACTCATTTTCATTCCAGTTTTCAGCTCACATTCTTGACGCAACGAGCTGGTTTCTGCGTCATAGCTTGCTCGGAGGTGAGTAATGTTGGAGCCTGAGTTTTCGTGTTCGAAGCTGCTTTTCGTGTGGTGTGGCCGTGGTGAGCTGATCTGTAGTTTTTTTTATTTGCGATGAGATTGTTGGCGTGTGATTAGTTCAGTAATAAATTGAGCTGTAAGCAGCTTGACTTGAATTTCTTCACAGAATGCGTTTGCATAGTTGTTTCGGTTCTGGTGGGAGCTTGATATTTTGGAAAGGAGGGAGGGCGTTGGATGGCCCTTCGTCTCTGGTTAGGGGAATGGGTTTAAGCTTTGTTTTAATGAGATCATACTTCTGGTCTTACAAGAATTTCAATTGCCAATGTCGGTTCTCTTGTCCTGTTGAAAGTTATTTCGAGACGATGTGCATGCTCGGGAAAATTGAGTTGCTAGCTGGATATTACATACATTGCTTGCCAATTAGCTATTTTTTCTCTGCGAATAGGTCAGATGTATGTTTTCGATTCTGTATAACTTCGCTTTTGAAGACAAATCACCATGTGGGTAAATTCGCGGAGAAGTGTTGTGCAATTAGTCTTAAGGCTTCTAACTAGCTTCACACATGAGCAAATAAACATCCATTGTCAAGTTTGAGAACTTCAGCTATGGACCTGATGGTTTGTATATGTTTGATGATTGTGTGCACTTCGACTACGACTTGCAGGAATATCTTCTCTTGAATACGAGCACGTAGACGGAGATTAAAACTCTCGAGATGTACGCCGACGAAGCGGGTACTGGCGCTGTAACTGAAGAACTTCTCGGAAAGAGCAATTGGAGACACCGAAGGCAGCCGTTTTCCGAGAAATGTCACCGGTACAGGGGAGTGATTTTTGCCGTCTGTGTGCCCCTTGCACTCATATCGGTGATTTTGGTCTTGATGCCCCGAACCACTGATCCGCATAATGATGCATCGATTGACACCAATTTGGAGCTTCTCAACGACAATGCTAGAGTTTCGGACCAGAAGCGTTACGCGGTGATTTTCGATGCCGGAAGCTCCGGCAGCAGAGTGCACGTGTATGCATTTGACAATGATCTGCAGCTTGTGAAGCTCGAGAACGGGGAGCTGGAAGTGTTTGTCATGAAGAAACCGGGATTGAGTTCGTATGCGCTCAATCCGAAGGCCGCAGCGGAGTCCTTGCAATCTTTGCTGGATGTCGCTCTGAAGACCGTCCCTGCAGACCAGCAGAGTACGACGCCCGTGCTCCTCGGTGCGACCGCGGGACTGAGACTGCTTCCTGGAAACCAGTCCCAGAATCTGCTGAACGAAGTGGACATATTGCTGCAGAACAGCGCGTTCAAATTCAAGTCGGAGTGGGTGACCATCATAGACGGCACACAAGAAGGATCATACCAGTGGGTGACGGTGAACTATCTCCTCAGTCGCGTCGGAAAGGTGTACGACCAAACAGTGGGCACCGTGGATCTGGGTGGGGGATCCGTGCAAATGGCGTATGCAATCTCGGATGACGATGCTTCGAAAGCTCCCAAACCGAAGGACGGTGAGCAAGCTTACGTAAGAAAGCTGAAACTGATGGGAGCGTCCTACAACCTGTATGTGCACAGCTATTTGAACTATGGCTTGCTGGCTGCAAGAGCAGAAGTTCTGAAGCGGGTAGATGAATCCGAAACCTGCCCTTGCCTCGGTAAAGGCTACGAAGGCTCGTACACATATGGTGGAAAGACGTTCAATACGACCGCGAGCACGGATGGTGGAGATTATGGGAAGTGCAGCGACCTTGTGGTGGAGGCTTTGAATGCTGATGCGGCATGTGAGAGCATCCAGTGCACATTTGGAGGGGTGTGGAGCGGAGGTGGCGGTGATGGGATAAAGTCGTTGTTTGTGGCCTCGTTCTTCTTCGACCGTGCTTTGGAGGCGGGTATCATCAAGGATGCTGATGCTCTGGAGGCAGAGGTGAAGCCGTCCGACTTCGAGGATGCTGCGAAGAAGATCTGCAGTCTTAGTGTCGGGGAGCTTGCAGAAGAGTATCCGCACGTGGAGGAGGATACCAGGAAGTTCCTGTGCATGGATTTGACGTATCAGTATACGTTGCTCGCTACGGGGTTCCAAGTGGATCCAAGCACGACGGTCACTCTTGTGAGGAAGGTGGAGTACAGAGGTTCGGATGTGGAGACTGCGTGGCCTTTGGGCGCTGCAATTGAGCTCGTGTCTCTGAATAAGGAGTGACAGCCTTGGATGTAAGCTCGACATGTAGAATTTCATCAGTTTTACATGCACGAGCGCATGCTAGCTGAGCAGTGTTTGGACAGATTGATCTTGAATGCACGCAATAGATAAGGTTCGGATTTCAGTACTAAAGGAGGGACGGTGTACTTGCCCTTAGAACGTAAGTGCAGTTTATGCGAGCAGCATGTTAATATTACGATGATTTTGACGTTTTGTGTGTCTTATTTGCAAGGTTCCTAGTTTGAAGCTAAACTCTCTTTTGCCTGTTTCTCATCTTTTGTACCTGTAAGAGCCGTGGCTGTTCTGTAACATGGTATGAGAGCCTGGATACAAGACTGCAACAAACTTTCAGAACCATATGTAAAATGCCCCAGTCATGGCTGGAATAAATGCACCTCAAATCAAGTGCTAAGCAGACCCTGACTTATGAATCAACTCTTAGTAGAATTAAAGCGAGTAGAGAATGATACTTCTCTGCACAGCTAGAGATTTGCCAAACAATGTGCTTCAGCAGGAAAAGTGAGCCCCTCATTTGTAATTGGCGAAACATGAGAAGTGCATCAGTTTGGTACATCCACTGACTCTGGTGATGCTTGAAAGCCGTCCACCTATAACTCTAACCATAGGTGCAACACAAAATATTTGTACGTGATCCAGAATACATTCTACATGTCACAAGTGGTAAGCTGGCCACATCATCTCTGGATAGGTCTTGTGCATGCTATTCAATTCAGCTTCAAAAAATCTCTCAACTCATAGCATATCGCTTGAAAAGGAAGTCTCTTTGAACGATCTTTGTGCCAAGTTCATCTCTCCACAAATATTTGTACTTTAGAATCCACATAATTTGAAAGGTGAGGTCTTAGACCATCTCGGTGAACTTCAAAACAAACTTGGATAAACGTGGAACTTAATTTTTTTTTTAAATTAAAATGTTCAATTTCTATACATATAATATCCTAGAGGGAAACTATTTAATTTTTTATAGAAAAAACTACATTCTTAATATATTAAATGAATTTAAAGTAACTTAGTTGATTTATTACTAAATAGAAACTAAAGATCAATAATTCAAATTATGTTTTGCAACCGTATCAATTTATGCATAAAATGCTTTGAATTATATCTTTGGAAATTATACTTCTAATATTACTCGTTTAAAATCCTTTGATTTGAACATATAAAAAATATTATATTATAGTAATATAAATTGCATAATAGATTATTTATAAACTTATCATGTCATTTTCAGAAAGTGAGTGACTAATTCAAGATGTTTGCATTGAAATACATGTTGCAATCAAATACCTAAAATCTTAATATGTGGAATATATATTCTACTTGAGAAAGAGTTGAATTTAAAATGATTCTACTTTACAAACTTATCCATAAACATTGAAATTGGACAAGTACAACCTTTAAATTCATTATAAATTTTGCCATTGTAATTTAAATTGATTAATCTAAAAAAATTTAAATAAATAACATGAACCAAAATAAAAAATGGTTAATTGTTGATAATAATCTTATAGCTTGTGATCTCATAAAGTAATCTTTGCAATTCTCATTCACAATCGAAAATGTGGCTGTAATTTTTTCACTCAATTGTAACTTCAACCAAGACATCATTGAAATATAAGGTATATTTAAAAACCTTAAAACTTTGCAACTTCAATTACCGTAGGTGAAGGGCACCTTCGGCTATAATTAATTCAAAAAAGGCATGCCGAATTATTTGGAAAATTATTGAGTGAAAATGCCGAAATTGAAGAAAATATTAATATACAAAATCTTTTGACACCAAGGACATCAATGGGGAGTTATGGCTTGGAAAGCCTAGATTCAAAGAAGTGTGTGCATATGAGCTCCAAGTAGGGAGCCTGAGGTCTTAGGTTCAATCCCCTTGGCCATCAAAATAGGCTAATTATAGTAATCTGTGAATTCTTGCCGAAATTTGCTAAAATTTCTTTCAAAAAGCCAAATCCACTTTTTTTACTTTAATTAATTATTCGGCGTCCAAGTGCCGAAGGTGCCCTTGACCTACGGTATTACTTAATTTCCTACTTAATGCAGATAATTAGACTAAAAGTTGCTATCAATCTTTTTCTTTCTTTGATTCACACTATCCTCTGTATTTTGAAGTTGCTCTCAATCTTTTTCTTTCTTTGATTCACACTATCCTTTGTATTTTGAACTTTGTAAACTTTTAGTTTCTACAGTTGGTTTATTCAGTTCTAATCCTTAAAAATATGCCGTTAGAGCATCACCACCACAAGACGGTAGAAGAGATTGGCACCATGGCCTATTATGCCAAGTGTCAAACCTTCTTCCACCAACACTACGCTACCGGTAGTTTATTTCTCATGCTTTTCATATTTATTGACGAACTTGGCCAATTCAACCTCCATGCACTGAACAAGAGAATTATGTTTGTAATTCTCTTTTTATTGTCCATGGTAGAGTTGTTGGCCGTACCAACCGTTGGAAATGCACTAAATAGTTACGCTCTCCATAGTGGAGCCAAGAGTGGAGCCTTATCAAAACATGCTGAACACGCAATTAAGCAATTATGCACTTGGCCATATAAAAGTGCACTTGGGTACAACGGCGGCCATTGCGAACAAAAGTGGCAAAATTGCAAAAAATAAATAAAAATCAAAGAAAAAAAATGATTTCCAAAGAAAAAAAATTGACCTTCTACAACAATATTACGTACAATCATGGTTGTTAATATTGGAAGCGATTTTTTGGCATTTTCAACTAATTTGTGGTGGCCCCTCGTTAATACTAGATAAATCTATATTTAATATAGTTTCACAATATTTCAAACATAGATTTGAAGGATTGTAGTATACAAACAGGCGTAATCACAAAAAAACATACTTTATGCAAGGGTTGGCAGTTGATTAAAAGATATTCTACGTAGTTCATAATGCATACAATGGTGAAAACTAAATATAGATGCTTCAACAATTGGACTTAGCACCAATAGTAAAATTATCTTTACTCTAAAGGATTAATGACATAACGTCTTACATCACCCTTAGAATATACTATTCTTACACATACACTATATATCAATTACCATACACAACTAGTATATTCTCAAAAAGGCACACTATCTACTCCATAGAATTTAAGGCTGCTTGCAAACGGTCGTCATCGATAGCTTCGGTTTGCATTGCAATATATTGTAGGATATGAGCCTTTGCCGATTGAAGAATGCGAATCCTGCTTTCAACATGCACTCCAAATACATTGCGCTTTCAGCACCCGCTGGCCCCGGACATGGTTCTTTCCGGTGTGTCTACCCATGAAAAAATGCATGCATCTTTCTCTACCCAACTATGGCTCTCCCCAGATGGCTCCCAGAATGAATCCATGCAATTTGCATTTCGTTGTGCAGAAGACCCATGTCCATCAGCAACCCCCCTTTGGATGATGGGCCAATACCAACAAACCTTAATCTTAAGTCTCCATCGATTTTTTTCTTCCTCAATCACTTTCCCCACATAGAATGGTACACCGCCTTCTATCTCTGCTCGATCAACACTCAAGGCTACAAACTGTCCACAACGGATATCAGATTGTGGATTAAATGGTAGAAATGGGTCGTGATTACCTTCATACATTGTTCCTTCTTCGGCGCGTTCCTCAACATAGTTGTGCTCTGTTTGTTGTGCCCTACGCACTGCTTGATTAGAGGGTCTTCCTCTACGAGGACCAAAGTATTCTCGAGCCTCGGCATTTGGAAGCATGGCCACTACCTGCTCTACGATATTTACCTCGCGATTTTCTTCACTTACACCATCCATTACATCCAAAGATGCGCTCCCTGTAGGTCCGGTGTTGGAGAACTCTGAAGGCCAAAACGGTGAGGTACGATGCTCATTGCTACGATCTTTGTGTGAAAATTAAGCTAAATAGAGTTTCAATCTTTCAGCCTCTACTTTTGCCTCACGATTCTTGTCCTCATGCTGCAACCTTTGAATGCACATTTGTTTATATGCAATGAAGTCATCCAACGCCTTCAACTCCCGTTCGTTCGCTGCAAATACTTCCGCAAACGATGGTCGTTCATCCCTATTTGGCAACGACCTCAAAGTTTTCGTCTCTGCCTCCGGTCCCCATAGATCCTTGCAATAATGCTTGTGTTGTACTCGAACCTCAAGAGTCTCTTCTCGATTGTCCATATAGAATCGCATGTGGTGCGGAAATGTTATGCCCACCAATAAATCCTGACCTGTCAATAAGTGAGGAGTTATGAACAATTTCCAATCCCATACATTCTCTAGCAACCGGGCGCTAACAAATGCCTCCGTAGGAGATGTTCCTCGTTCTATAAGACTAATCATTTCCTTCAACGAGTCGACGTCCGACCTCTTCAACGTATTTGATATACAACTGAAGCGTTGATAAATATCTTCGTGGGTATGGCCTACTATAAGAAAAGATAGTTCCACCTCCTGAAAAAACCCCAATCCGACCAATGTAGCAAATAGAGCAAACATATAACTGTATTTGTTCTCACGCGAGCAGTTGTCGGCCTGAATTCGCAGTGTTGGTGGCAAAAAGCCCCTCCTCCGCAGCACCTCTCCAATCACGTATAACAATGTACTCACGACTTGATTGCTATCATATTTGTGGTGAGCCCCAAACCACACGTCGCAATATAAACCAATCCCATGTACAAGAGCACCACATAGATGGGTCTTAGCAAACCGATGTTCAATGTTCTTCACAGTCTGACGCATCCTCGGTACCATGGTCGTGTTTTGGTCCATGCCATCCACTATGATGCACATGTACAACTCAGGGCTAATATAACACGACCTCTTGAATATCCAATAATGCCTCCGTTCTTCCATCTGGTTGCGAAGATGCAACATAAACAACTCCTTTATCTTTATCCTCGCATTCGCATTGGTGGTTCCCTCCATGGCACATTTATACTCCCAACAATGATAACACTTTGAGAATCTCAAGAACGGAGGTACCTGAACGTGGGGATACTTGATGCGCCACATCCTCCGGAACGAACTCATAGAAATGGTTTCTCCATTACAAATTCTCTTGACCTCCTCGTTCACGTAATTGAATACACCAAATTTGGTTGTATTCATAGGAAGGAGAATAAGAGGCACCACTTCGTTGTCACTCTTACGGCGAATACAACGATGAGGTTGAGGACAACCAGCTTCATCGACAAACGATTTAAAAGAAGCCTCTGCCGCAGACATTCTAGTGCTTTCTCTGATCGGATCTGAAAGGGTATTGCCGTGAATCGATGTCACTCTTCCATATATTAGACAGTCCTTCTTCAATTGCTTAAAGCGCCTCTGTGAATATCCAACCCCAAGAGCATAGCAAGCATTGCAAACTTGTTTCCCATCTAACTTTGTTACAAACTTGTCTCGACGAGTTCCTTCCGTCCTTGTGTAAAAAGAAACTAGCATTTGTCTCATCCACGTACTTCGTACTGAAAACTCAGTAGCCCATGCATTATATTGCATGTCCAATAGATACCTTGTTGGAACGTCCCTCAAACAATTGCGTTTGCATCCTCCTTGTTCCATTGCAATTTGCACACTTCTAAGCGATACCTTAGCTGGTGCAGCTTCTGTCAATGATGGCTCTCTTGAATCTCTCCTTCTCCTATTTTGCATAGAATAGGGACGACGTGTTGGTCTAACATAAGCAAATCCATCTACATGGGGCAAATCTCGGATGTTTGAGGGAGTAGATTGAGAAAACGGCGAATTTTCATCTATGGCGTTTGAAGCATGACTACTGCGTCGAGACTGCTCAGTGGATCCTGGTGTGTTGAAGAACTCAGGAAAATCAAATTCTGCGGGCATCACTTGTATAGGCGCTATCTGTGATCCAATGTCACGATGGATACTTGTAATATCAGATTCTACAGCCACTACACGTAGCAAAGACCGATGCCAACGAATGATCAAGCCCACACACATGCCAAGGCGTTCTCCTACAATCTCTCCGGTCCAATGCAATGCATCATCTACCTTAGTGATACGCACGGCCACCTCGAATGGGAACAACTTCGACCCATTCAATTCCATGCCACTTTTGAATGCATACTCCCTAGTTGCTAAGCCCACCACATCTCCTTCTTTAGAAAGTAGTTCTACTGCCCTTTCCAATTCAGATGTCATGATCCCATCAGATCTCTGTTGAATTTGCCTTGCACGTGCTGCACATACTAATCGAGCCCCCACAGAGCTATTGGAATGCATATTATCCCTTTGGATGTGTGGCCGTATCGAAGGAGTCTGAATCGTGCGGCTCTCCATTATCACTATTGAAAAAATAGGAACATTATGGCTGCACATTAGTCAAAATACCTTTACTAATTGTAAACCTTCAAAGCACCATTCATCCGATAAAAGATATGTTTCTAAATACATATTCACTGTTCAAAATATGATGATGATATTGGAAGAAGAAGAAGAACGCCGATCTCCGAGGGATAAATCGGCGTGAATAAAGTGTCTGTTCGTTCCACTACTAAGACCATGTCCACCGGACAAGGAATTAGCAAGAAGGAACTACTTCCCCCTCTCGAGGGTAGACACTATGTAACGGGTAGCCAGAGACCCGCCAAGCAAGACACCCAACTAACTAAACATCCTTCTTACCAAACAAGTAGCCAAAAACACAAACAAACAAGCGGGAAGCCATGAGCCACAAGACTAATCAGTCAAGAAAAACGAAGCGGGGAAAAATCAAGGAGGGTCTTGTGTATCGGGAAGGGCTTGGTTGTTTTCAATTTTGCGTTTGTGTAGTAAAATAGACATGGCATATTGAGTAGCGGTGGTGTTAATGTTTTTAAAAGTGTTTTTAATTGTATCAATGGGTATTTTGAAGGTATCTTCTAGAGTCTTTATAGATGGGATAAAGGTGGTGGCACGAGCGCCGGATGTGATTACAACAAGGGGGTCCACATTCCATCCGAGGGCGATGATGTCGTCAATAAGAGGTTGGTATTTATCTATTTTATTTTGGATTGTTTCCGGGGAAAATCTATCGTTGCAATATGTGAATTCAATGAATTGAATTGTGTAGTCTTGGTTGATGTTATCGGGTGGTGGGTCATTGTATGGTAAGCCTTTAACACACAGGATGTCTGGTTTGAGCCTAGCGTTGCAATGACATCTTTGGGTCATACACGAGCATTGGAGTAGCCAAGGGGGGACCGTATTCTCTTGTGGATTGTTATTATAAGTACCGGCGTTCATTAGTATAAAACATCGCGATTTATTGTAGGAGGTGATTAATTTTCGGATTTCCCATACCGCTTTATTATGTCTTTTAACAATTAGAGAGTGTATGTGGTGGTTTTGGCATTTGAGTAGGACATGGAGCCATGTGTCGGGGTCCGTTGAGGGGCATATGGGACATGTTATGGATGGGAATCTTTCTATTCCAAAGAAGAGTTGTTTTCGAGCGTTTTCCATATATTGACCCGTACGGAATTTGATGAGGCATGTTATTTGCGAGTCTGAGATGATGGGGTTTTTCCAAAAATTTGTAGAGAGTTCATTGTCTATGTCGTTATTGTTAGTCCATTTTTCTATGTTAGGAATATTTTCTGAAATTGTGTCAAGGTTGTTGTAGAGGTCTTGATTTTTGAGATATTTGCCCAAAAATCTAATTGGGCCTTTGTCGGGGGTATCTTCTTTGGAAGGCCAATCTTCTTTTTGAAAGTAGTATGGGGTAGCATGGGCATGTTCGTGTGGGTCTTTGGCATTTTTGTGTGTTTTTTCTCGCCCTTCTTTTGCTAGTTTGTCTGCTTGTTCGTTGCCATCAATGTTAGCATGGGCTCTTACTTTGTGGAGGGTTGTGATTTGTGTCCGGTTTTGTAACATTTGGACCATTGATGTTAATATGGTTTGGTCGGGGTGGCTATTGTGAAGGGTAGGGTGTGTTATTTGAGTGTTAAGTAGGTAGAGTGCATTTATACAATCGGTGAATATATGTGCGGGTTCATCATTGTATTTTGTTGTGATGATTTGTAGTGTTTTGTGGATGGCCATGAGTTCTGCTCTGAGGATATTTTGTAGTCCATGAAGTCTTTTGGCTAGTTTAATTTCTTTGGTAGAATTATATATGCCATAGCCAGCTTTTTCTCTGCGCCAGGAGCCCGGGCTAATTTGTTCTGGTGGTTTAAAGGAGCCGTCGGTGTAATAACTGTATGTAGGGTTAAATTTTTGTGTGGTATGGGTTTGATAATCTGGAAGAGGGGGAGGTATGACGGAATAGTTTAATGTGTTGTTGACATAGTTTAGTTTTGACCAGTTTTTACTTTTGTTTACGGGGGTTTGTATGGGTGTTGGTGGGGCCAGTTTTGTGAATAGTCGATGTATGCCTAGATTGTTTGTTATGGAGGTAAGTTTCGCAAGTTGTTGTAGGGAACCAAGGGTTTGATTTTGATGATGGACGCATAGTATTTGTAATGTAGATGGCTCTATTCGGGGTTTTTTTAGCTCGGGTGGAATAGTAGGTTCTTCGTATGGTATTGTGTCTACCTCAAATAATACAATGATATGGGAATCTGGAAATGGGTTTGAGTGTTGGTTGTTGTTTTGGTACCAATTGATGTTCGGTGTGATGATGATTATATTTGTGTTATTTGGATCATGTTTGGCGGCAAGTCTAGCCCAATGTATGGCTTGTTCCATGTCCTTCTCGTTGTGGGGGTGGGCTATGCCATTACCGGTCCATTTGTAGCCAAAGGCCTTTCCTAGGGATCCGAATATTTTGTCTCTTTCATAGGGTGAGTAGAATTTTTTTAGTTTGGTAGAACATGTGACCGGGGAAGAGAAGTATGATTGCTCGATATTAAAGGATGAGATCAGTGAGTCTAAAATGAGAGTGGATATTGTGTATTGGGCATTTTTGAGGGGGTCAGTTTTTGGTATTCGGTATTTATACCTTTGGTAGAGCAATATTAGTTCGGTTTCAAAGGGTTGGGTCGTTGGTTCGATGTTTGTAGGAGTTTGTAATTTTGTATTATATTGATTCCATAGCCATTGGAGTCCGGTAACGGGGATGGTGTGTAAATGTCGGCCGTTTTCTTCGAATAGATGTGCTTGATTGTTAACTATTTGAATTGTGTTTGAGGATGTAAGGATATCATTTTCGGGGTTGCATTCTGTTGTGTAGATGTTTAAGAGTGGGATTATTATGGGTGGTGTTACGGACCTTGAGTCTGAGAATTGTTCTTGTGGATGGTGGGCAAGGATGATATCTGAGTATATTTTGTTTTGGATCTTTTGGTAGTATTGTTTTAATTTTTCAGTGTTATGTGTGGAGGTATTGGTGTCATGCCGTGGAAAAAGGTCTCTTTGGGGTAGCCATTTATTGTATGTATTATCATTGTGTTGCCATTGGCATAGATATTTTGTGTAGGTATTTTGTATGTTATTTGTGTCTGTGTGTTGGATATGTTTATGGTTTATGATATTATTAATGGGGTATGTGGTAGGGTTTTTGGGGATGTATGTTGGGGGGCGGGGGTGGTATGTATGTGGAGGGTTAGGGGGATTGGTTGGTGTGGGAATATTTCTTGGGATGATGTTATTGTTGAGGGTGATGAATGGATCTTTAAGTGTATGAGAGTATGGGTGTATGTTGCAAGGGGTATGACATATAGTGGGGCATGGTAGGTGGCAAAATAGTTGTTTAGCAACACTTAGGGCACTCTTTATTAGTTTAGATGGGGTGAAGTGGTAGGTTTTGAAGTCCTCATTGTTCATCATGTGTGTACCGTTAGGTAAAATAATTTGGTTTAGTTCAAAAATATTTTTTGAGAGGAGTTTTTGTAGAAGCTTTTGGGAGAGTTGGGCATTGAGTGTGTTATGATTTAATGTTTCTTGGCGCCATAGTATTTCTAGTGTTGTAGGATTAGTGAGGAAGTTCGGGAGCGTACTTTTAAGGTGGGCTTTAGCTATATGTTTTAATAAGAAGAATGTTCGTGTTATTGGTGATTTTATACAGTCACTTTTTTTAATTCTTGGTATGTTTTCAGCGCCACCATATTGGGCAAGGACATAGTGAGTTAATCCATTATATATTTTCCCAAGTCTTCCTTTATCGTTTAAAGCATTTTGCAGTTGTTCGCCTATACATCGGAGGTATGCGTTTTTGAGGGAGAAAGCTTCAAGTCCAAATAGGTTATGTGGTAGTTGGGTTATTGCATTTGACATACATTTTGGTAATCCACATATGGTTTTTTGTATGGCTATTATTTTTTTATCAAATTTTTTGATAGTTGGCATAGAGTATGGTACACCGTAGAAATTGTATGCCACACCTGGGCGTAGTACGGTATCAACCATTTTTATTTTTTGTTTCATGGTGGCTGGGCATGTTGTTAGTTCTTTGCATTGTTTGATGAGTTTTGTCGTTGTGGTGTGGATTTGGATTTTCCATTTTAGTGAGGGAACAAGGTTTGTGCCTAAGTATATGTATGGTTCATTTTGGTGTAGTATGGGGATCAGTTGATTGCGGTAATTGATGTTCGAGGCTTGCATTAGGGCTTTGAAAGTGGTAGGGTTCAATTTGGATTTGTTTGGGCATCCGGTAGTGGCACATTTTGGGACACCTACGTCCATACCGGCCCATTTACAATATCTATCAATTTTGTTTAGTTGTATTTGGATTGATTTAATTTTGTTAGTTATGGTGGCTAGGTCATCTGCGTATGCGGCAGAGTTTATTATGACTTGTGATGTGCCAAAAGTGTATCCGTAATTTCCTCTTTCTAGCCATCTGAGTAGTGGTTCTAGAAATATAATGAATAGGTATGGGCTGAGGGTATCCCCTTGTATAGTTCCTCTTTGGATGTGTATAGGTTTTGTTTTCCCAAAGTGTTCACCGGTATAACATGTAGATGATTTAGAATAGATGTTTCCAACAAGTGTAGTTGCATCTTTTGGATAACCAAGGTCCATCATTATTGCTAGAAGTCGGGCATGGTCAATTGAGCCAAAGGCATTTTTGAAGTCCACGTATAGTATGTATATATCTTGGTTAGTAAACTTTGTGTCTTCTAGTGCGGCTATTATAGTTTGTATTTGTCGTGCGGTACTTCTCTCTGCTCTAAATCCTTCTTGACTATCATGTAGGATTTTGAATTTTTCGCCGTATGAGGATAGTATGGAGGTGAGTGTACTGGTAAAGAGTTTGTATATTGTGTTAGCTAGTGCAATTGGTCTATGGTTGGGTAGTATGGACGGGTCGCCTTTTTTGTATAGTAGAATTGTTGTACTTAATTTCCATGAGTTTGGTATCTGTTTTTGTTTATAGCAGTGGGAGAAGAACAGAAATAATAGCTTGTGAAATCTTGGAGGCATGTTTTTTAGTATTGAGTTTGGTATGCGATCTGGGCCTAGGGCTTTATTATTTCCAAGATTTTGAAGGCACGTGTCGTATGTGGCTCTGTTGAGGTATTTATGTAGTGGAATTTCTGGTTCGCCCCGTTTGTCAAGGGTATATCCGTCCAGGTTGTGCCAAGGATATTGGCGTATTGCACATGTGCATTCTATTGTATGTTGTGGCTGGTAATTACATGTTGGTACTGTTGGTCTATTGGTTTTTGTTTGTTGGTTAAATATTTCATTCGCAATGTCTTCGGGGCTAGTTAGAATATTATGTTGATCTTTGATACAATCCATTGGTGGGGATTCAAGGTTTTTAAAGACTTTTTTGTTAATTTTTTAGGGGCTGATTTCGTATAATTGTCTATATTTTGAGATGGCTTTTTTAATGTTTTCTTTTGTGTATTTTGTGATTATTTTCCGGGCTTGTATGTTGGCATTTTTTGCAATTATCGCGATATCTTTTATCCATGTATCGTGGGGAAGGTCCGGAGGCGGCGGGGTAGGGATTTGGATGTGTTGTATAGTTTGAAGTTCGTTGTGTATGGGGTGGTTACGCCATTGGGGGTTGTTTTTTACAATTCTAATGGTTTTACGTATGGTATGGTATGTGGTTAAGTGTTGTTTCCAAGTTTTAGAAAGTTTGCGGGGTAGATACCCGCCTTGTTGAGAGGTTATGTTTGTCATTTGAGGTATTGGGTGTGCTCTACAAGTTTGTTCTAGTGTATCAGAGATTTTATTTATGAGTTTGTCTAGGGTGTGGCATGCTTCTTGCCATTGTGTTTGTGTTAATTGACTATTGTTTTCAAGAGTGTTTATGAGGGAGTCTATTTGTACGGAGTTTTCTTCGAAGAATTTTGTGTTGAATTTTTCTATGTTGGTTTTTGGGATGGGGTTGAGTATGCGTATAGTGTCTTTGTTTGGGATTGTAGGAGTTCTATTAATTAGTGTGTTATTTGGGATGTGCAGTTGTACGGGTGAGTGGTCCGAATTGAGAATAATATCTTTGTTTGTTGTGGAGGTGTATTGTGTGTTGTTGGTTGTATTTATATAGAAACCATCTATTAGACTCCAATCACTATAATTGTAGCCACCTTGTCTAGAGAATTGTGTATCGGTATTGATGTAAGTGAAGTTTAAGTTTTCTGTAAAGCGGCGCCATTGGTAATCAATGTTTTGAGGGGGGGTGTGATGGTTTCCATTTTGGCGGCCAATTAGCGCTATGTCTCTATTGAAGTCTCCACATAATAGGTATGTATGGTTGGGATGATTATTAATATGGGTTGTAATAGTGTTTTGTATATCTAAGAGAAATCTAGTATCTTCGGGATGAGATGGCATATACATGTGAAAGATTAACCACGGTTGTAGCGGATGATTAGTGATTTTAATTATTTGAATGTATGGTGATATGTGCATTGGGGTAGGGATTTTGTTGATGTTGCCGGGGAATGTATATTTTTTGTGTATTAATGTAAGGAGGCCACCGCGGCCCGGTGTGTATGGTCTCCTTTGTTGTATGCATCTTGTAAGTGTATGTGTATTGTTAAAGATGAGTTTATAGTCTTGAAATATATTTTGTATATATTTTGTAGATTTTGTGGCGGTTAGTTTTGTTTCTTGTATAACTATAAGAGCCGGTGGTGTGTCTGTGTTTGCGACTAGAGTTTGTAAGCTAGGAAGGGCAATGTTTAGTGAGGAAGCATTCCATGTGATTATGTATGTATTTTCTTGGTTTGGTCTAATGTTTTGATTTTGATTTTGAGGAGGGATGTAGGGAAGAGGTGGGGGTGGGTGGGTATATTCTGGTATAGGGTCTAGACATTTTAGTGATTCCCTTATGAGGTTGTTAGGGAGGTAAGGGAATTTTAGTTTTATTATATCATTTGAGGGTGGTATGTCTTGACTATGTAAGAAGTCGTATAGTCTTTTATGTATTGAGTTCTCATGGTTTATAATATTTTGGTTGTCTACTAGGAATTCAGTATAGGGGTGTGGAGTGTAAATGTGTCGTTCTGGTGGATTTTGTAAGGTTAGTAAGGTTTGTAGGAGTGTATTAGTCCATGTAATTGTGTTCGAATTTTGTGGATTTAGAAGTTGGTTACATTCATCTATGTTTGGATGAGTAGTGATTATTAGGGCATATAAGATGTGGGGTGTTGGATGCGTATTTTTTTGTTGTATGTATTGGGCAATGTTTGGGTGGGAAGTGTTGTATATGTGGTGTAATGTATGTGTGTTTTTTAGAAATGGTGCGAAGGGTTTTGCAATGTGTTCATATTCTGGTTGGAGTTTTATGGTATTAGGTATAAAGTAGATTTTGGCATTTTTCTTATGTGATGTAGGATGTCTTTTTAGTATATTGGGCATGGGTCCCGGGTTGGTTTCAATGTCTCCTCCTAGGAGTAGTAGAAGTTTGTGGTATATATGTTTAGTGGTGTATTTTAAAGGCTTTGTTGTGTTATTAATGACTTGTTGGTTTGGGGGTAGGTGGATGTTTGTATTTTGTGTGTGAGTTGTGGGTTTATTTATTTTTATAGTAGGTGTAGTTGTTCTCGTCTTTAGTTTATTTTTTGTCCATGTGTTTTTTGTGGTTGTTTTTGTTTTAGTAGTGTATGGATGTATGTATGATTGGTTGTATTTTATCTTGGTTGTTTTTGTCCGTGTGCATATGTAACTATTATGTTTAAGACTATTTGTATGTGGGTTTATGTTGGTTTTTAAAGTGGCTTTTAAGTCCTTTTTTTCATATGCGGTGTTATTATATACTTTGTGGTTTGTACAATTGTTTGTTTTGGTGTTTGTATTAGTATTTGGTATGAAATATGTTTTGGCATTCTTTTTGTGCGAAGCGGGGTGTCTTTTTAATATGTTCGGCATGGGTCTTGGGTTAGTCTCCATGTCTTCTCCAATTAATATTAGTAGTTTGTAGTAGATGTGTTTTTTGTTTTGTTTTAGAATTTTTTGTTTTTGAACGTGGCTTTGGTATTTGTGTTTTTTTGATTGTATGTGTTTGTCTTTGTATATGTGTATGTATATGTATGTGTTTCGTTGATGGTGTGTGGTTGACTTTGTGTATGTGTATGTATTTTTATGTGGTATTATATTAGTATTCTTTTGTATGTTTGTATTAGTGTATGTCACGGTTTTTGTCTTGGTATTTGTATCAGTATCTTTGTTAGTATTTGTGTTAGTATTCGTATGAGTACACGTACCAATATTTGTATTGGTATTTGCATTTGTATAAGTATCAGTATTTGTATTTATATACATATCATTATGTGTATCAGTATACGTACCAGTATATGTATCAGTATATTTATAAGTATACTCATCGGTGTATGTATGAGTATACGTATCAGTATACGTATCAGTATACATATCAGTATATGTACCCGTATATTGAAATAATGAGTTTTCTAAAAGATTTCTTTTTAAACATATTTTGTCTAAAACTATGATATCTAAAAACAGATTGATAATTATTTCAAAAAGATTCATATATATTTTTACTGTCATTAGAATTTCTATTTTTAGTAATTATATTTTTGGCACCTTCGGCGCCGAAGCGGCCGGCGAGACATAAAATCCCCCTTCTACTTTTATTATTCTACATACTCTCAACAAATTTCTACTCTTTAATCGCAAACTCTTCTCATCTTTATATATATCAATTTTAATGTTACTATTAACTTTTCTATTATCCCTATCATTTATATTCCAATTTCTATTTTTTGTCTGAACTATTTTATTATTACTACCTTCTCTATTTATTTTTACTCTAAAATATTTGTTTCTCATTACAAGTTTAATTAATTTTCCATCCCTTCTTTTTGAATTTTTTAGTAAGCATATTCTATTTTTAGTACTACTTCTTCTGGCTTTGTTCTTAATATTTGTATTCTCATTATAATTAACTCCCATTACTATTTTGGTGGATTTTCCATCCCTTATTTTTGAATTCTTTAAGAAGCATATTCTATTTTTAGTCCTGTTGTTTATAGCTATTTTCAAACTATTTGTATTCTTATTATAATTCATTCCCATTACTAATTTTGTAAATTAACCATCCCTTATTTTTGATTTCCTCAGGAAGGATATTCTATTTTTAGTACTTATGTTTGTTGCTATGTTCTTATTGTTTGTATTCTTATGACAATTATTTCTCATTACTATTTTGGTTAGTTTTTCATCCTTTATTTCTAATTTTCTTAGGAAGCTTATTCTATTTTTAGAACTGTTGTTTGTTGCTAAGTTCTTGTTATATGTTTTCTTATGATAATTGTTTTCTATCTTACCCTTTATTTTCTTCTTATATATCCTCTCCGATTTTTTCCTTTTCTTTTTAATAATACTTGCTCTATTTGGAACCTTTGAAATTTTATAAGTATCTATCTTCTTCCTATTTAATTTATAATATCTCTTTTTACTCTCCTTGATTTTTCTATTTTTAGCCATATTTATATTCCTTCCCTTCTAGTTTTCGAGTTTGGATTCCCTTCTAGCCTTATTTATCTTTATTACACAATTTCCATTATTGTTTTCATTATTATTTTTTCCTTTTTTGTTATATGTAGTTATGATACTTATTTTCTCTTTCCTTTTATTATTTATTTGAATTCCATCTCTTCTCTTATTCTTTGTATTTTTTATTTTGGATTTGATACTTTCGTTTTTTGTTTGTATATTTAGTCTATTCCTTTGATTAATTTTCTCCTTTTTATTTATTTATTTGTTTGTTCTTATTTTATTACCTTTTCTTATTTTTGTTTTATTTACTTTCTTTGTTTTATTTCCTTTGTCTTCTCCAATTAGTAGTAGTAGTTTGTAGTAGATGGGTTCTTTGTTTTGTATCATAATTTTTTGTTTTTGTATATGTTTCTCATATTTAATTTTGTGTTTTTTTGTTTGTATGTATTTGTCTTTGTATGTGTGTATGTGTATGTATGTGTTTCTTTGATGGTGTGTGCCTGTATTTGTGTATGTATATGTGCTTCTATTCGGTTCTTTATTACTATTCATTCGTATGTTCGTTTTACTATGTGCCATAGTTTTTGTCTTCGTATTTGTATCAGTAATTGTGTTCATATTTGTGTTAGTACACGTACTAGTATCCGTATTGGTATTTTCGTCGGTATTCGTACTAGTATAGGTATCAGCATTTGTATTAGTGTACGTACACATATATATATCAGTATTCATATCAGAATATGTACTCGTATTCGTTTCAGTATATGTACTAGTATAGAAATCAGTATACGTGCTAGTACTTGTACACGTATACATACCGGTATACTTAATGTTATAGGTACCAGTAATCATATCAGTATTTGTATCCGTACATGTATTAGTATTGTATGTATTAGTATTTGTACTAGCATTCGTTTTGTAATATAGTATCAACTCAACTTTTGTGTATGTTTTCCTTCCACATTTTGATGAGCTGGATTTTGGGTTTATATGTGTGGGTGTGTGTGGGTTTATATTTGTGTATGTGTGCACGGTGATGTTTGTTTTGTGTGTGTAGGTTACAAATTTTATGCAGTATTTTGGGGGGGTGTTTATTGGGGTATAGATGCCAATGTATATGTTGGTGTTTGTATCAGTATTTCTATTGGCATGTTTAATAGAATATAGAGTGAGTGTTGTGATCCGAAAAATGTATGTTTTTCTCCAGGGATTGTGGTTAAGGAGTTGTTGCGAGTTAGGAGGAAGTTTACGTGGGTAAGGAGGGTAGTGATATTTTTTGATTTTAGGATAGGTGGTTGGGAGTGATGTGTATGGTGTATGTGAAGGTGCATGTTTTTGTAGGTATTGAGCAGTATGGCGGTATTTTTTAGATGGTGTTCGATGTGAAATATGTGTTGTTTTGGGTATAGGGGGTTGTGGGGGGTATGTATGTTTGTGAGATGTGTATGTAGTTTGTGTGTTTACCCTAGGAATGTGGTGTGTCTTTTGAGTATGTTTGTGGAAGTACGATGTGTTTTTTGGAAGAGTAAAGTTCCCCTTTGTAGATGGTAAGTGTGCAATCTTTGGTATTGAGTGTGGTTTGTATGTGGTTTCCCGAAGGAGGTATGTGTTCCATATACACTTGTGTGGACAAAGTGTGTATGTATTAGGAGTAAAACTCTTAAGAATATAAGAGGAAACAATGAGCCCTACAGTGTAGGGGAGTTTGTTGATCCGTGACTTGTATCTATGTATGTGTGTGATGCAAGCATTTTTTTCAAGAACACTAGAGAAAAAGAGGACTATGGTGAGGGAGGGGAAGGTTACTAAGTGTTGGGGGGGGAAGGGGGGAGAGGTATCTATAAGGTAGATTTCTAGCGACGAGTTGCAAAGTGTAGAATAGGTAATGAGGGGGTATGTAGATAGAAATGTGCTAGTGGGTGCATCTAAGAGGTAAGGTGGAGCTATTGAAGAGGGCCCATCGTAGTGGGTTAGGAGGAGAGAGATTACAAGGGACATATGAGGACGTAGAGGTAACATAGATGACTTATGAGGCAAAGCTAGAGAGAGGAGTTGAGATGAGGGTATGACAATAGTCATAATGACAACTATGATGGTGATAAAGAGATAACTATTAGTAGGGGTGAAAGGTAGAGAGGGGGTCAAGTTATCAATCCACCACAGAGTTCCATGGTGGTGGAAACTTTGTCTGTGGTCCGTGGTCAATCCACGTTTGTCGGATCTCCTGGGGCGGGAAGCTTGGACCTCGAGATATCTTGCAGTGCTAGTAATGTGGAGGCCATCAAACTCTCCACATTGGTGAATTTGGTGCGGAGCTCATTGGTGGCATTGTTGGTATACTCTCGGGTTTCCTTGATGATGTCTTCTCGAAGAGTAGATAGCTCCTTGCGTAGTCTCTGGTTACCTACTTCCATGATGGCTGCCATTTCCGACCTGGTGATGCCGGCAGGGGTGGGTGTGACCTGGATTGAATCAACGGTGTTGACTAGGGCCTTGTTGATATTGTTAAAATCCCATTTCTCGACCAGGGAGGGAGTGGGGGGTGCAATGCCTTCAAGGCTTCTACAGTGAGGAGCAATTTCTACGTGGTGACTACCAATTGTGAATGTTTTGTTTAGCAACTTCCTGTAGATAATAGGATTAATAAGTTGCACATTAGCACTGCCATTGTGCTTTCCCCCTTCCTGCTTGTGGAACCATATGGATATAACATTCTTCTCTTCAAACACCTTGTTGATGATGGCCGAGGTTTCCTCAACACCCATGAGGATGGGGAGTTGTGAGAGTGTGACCATGAGAGCATCCCTTTTTGCTCGATCAGTGGTTGAAAATCCACTTGAGCTAGTAGCCCTTGCTGGAATCACTTCTTGGTGTGTAGTGATTTGGTGGAGTTCGAATTTCTTGGCCTGTTGTGGGGTTGGGGCAACAATGAAGGCGTGTGTCTCTCCTAGCACCTTCTGTACGTCCACTATTTCAAACTCCATCTTCCTAGTGAATCCGTTTACAACTATGTCCTGATAGAGTGTGTGTGCCGCAATACCTTTGAGATTGTCACTCTTGATCCTCCCTGATAAGTTCTTCCTTGCTACTGCATGGAAGGTCTTACATACCTTTCCCATGATAGCTGGGCCTAGAGGGTCTAGTTGTAATATGAAGTACCTGGTGCCTCTAAGTAGAGATATAGCATCCACCTCTGGCCTGAGGAGGTGGAGCTTAATTATTCCTGCCCATATGCCCATGCCATGCTTTTTGACCCCTTTGCATAGGACTGCAACGGGGTCCATTAAGCTAGTGCCAAGAGGGATCCCCATGTGCTCGAGTCTAGCAATCGTGAGTATCTTCACGTCATCATGATACATGTTGTGTTGTGGCAATTCAAAGTGAATTGCTACGTGGAAGTCAAGGGAAAGACCAGTCACAGAGGAGGTGGGAATGTCAAATGGTACCTGAGTCAAGTTATAGTGTTGCCCTACAATTTTGTCTTGCCGTATTGAGGGATATAATAGTTGTGGGATCCTCGGATAAGCCACCTCAACTCCAAAAGCTTCCTCCGCTTCTTCCTTGGGCACTCCTCGTGTGATCATGTCCATGATACTTTCTCCACTAAATAAAGGTTCTTGTCCAGCATCCGTGGCAAGTTTCTCCATGGTGGAGAAGCCTAACCAAAAATGAAAAGAGGAGAAGTCAAGAGTAGAGACTTGTACTAGGGGGGGGAAATTGCCTCTCGCTTTCTTTGATGGGGTTGGTACGTCTTCGATGGAAGGGGTTTTAGTATGGGCTTCTGTAAACCTCTTGGAGCTCTCTGAGGTACTCTCCACCTCCATGTCTACCGCTTTGTGTGTCTGGGAGAGTAGTGTATGGGGGTCAGGGAGGTCACCAAAGGTTACTAGGGCTAGGGGGGGGATGCTGCTCGCCATTCGCGAGGGGGAGGTAGTAGCGTACTCACCGTCACTTAGGTAGTACGGGAAATGGTAGGTCTCGGGTGGGAAGGGAGGTCGTAGCTGGGGGAAGAGGGGGCCACTGTGAGGAGAGAGGGTTATAGTGGGGAGTTGTAATAAGAAAAGAGAGTCGAAAGCGTTTGAGGAAGGGGGTCGGTGGGGAAGGAGGGTCGCGGTTAGGGGGAGTGGCAGGTCGTGGGTCACAAGGTTCGGGTCTTGGGTCGCTACTAGGGGGTCGCAGGTACCTTCTCTGGGTCGTAACCCGATTGCAGGTCGTAGGGGAGTAGACGCAGGTCGCAAACAGGGCGGTCGAGAGTTCAGCCAGGTCGCAGGGGAGTATACGGGTTCGGCGAGGTCGTACGCACCTTCTCTGGGTCGTAACCCGATTGCAGGTCGCAGGGGAGTAGACGCAGGTCGCAAACAGGGCGGTCAGGGGTTCAGCCAGGTCGCATGGGAGTAGACGCAAGACGCGATTAGAGCCCGTACCCAATCTGCGGGGGTTTCAAACTGCTCTTCTCGAGATGAGACCGTTGAGCAACGTCTGTATCTAACGTCTGTTTCCAGGCGGGGTTCACTTTGATTGAGCTCCAGGGGGGGTGTTGGAGCGGGGTGTGCTGAAGCGGGTGCTGCTGAAGCGGGGGGTTCTGGAGCAGGGGGTGCTGGGACAATGGGTTTAGATTCACTGTGAGGGTTCCGGGTTGCAGAGGCTGGGGGGGTTGGCGATGGTGACCTGTTTGAGCTGAGGTGTGTACATGCGTTTTCGGAGCTGGGGTGTATATATGCGTTTTCGGGGATCCTGTTGGGGAGGGGTCGGTGGTTTTGTTGTCCTCGCAGGGTCTTCACATTGTTTTGTCTCCAGGTCTTCGTAGAGTTTTGTTGTTCGAGCAGGGTCCTCTCAAGGTTTTGTTGTCTTCGCGGAGTCCAGTCGGGTTGAGTCTGAGGGGTCTGTATTTTTCGGAGGAGAGTCTGGTCCGTCCTAGTGGGTCGGGTGAGTCCTTCTGTTCGTGTTTGAGTGAGTTCTTCTATTCGTGTCCGAGTGAGTCGAGGGAGTCCGAGTGAGTCGGGGGTGCTGCAGTAAGAGTCTACTGAGGGGGGGAAGCTGAAGTCTGTGAGGTGGGGAGGCGGGAGAGGGAGGGGGGAGGGAATGGTAAGTGAGAGGGAAGAAGGAAGGGTGTGGGAGCGTGGGGAGGGGGAACCTGTTGCAGGAGAAGAGAGGGCGTAGGGAAGTTGGAGGTGGATTGAGAGGGAAATTAAAGGCTGTGTGAGTATACTTACCTCTTTGGTTTGATTTGTTTTTTCGTGCTCGTGATGCTCTTGCTGCTGTGTAGTTGTAGCTTGGCTACTGGTCTCCTGCCGCAGATCGTCACTAGGTCTCTTATTGCTGTTACTGATGTACTGTGTGGCTGTGGTGGTGGCGTAGGTTGTTGGTGGGGGCGCGCAAGGTGAATCCGGGTAGCTACAGGCTTGTGAGCAACTGTTCCACGCTTTCAGTCTGTGGGGCGTGTTGGTGTCTTGATGTGCTCCTCTTGTTCGATCTGTAGATCTGCACAAAAATTTCCAGCGCTTCCGCTTGCGGCGTGTAGATATAAACTTCCCAGTGTTGTGCCTATGGGTTAGCAGGTTAGTAACAATATGGTTGTGCTTAGTGCTGTGACTAGTGTGTGTGGGGCTACGATTAATAGAGATCCATATTGTGTAAAAAAAGTAAGCTGAGTAAAGTATAACCTGTGTTGCAGAGAAGTTGTTGCCGTTGACCTGGGTTGAATTGTTCTCGTGCTCAATCTTTGCGTGTGGAGTGTCTGGGTTGGGAGGGAGGAAGAGACTCGTGAGAGGTGTGCAGATCTTGTTGTTTCCTCACCAGATCTGAGTTAGATCTGATTTCTCACGACCAGCAGGCAAGGTTCTTTGCACCAACACCAAACCCTCGCTCTCAGATCTACTTTGCTAAGATCAAGCCTACATGAACGATTGGAGTTCAGCTAACCTCAGATCTGGTGTTTTGAGCACTATCAGACACATATCGCTGCTTCCTAAACCTCTCAACTCCTCAGATCTACAATTTACGGGGGCTCTCAACAAGGCCAGCCACACTTGTCGCCCGTAAACCTAGTTTCTGAGGCTAAGTCCTTCCTCCACCCTCACCAGAAAAAACGGAGCTCAACCCTCCATCACTTCGTTCCCTCGATGATATTGGACCTTTTGATAAAAAAAAAAAAAAAAAAAAAAACAACTTTGAAATGAAAAAACAAAAAATTTGTGGAGCATGAACTCCTTGCTCAGAGTCTTTAACCATGAAGGTACAATGAGAGTCTTACACCAAAAACACTTCAAAATTGTTGGATTCTAGTGCAATGAACAAAAAAGGAAACGAAAACTTGTATTTCTAGTTTTGACCGTAGGATCTGAATTAAGACTTATTGAGTAATGTGTAAACAAAATTTCAAAATTTTTGACCGCACGGATTGAAAGATTATAGTGTTTGAAGTGAAGCATATGATTCATTTTCTTCCCTGCGTGCAGTGGATCAGCGGACTTTGACTTCATTTGGTGTCAAATTTTTGCACTACACAAGGTCTGAATCCATTACCATCTTGTTAAGCATGATGTTGGACCCTTGTACATCAATTTTTAGACGTAGAGAACAAGTGTAGCATATTCAGAACAACTATGCAAAGAGTGGAAGTTCGGAATTTGTTAATTAACTCTGTAATTTTTTGTGAACTTAATATGTTTTAGATTGTTAATCCAAATGGTCAATAAGAAGGTTCACACAACGAATTTTTGTGTAAAAAAAAAAAGTGAACAATAAATAGATATCTAGGTTTTATTTGGAAAACACGAAGTTTTTTTGGTACCTTGCCCAACACTGGCTGACAATGTGTGAAAATATTTTACCTTGGTTGGTATGCTATTTTTCACTAAAGACAAGAACTTATTTTGACAACATCAAGGAAAATAATATTACTTGCAAGTACAGAAAATCTCACATTCAGCAGAGTGTCGTAGCAAAAGTTTTTGGATGTGCCCGACTTGTCTGCTCTCCCCATTTGAAATTAAAAACCCTAAAACTTATAAATCAAATGTCTAATTTAAGTAAAAAATTGTTTTCCCACTAAAGACTTCGTAATGCCTTTCTACAGTAAAATTTTCAAAGAGAAATGTTGGAAATTGACACCATAGGAACCTGACCGAACTTTCAAAAAGCCCATTTTTTACACTTGATCATCTAGGGGTTACATTTGCTACACCTCTTCTGCATCCTTAAACATTGGTGTAAAATGGAACATATATCATTTCTGACAAAATCATAATGAATCTAAATCATGTGTGATGCACTCTTTTGAATCCAAGTGAACTGAAACGAAGAGAATCCACTGAAACGAAGGGAATTCATTGAACCTAGAGAAAAAAATGAACCATGTTGTCTACTTGCTATTACTGACACCATTGAAAATTGTTACAATTGCTAATAAAAGAAAGGGTATGTACATCCACATAAAGGTTATTCTACAAACAACATCGTATAGAAGATCAATCAATCTTAAACTTGTATAATAATAAATGTTTACCTCAAGATACGTTGCAGGTGTTAGCGGTACACCCACTGATGCTTGATGGTGTTCAACATTAAATCACCATTCCGTCGTTGTTCAACATGTTTTTCAACCCTTCCCACTTTACGTGCAACACATGCATAAAATTTATATGGTAAACTATGTGATAAGAACTCTTAAGTATCTTTGTATTACATATAGCCCGAAATTTTAATATAATATGTAAAAAGTTTAAACATAAGGAAAAACAAAGGAAAAGGTCCAAAGTTCAGAAGTCAAATTTTGACTAGAAAACTTGAGGCACAAGGTTTGAACATGAATATAAGGTTTCTATGCAAATCTACAGATCATTTCTCTTCCCAGTATCTAAGGTGAGCTCTCTTGCAATCGGTACCTCCAGGCCATGTGCATTTTTATTTCATTCACTAATTTCTGTCTACTTTGTGTACTGTGTAGATTAGAGGGCATTTGCACATCAAGGAGATTTTTGCAAATTTGGTAAGCTCTTGACTATGTATCAATTCTGAATGAGGGAACTCCAGGGTTAGGTTCATGATGATTGAAGTTCAGTTAGAGTTACAATAGTGTTAGGTGAGTACCAATATTTGAATACACATATGATGACACCAACTTCAGTGCGTACAAAATTGCAAATTCAACAAAGTTGAATGAATACACATGTAGCAGTCAACAACTAGTGAGTTCAACCTTTGATCAACTCAAAAATTACACCAAAACCACATAGAATTGAAGTCAAGAGAGTAGCTGGTAGTTTGGCACAAAATCCTCAGTAAGGCACATCAACAAACTACCTGAAACCCTAGCCGCCAGACCCAGGCACCCAAACCCTAGCCGCCGTTCCCATGGAGTTCGCGTGACACCTCATGGAGTAACCGTAGGCTGGAGGTGTGCGCGCGCACACCCCCAACTGCTGGTGCTCCTCCACCCATCCGAAAAACGTCCCGTGCCACCTCTTGACGATGGTGAGGAAGAGCTTCGTGAGTTCAGGGTTAACATTTAAGTTTAGGGCTGCTGGAAATTA